>JAZKJV010011794.1:0-466229 GCA_037367405.1 Ottelia alismoides | reverse complement strand
TTTAAGTGTGAATTTTCAAACAAGTAGCAAAGATTGCGCGGCCTATAGGGGAGTCGGCTAAAAGGCGGATGTGTCTCCCATGTTTAACCTGTCGCCTTAGATACCAATGCCCTTCCTTTCTTCGCTCCTATACCCAGCCGAAAGTTCAAGGACCTGCCCCCAATATACCTACAAAGTAGGTGGAGGCTGACAAGGCTGTAACTTCTCTCCTATCTACTTGCAAGCGCAGGCGGAGGCTACTAGCAACTTGTCGCGGTGCACCGCAATTTCACCCCTATCTACCTACCAGAGTAGGCGGAGGCTACTTGGCACTGGTTAGTTGAACCCAAAGCTCAGTCGGTGATATTTGCTCAGATCGAGGTATGCGATATGGAAGTCGAGGATTTTTGGCTCTGCCCTAGGTTGCTCACACAATCTAGTACCCTCACTCAGCCTGAAAATAATGTCGAGGTTAATTTCCCGCAAACAAGTTAATTTTAGTCAATTTTTTGGTCCAATTCAATTAGCAGTCCCGATTTTAGAAATTAGTTGTCACTGATATTAATCCACACAAGCAATCACGTCTACCGTCCATTCCTAATTCCTTTATCCTAGGTTAGAAAATATATAGAGAGAGAGAATCGAAAAAAGCTGATGCAATCGAGAAAACGATAATGAATGCTTGAGTAAGAATACTTACAGTGCCTCCAGCTCTCTACAATACGGGATGCAATACTGAAATTAAATTTTACACTAAATGAAATGCAAATGATAAAAGCCGCTCCGAGATAGCAGTTCTATTAGCGAGTGAAGAACAGATTGATTTTGGCTAAGATCTGCGATCTAAGTGCGTCTTTTAATGGTGAAGTGTGGTCCTAGAATTTTACGAGCACAAACAAGTCATAAAATAGCTCTAAGATCTGCAAGTGCAAGTCCTATTCTTCGTAAAACAACCACACAACACATGGGGACACGTTTTATTATGACTTACACACGCGAGAACCCAAACGAGAACCGCTGGAAATGCAATTTTTTTACAAAAATAAAATCTTTTTTGCATCTCAACAGCCGACTTGATCCACGAATCGTCGGCCTCCGATGCACTTCGAGATGCGTTGACTTCAATAAAGCCGCTCCAAGTCCACCGGACCCTCACACAAAAAGATACAAAAATGTCAGAGAGAGAGCGAGAGAAATAGAAAAATAATTGGAAAAATGAAATAATTACAAGGTGGTTCGGGGATCAGACTACCCGAGTGACTGAAAAACATAAATCTAATTTTCTAAAGTGATCTTAGCCGTTTGCCTCCCCGGCAATGGTGTCATTTGATAGACCTTGGATCTACCCTTTTAATGGTATCGAAGTAACGATTTTGTTGCAGTCAGATAAATCCGGATCGATCAAAAGTAACCTCACAAATCGATGAATCGTCGAATGAAGTTAAGTGCAGTTTTATGTTTGTTTAACCTGGGCAAGCCTCGGGGTCGACTCAAGGAGGCAAAGGAACACCTCGGGATCATATTAGAGGGATTAGATTGTGGTTCTCCAAGTGGGATTTTTTTATTTTTTTTATGCAATAAAAAAATGCAGATGCACCGATGTAGATGAACTAGGTTATTAAGAAAATCAACAACTTAGCCGAAATTAATTTGAATGTGAAATTAGATAAAATTGACCAAGTTGTATTTTTCCAATAAACCTAATTCAAAGATTAATGCAGAATGGATTTTTTCGGAATTTTTGGATTTAAAATGCAATGATGAAAATTACAAACTTTTTTAGGGTTTTTAATAAATAAGAAAATAAAAGGATAAAATAAAGGGCAAAAATGTCAATATGTACAATATACAATAAGGGCCCAAAACCCAATTTTCACATACGAACTCCGATTTTAATGAAATTGGTCTTGTTTTGAAGGTCTTTGAATGTATATTAGTTTAAAAGTGAATAGACCTAAATCGGATAGTGTATGAGAGAGATATGCACATTTTAAGGCTCCTAGTTTCAAACTTGGATTGGGATTTTATTGGTCAATTTTACAAGTTAGTATTTTTTGATATTTTTCTTTAATTAGTCTTAGTAATATATACACTATGGAGTTGATTTTATTATATTTGGAGTTAGTATAAAATATATACAAATAGGTGAAATACGGTGAATATACAGATGAATATTTTACAAGTGAAATTGGCTTCTTATTTAATGCAAATATGAATGCTAAAATGCAGATATTATTTATGCATGCATGAATGCTAATTATGCAATATAAGTGAAAATATGCATCTAATTACTCAGGAACAAAGCTCTATTTTCAACTTTTAGAGTGGTGAATCACATATTCATCACCTATGCCTCCTTTTGCCTTGAGTCCTTCATGTATTTCATTCACATCACAATCGCCAATCTCGCATCTTCATTAGATCCCATCGATCTACATTGAGCCTCTCAATAATCTCGCTCGAAGTTCACCAAAAACCATTTTATAAATAAATCTCCATAGCCTCTCATTCATTTTTGATCCCTCTTCGAGCCCTGAATCAACCTTCCATTAGTGTGTGTGTGTGTGTGTGTCTGTTCCTTGGTGACAACAGAACCATCCTCGCGGTTCCAGGTGGTGAAAGGAGTAGAGGAGGAGGTCCAGGCGGAGCTTCGGCACTGTCCTGATCCTTATCGTCTCCGGTAGGTTAGAGATGCGCTTTTACCTTCGCTATATAGATTTAGTCATTGTCATTTTAGTTCAGCTTTTTATTTCATGTTTAATCATATGCATTAGCGTAATTGTTCGCACCATATCCCCCTTGTTTCTGACCCCTTCAACCATTCCATCATCTAACCGCTTCGTTTCTTTGCATCATTGATCCATCCAACCAACCTGATCATGCTCTAATCAGTGAATCAACTCTCACCCTCCGCCCCTCGTCGGAGTGTCTCCACTTCTCCCCCACCTTCGACTATTCTACCCAATAATAGCCCCAGGACCTCCTCCCGAGCCCCCTATTTCTAACTGTGCAGTTCCCCGAGGTAATAAGGCCTATCCTAGGCCTATTTGATCCTAGCTTCAGCCTACAAGAGACGAAGAATTCCAGGGAACTTCTGACGGTCCCTGTACCACTTTGAGGATACCCCCATTTGCAGAACACCTCTCAGGAGCGATTGGGAAACTTGGTAGCATCTGAGGAGATCGGAGGAGGGAGAATCGAAGGATCGAAGTTCAGAGAAGGCATCCTTCTTCCATGTTCTCTGTCATAAGTAGCAACCATACGATCTGGGGAGGAGCCCCATATTCATTCAGCCATTGCATCTAGAAAGCCTCAGTCGCTCGATCTCAGTCCGAGGTCTAATCTCGTACGTCCATGGCCGAACCGTCATCAATCTCTCATGTGCTGCCACACGTCAAGTGGCCCATCCTCAGCTACACGATGGGATGCTTAATGGGGGTAATTTTCACTTAACCCCTTCTGCTTTTTTCTTATTTATTTTTAGTACATAAATATTTGTCTGGAGTGTAAATAACTGTGTAAAAATTGCATACAGATCCTTGTGCTTTCATGTATTAGCCTACGTGAGCATGCTAACTAAGCTCACGTGGTGAGCCACGTGAGTTGGGGTATTTTGCAGGCATACCCTTCCATGTTTGTATATTTATTTTTAATACACAAAATTGTAAATTTAGTCTTAAGTTTTTGGAAACAAAATGTATATGGGACCTCATACTAATGTATATTTGCATAAAGGCCCTTTTGAGGCATTTTTAATTTATTTATTCCATAAACAATTGCATGCATGCCCTTGGATTTTGTAATAGGGTTCGAAAATGAAAGAAATATTTCTTTTAATTGCAAACATGTCCCTACCAAAATATTAAATGTTGTTTCTTATTTAATTTTATTAAAAACAGCTACTATTTGTATTTAATTTTACAAAAATGCATGTAAATGCCTAGTATACCATATTTCTATGCTCTAATTTTCATTTTGATTTTCTTGGCTTTTATGTAATTACTAATATTCAAATAATATGTATTTTGTCCCTGCTTAGATTTAGAAATGCCTTGAAAAATTACAAAAAAAATATATGTTGTTTACTATTTCTATATTAACTCCAGAAAAAAACCATAAAACTAGAAAAAGAAAAAGATTAAAAATTAAAAAGCTCCAAAATCCTTTATAAAAATCTATGAAGTCCCTAAAAATCCAAAAATATTCATTTTTATCTTTAAATTTTCTTTATATTATATGAGATGTATTAAAATTGATTTCGAGAATTTTGGACTTTATTTACTAATTTTAATCTGCAAACGAATTCTGCTTATTTATTCAATCCCTCTTTTGGATGTTTTTTACTGTACAAATACCTAAAAATATGCAGAAATTCCATAAAAATCAGTAAAACATGAGAAAATTATAAAAAGCATAAAAAAATTATCTTCCGATGTTTTTGGACTATGTATAGGTATATATATCATATATTATCTATATGTATCTATGTATATACATATTCTATATACTATTTTTATGTACTAGTATATATTGTATATAAATATAATTTTTTCCATTTTATTTTAAAAATCAAAAAGAAGTTAAAAAATCACAAAATTAAAAAAAAGAATATATATTTATAAACTCTTGTTTGTATTTGATTTTCTCTTTTCTTTCTTATATTCTCTCCTATATGCATATATCTATATTATTATTAAATTATATATTTATATTCATTGTTAATTTAATTAAAAATTTGAAAAACTACAAAAATAAAAAGACAAAGTATGTACATAATACCATTGATTAACAATAATCATAGGCTACCTAATCTTGCTCTCTATGTATCGATCTATATATGCTTACATGCTATACATTTTGTTTGTAGAGTATAATAAATTGTGCCTCACATTTTTGGATTTTCAATGCTTATTTTTACATTGTGGGTACTTGTTGATTGGTCATGTGTTCTCTTTGTGGGTCGCCTCAGTGGCACTCTATCCTCGCACTCTGTGAGGATCATATTTAGAACCCGCATAGCAAAAATCGTCCCATCAAATGGTGTCATTGCCAAGGAGCAACATGTGTAGCCTATTTTGTGCATACTCACCTTTTATTTATTTAGTTATTCATTCAATTGTTGTACAAATTTTTCTGTCCTTTTACTTGTATGAATCTCATTCTTTATTTTATTAAGTATTTGATTAATGGTGCTAGTGTATCTCTTTTGTTATGTTTATTGTGAGGGCTCGCTACGCAAGGACAACCTCTTAGGAGGACAATGTATCCAAGCAAAGTGGATATTGGTCTTCTTCACATGACCAATTGGAGAGGGAACAAGCATGGCAAGAAGTATAATTATATCCTAGAGACTTAGTTTAGAATTTTCTTTTATTTTTGCGAGGGAGAGATTTATTTATTCGTTACTAATTTGTAATAAATATGGACTTGGACACAACTCTCTACAACGAGGTCCATTGCACGGGTGTCTGTTCACTCGGGGGCCTCGTCGTGATTTTCTCGCATTTTCACCAACTTGTTTTATTTGTTTCTTGATGTTTTGAGATTTTTGCCTTTCTTTTTATTTTTTTATGTGCATGGAGCCCCTAGACTTTAGGTTGCTTGAATCAATAATTAGTTCCAAACCCGAATAAGAATTATGTGCATGTAGTCTCTTACAAATTGATCTAATCAAATTAATAATTGTTAGTTATTTAGACTTGAGATAGCGTGCCGAGAGAGTTCGCATTCAGCGCTAGCACGACCCATTATGCGGGCACCGAGTGGCATCAAAGATCTAACTTTCGATCTCATATCTAGATAATTAACTTACGGTTCTTCACAACTAATAGCAGCTATTATTTAGGGTGATTTTATCGATTGTACACTGATGAGTCGCAAATTTGCCTCTTTAATAGTAAGGAATTGTCGTATTATCGTAGCATGGGAGGCAAATTTGGATATTGTTTCATTAAGGCGTGATTTTTTTCGAGCTTTAGATCTTCATGCAAATGCAAAATATTATGCATATGGAATAATGCAAGGAATGAAGCATGTATTTTTATTTGCAATTAAAAAATAATGAAATGTATGCAAAAAATGAGATGCAAGACAAAAATATACAAATATACCCTAAATTAATCACATCTGTGAGCAATCATATAAGGGTGAACTTCAGAGTTATCGAGTATTAAAGATGATTAACGGCATTTAAATCAAAGAGTCAGAGACAGTATAGATCATCAAAAATTAGCTCCATTAATTAAATGTCAAATCAAGAAATTAGTAATGCTTTTAAAAAGATAATGAAACGAGCATCAAAATGAAACTGAAATCACATAGTTTGGACTTAATATGCTCAAGATATGCTAAAAACAATGCATAGGCCTAAATGTAGTAAAAATGCAAGGAAAATAAATATAAATATTGTAAAAAAGTCCCTGGAAGGACCTATTTACAAATAGAAAAAATCGGAGGGGGCCTTCTCTAAATTCTCCATTTATGTATAGGGTATATCTGCAATTATCAAACCCGACTAGGTCTCCCTGTAAATTACCCGAATCGCGCATGTGAGGCATGCGCCTGGGGGACCTAGATGTAATATGAGAAAACTCCAGGGTCTTAGATGTAAGTTACCTAGGCTCGTACGTGCTGAGCACGTGAGGGGCTAGGCTTGGGAGGCGGCCTTGGCTCGGGCCACATGGCGTGTGATGATGGTTTGGTATACGACTTAGTGGACACGATACTAGTGGTTCTACTGAGACGTGTGGCATTATAAGGACCATCCGATCGTATCGATCGGGCAATATCTGTACTTCCTTCTTCCTCCTCTACCATGTGCGATGGGCGGCAATTTCTAGGCTCCAGCAAACTCCCACTTCCTCCGCCTTGCTCTTGCATCCTCTTAGAAGGTCGTGGCAGCTTGCTGTAGGGTTGGTGGAGGAGATGGAGATAAGATGGAGCTTCATCGTCATCTGGAAATACGGGGCAGGGTGTGGTCATCGGAGGTGAGCACGAGATCAGAGATGGGGGAAGAGCTATGACCACTGACGTAAAAAAGACCTGTAATTGTTAGTCCCAAGCTGAAGATGTGTGTGTGTGTGCGAAGTGAAGTGAACAAGGGCCCTTATGAGGGTGGAGGATGTGTAGGCTGGAAGCTTCCTCCTTGATGATACAGGAGATGGGTCGAAGCAGAGGGGGTTCTAGAGAAAGGGAGAAGGTGGTCGGAGGTGTTGGCAAGCATGAGGGTGATTTGGTGGAGGTGGTTGGGTGGTCAGGTGATGGTGAGAGTGGATGTAGGCGACCGGAAAATTTGGAGAATTCAAGAAAAATAAGATAGAGAGATACCTTGAGAATCAAAGAGAAAGTAGGCGGAGGCAATGGTCTATTCTGAGGTTCCATTGGAACCTCAGGTCGTCGCTCGACCAGGCCAACTGATCTAGGGGGCTCGACGGTGCCTAGGGTAGCCGCTACGTGGTCGGAAAGGCCATGGATCTCACCGGAGCAGGAGGTCATCATGGCCTCGATGAACTACCCCTCGGCTGTCACCGGAAGGGCAGGAGAAGTTGGGCCAATGCTCGTGAATGGTGAATGACCGTAGACGGAGGCAGAGGGGGGCAGTTAAATAGGGGGGAGATGGAAGTTACAATGGTGTGATGGCAACGGGGGTAACGCTGGTGGAGTGATATGAGTGGGAGTTGGAAGTTACGCGAGGGAGACGGATATGCAGGCTTAATGGTGGCAGTGTTAGGATGTAGAGAGGAGTAATGATGGAGCTAAAATGGAAAGGGGGAGGGTCATCGCTAGGGTAACGTACGGGAGAGGGAGAGATTGGAGGAAGACGATGGTCGTGGGCTGTTCGATCTAGTGATCCAACGGTCCACGTGGAGTCAGCAGCAGGTGGTTTGGATCAGATCCATGTATCTGATCAAAGGGTCGAGATCGAGGCGGGTGTGAGTCATGAAGATGCGATCTGAAGGTTCATAATAACCGAGAGAGGCGGGGTGACGTGGAGATTGCATGACCCTTGGATGATAAGCCATCCAATGTCCAAGATGGAAGCGGGCACGGGCAGTGGTGATCTTATCAGGAAGATGTGATTTGACGGCTAGGAGCGAAGCGGAAGTGAACAGTTTAGATGAAGGCATTTGGAGGAGATCAGATGGGCAGAAGAGAGGCGGGTAGTGCAAGGAGAAGGGGTCGCGTGGCGGTTCCAGAGAGCACCACGTGGCCACTCTAGAAATTCAAAAAATAAAAAATTAAAGAAAAATCAAAAAGAAATAGAAGGAAGCAAAATTAGTAATAAGTCAAAACATGAAAGTTGTAGATCTTGATGAGATTTACAAGTTTTATGTTGGAAAAAAAGTTAAAAGAGGTCATTTGTATAAAGGTGTATTTTGGAGTAATTTTTAATGGGTAAAAACATTGTTTTTGTGGTTTTAAGATTTTTTGTATTTTTTATTTCTTTTAAAATCCAAAATAAATATATACAATATTTAATCTAATTTTTAGAGGGTTTTAATAAAATATAAAAACAAAGAAAACATTAGTAATAAAATGCAATAATTAAGGTTACCAAATATATGTTAATTATATACAAGATTATTTACAATATAATATGAGTTAATATTAATGAATTATTAATGGTTTTATTGAATTGTTTAAGATTGGGGATTAATATGTAGATTTTAACATGATGAATCTGAGATTCATCATACTCCTATACTTAAACTATGATCAGATTCCATCATCTAAAGAATGAAGGAGTCGGATTAATTCCTGATAGTGCATGTGAAATTTTCAAGGTTCAATTCATCGATGACCCATAATTTAAGTGATACTAAAATTCTGGGCTCAATCATTCTCTAGTCAAAAAGAATCCAACTTCTCTAATTATCATACTCTCTGTTTATACATAAAATATAAGGATATGATAATTAGTGTACTGCAATCACGAGAATCGAGTCGAGACATCACCCAAAGTTCCAGTCCAAGAGACTCTCCTCTAGACCTAATCCTCAACACTAGGGAATAAGTCGGTTCTTGCTTCAATCAACCATCTCTTTATTTTGTCAGACCTGAAAGTGTAGATGGACGGCCAAATGATGGAGGGCATAGGATTGTGTCTATTTTTCTCTCCCTCACATTGGAACAAGGGGCATCTCGAGTGCCTTATTACTCAACACTGTATATTTTGTTGTTGATCAATGTGTCCGTCAAAAGAATTTGGAGTCGTCTGCACTTGTTTTTCTGGGAGTACACTGGGGTGTGTCTCTTTTGAGTATCTAAGATACCTTCGACACCCAGACTTGTATCATTATACGATGCAGAGCTCTTTTTTTGGTGCTAGCCCGACTCCTTGGTCCTAATAGCATTTCGTCCAAGTGGACACTTAGAAAATGGTTGGGAGCGCTTGCCTTTGGTGGAAGCTCTTTTGAATTTGACTTGTAATGATAGAGCCTTTCTTTGAATATTTCTTTCTTTTCTTTTTGGCTAGCTCCACTGCTTTTACCAAGAGTTGGCGCACACTGATCAACAACTAATTATGTTTCATCACACCCTGGCACATAGTTAGGTATCAAACGATAGCATGTGAACTTGTTCACATACTGGCTAGGGTTTGCTGACACTCAGGCTTCTTGAAGCCTTCATTAACTTTATCTCATCCTCGAGCATCATTAGATCGGGTCTAGACTCAAATCACCCATCCCAGTTCCTCAAGTGATAACTCAACTCATCTCATCAATCATGTAGTTGTGAAAGTGATATTTTGATCATATTCTTTAGAAGGTAGAGATGAAGAGTGCAATATAGCGCTCAAATCTTTCAAACTAGGGAAGTGTGGATTATTAAGCCTCAAAAACCCTCATCACTAAGGCTGGTTAACTCAGTTTCACAAGATCTCAGAAATCCAGTGTCTTAAAATCCTCGAGCCTTGAGTGATAGCGAAAGTTTCAGGAATACACCAACTCCTTGGTTAGTGAATTTTGTGATTTTTATCTTTTGTAAGTTTTATGGATTTTAATTTTCTATTTTTTTAATTCTTAAAAGAGATACTGACTAGCCCAGGCTCAAATGAATAGTTGCATCTACTTCCGGTAAGTATGGATGTAAGTACGGACCGTTAAACGGCTACCCGTGTTACTTGAGGATGGATCCATAGACAGTGTCCTGTAAACCATCCACTCTACTAAGGGAGACCGAAGTTCCCTCACTAAAAAGTAGCTACTCATTTTTAAGTCTAGTAGATAGAGTCTCTATCAAAGAAAAGTTTTAATTTTTTATATTTTTATGGTGTTTTTTAAAAGGTTAATTGAAAAAGTTAATCCCTCATTTTTTAAAAAGATTTTTATAATAATCTTACAAAACTCAATTCACAAAGGTAAACTTTAAACCAATCCTGAAAATGTTTTCAAAAAATTTAAAATACGATATATGGCTAAAGTATATATACAGTATACCCCCAATACTTAACTTTGGATATGTCCTCATAGCACAAGTGATATGAAGCCGTAGCTACGGTTAAATACAAGGTGATATAGTGGAACTGAGTCGGAAGGTCCCCCTATACTTAGGTCAAAAATTACTAAAGAATAAGAAGGCGGATGGAGGCAAGAATGATTTAGTTGGGTACCCCCTATACTTAGGCTAAAAATAGCCTAAGTATTGGATATGAATTTTGGGTTGAGGGACCCATGGTTGTTAGGGTTAGATGGGCATTCATACAGATGTTTGTCACTTGAAGATTGGGGGGGAGGGGTTACAATGATAGAGGGGAGGGGTGTATGTACTGTGATGGATGTGGGGGGAGAGGTGTGTGTGTGTGAATATACAGAGCGGGTGAGGGGGTAGTGGCTATACAGATACGGATGTGTGCGCGCATGTGGTGGGGGGTATATCATTTAGTGATCTACTTTTTTTGCACACACAAGTCTTCGAACGAGGACCGCTAAAAATGCACATGATACATTTTTTACAACAATGCATGAGTGAAGAGCTGATTAATGTTTCTTGAATCCTTCATCTTTTCTTTTGTGGCTCCTCGCAACGGGAGCTCCCAACTCCACGCCTCCATAGATCTCAATCGTCCTCGATCTCCATGGGCCTTGCTACATAAGAAATTGTCAGAAAAATACCAAGAAACAAAATGATGCAAAAATAACACGATGAGAAGACCTGAAAATTATTGGAAATAATCACATCAAAAATAATTCAACAAAATTCGACAAATAAATAAAGGTGAGTTGTGTCCCCGGCAACGGTGCCATTTTATGATCATAAACTTGCCTCTTTAATAGTAAGGAATTGCCATATTATCGCAGCATAGGAGGAAAATTTGGATCAAGAAAATACCACACCTTTGAATATGTGGAAATTATTTTACTTGGCAAGTATACCAAGTCGAACACAAGGACACATGCCTCTTCATTGATTTATCAAATTTTATTGTTTCATTATGGCATGATTATTTTCTAGCTTTAGGTCTTCATGTAGATGCATAATAATATGCAGATGAAATATTGCAAGGAATGATGCATGTCTTTTTATTTACAATTCAAAAGAAATGAAATGCATGCACAAAATGGGATGCAAGCCATAAATATTCAAATATGCCCTTGATGAATCTCGTATTCATCATGCTAAAATTGGTCAATTAAGCCTTGTTCCCCAGAATGCATTTGCATTTAAACATTAATATAACATCATTAGCATTCATACATGTGTTAATAATATTCGCATTTCATCATGCACAATTGCATCAAAAATCCAAATGAAAATTGGCCTAAAAAGCTGCTAACTTTCCATATTTTAAATTAATTCATCCTAACTCTGATTGACCCCAAACCACTCATTGTGTAGGTATTACTAACAAGATTAAATAAAAAATACTAACTCAAATAAGTGCCAAATAAACTCAAAACTAAATTTCACATCTGACGGACTAAAATGCCCATATCTCCCTCATATAGTGTCTGATTTCGATCTACTCACATTTAAAGTACTCCATTTTCAAATACCTTCAAAATAAGAAAATTTTCATAAAATTCGGAGCTCATATGTGAAAGTTGGGTTTTGGGCCTCTTTTACGCATTTTATCTTTTTGCTATTTTTGACCGGAGTTTTTATGTACATAATTAACCCTTTTAATTTTATTTCTTTTTCATTTGTGTTCCTTGATGAAAGTTTTATTAAATGGCATAAAAATCCATATTTATATAAAGACTGAAATCAATGAAACTGATTGTATCTGAGTGTCTGTTGTGAGTCTATATAAAATTCTTGTATTTCGTACTTCTATTTTATTTCCCTATTTTCTTATTTAATAAAAATCCAAAAAATATATTAATATGTAATTAAGTACCTTGTATTTTATATATTTTTCTAGATTTTTTATCAACTTTTTAAAACCATCAAAAAATACAAAACCCCAAAAAGCTGGTTTCCTATACATATGGAGACCACCAAAAATATCACTTTGTACAGATGACCTCTTTCTCCCATATCCTTCATGAAAATTGTATATCTCGTCGAGACAAACAACTTTCGTGAAGGAAATTTTCCGATCCGAGGTCTCCTTCTATTTCTTTTCTATTTTTCTTCCTCTTTTTATTTTGAATTTTTTTGGGGTGACACGTGGCACCCCATTTTTCTCTCTTGTCGCCACCCCCAGTCACGTGCTTGGCACGTGACTCGCCTCTCTCTTCTCTCCTCCCTGGGTCATGTGCCTAACACGTGACCTCTTTTCCTCTTCCCCGACCATTGCAACACTCCCCACCCCCACCCCCGCACGTGAACAGCTATCGCCACCCTTTCCTCTTCACCGGCCATTACAATCTACCTCCCCCACTCGAGTAACACCTTCTCCTCATCCCCTCCTTTAAATCTTATCGCCAACCTTGCCGCACCCTTCATCCACCATTCCCCTGACGGTTGGTGACAGCAGCCTTATTAGCACGATCCAGAGGCTCACCTTCCTTTGTAGTTGCTCCAATCAGCCGAAGTTCATCGTGGCCTCGCCCCATGGCTAAGGTGATCACCTAGAAGAGAGCTTATTCTCCTCCAATTTCTGGCGAAACCCCCCCTTCCAACCTTCTTCCTGTTCGTTACTCCACCACCGCACAGCAGCCTCACCACCGCAGAGAGCCCCTCTGTGCCACCTCCACGCTCAGACATGCCATCTCATGCCACACGCCTTCGTCGTCGACCTCCATCAACTCTGTCGTTCGCCACCTTTGCGAGCCCGCCCCTCCACGTTCAGTTGCCCCAACAACCCTGAGATCCTCCACCTTCTCCTCGCGGTCTTCGCGCATCGACGGCAGCTCCGTGAACTTTAGCTGCCTGGCCCACTTTGCATGTCGCCTCCACCGCACTAGTTCCATTGCGGAGGCCCCCGACCACCCTCGACATCTGTCAACCCCGCAACGACCATCCTCCATCGTGCGTCGCTGCGACCCTCGGTCGTGTGCCAGCTGAGGCGCAGCTTTGCCTCGTTCATGACACCTTCGTCCGCCATCGACCTCCAGCCATCGTCGGATTTGATCCGACGGCCACGGAACTACCACATTATACTTCCTCTAGCCTTGACCCAAGCCCGTGAGGCTTGGGTCGACCAGAGCCTCCCTATCGCTGCCACATCAGCTCCGACATCCGAGTCTCTGCCTCGGGGCTGTCAAACCTCCAGACAAAGCCACCTCGCCTGAGCCTACCGAGTCCCCAAACCACTGCCTCAGAACCCAAGCCGCACTGTGTACGTGCACCGTACGTGCAGCAGCGGACAAATTGCATATGTACCCCCACGAGTTACAGAATTTGCAAAAGACCCCCACCAGCCCAGGTCACATGCCCCGCATGTGGTACCTTGGGAAAATTACAAGGAGGCCTCTACGAGCTTTGTTTTTTACAGATAAGTCACCCAGGGACCCATTTAAAGGAAAATAATTATTTTTATTACATTTGGTCCCTAACTTTTCAAATTATTATATCTTTCTCATTTGAACTCCAATTTTAGTGTATAATATGTCATTTTGAAGCTATTTTCATGCTCTATCATTTGACATAATTTGCAGACAGTCTAAGGCTACTTATTGAGACTTATTATTTGAGGATCTATTCTAATCCTGCAGGCTGAGTTTTGACATATTTGTACCATCTTTTTCATTAAGTAAATTAACTATTTATTTTACAGGGATTCAATTGAGGGTTTAAATCGAACTAATCTTCTTTTAACTATTGGGGATAATTATTTAGGGATTCGATATATGTAGGGGCCCATTTGAGGATATTTTTATCTATTCCTCTTGTAATTATTGATAATACAAATTGAGGAATTAATTCTTGCAAGGGTGTGATCATGAAGGATTTAACTTGATCTCTCATTGTTTTACATGATCAAATTCTATTTAATTGAGGATTAGATTCGAGAGATGATGGAGAATAAAACTTATCGATAAAATCATTTTTCTTATCTCCGTAATTTGCAGGATTATTCATAGAAATATTCGTCTTGTATGCATCAGGAATTAATTTGATACATATTTCTGGATTTGATATATTTTGATATGTGATTTAATTTCAAGGATATTGATTATTATTTGGAGTAAAAATCATAATCTCATATCATGAGCTAAATTATTCTCTCTGATATTTTTCGCATCGCATAATCATATTTTCCATTTTATTTTAGACACAGAAATTAACGTAGCAATTTAATTAATTATTTAACTTGATCTAAAGCCACATAACTAAAAATCATCGTTCCATGTGTTCGACATTGGTAGACTTGCCAAAAAATTCTCCCAACATTCAAAGATTGTGGTTTTTGATTGACTATATTTCGTCTTCTATACTACAATTACCGATTATTAAAGAGGCGAAATCCGCGAACATCAAATGGCATCGTTGCTAGGGAACGCAAAATTTTTAAGGTTTTAAATTATTTTCTGTAATTAATTTTGTAAACTAATTTCTGTGTTACTATTTTATTTTGCATCTTTCTCTCACTTATACTAACCGCATCCTCTCTCTTTGCAGATAACTCAGAGAAAATTTTTGGATATAATTCAAGGGGCCTGCGAAGAAGACTGAATTTTAATTTTATGAGCGAGAGTTAGTTTAGATTTAATTTATGCATGATTCTTATGGTACCTCTCTCTGAATCCTTGTAATAATTTGGACTGGACTTCTTTGTGATGTGTCGGGTCTGTTTTAACCCCTTATATGTGGTTGGAACCCGACCTGAGCGGCGTAGAATTTTAGGAGTACAAATGCTAGATTAGAATTATTTTTTCTTGTTCTTGTAAATTTTAGGACACACTTTCACTAATTATATGCACTGCAGATCATTCAACATTAGCCAAATTGAAATCAATTCTTCCCACTAATAGAACTATCTGCATAGGGTGTTTTCCTCTGTGCATATCATTTAGTGTAAATTTAAATTCCTTGTAATGCATCCTGCATGAAGAACACGAGGAATCATTGTAAATCTTCTTCTTAAGCATGCATCATACACTTGCATTGGCTTTCTCAATTCTCCCTCCTCACTTTTACAACTTAGGAAATAAAGGAATTGGGATTGCTCGTTGGGCGTGAATTTCTATGCTCACCTAACACGTCAGTGATAACCTTAATTTAAAATCGGGACTAATAATCAATGCGATTGTAAATAAAATTGACATAAAATTAAACCATGTGTCTAGTGGAGAGAAACTGACTCATTGTTTGTAAGGACCAGATCGTACACTTAAGGTAGAGCCAAAACTTTGAAATTTTCTTTCAGAATACTATTTTTAAAAACAACTAGCTACTTCTCAGTGAGGGTTTCGGGTAGCCACTTTAGGGTCTGACTTCCCTTAGTAGAGTGGGTGGTTTAGAGGACATCGTGAAAGGCTCCATCCTCAAGGAATACGGGTAGCCGTCTAACGGTCCGTACATATACCCATACTGGATGAAAGTGGATGCAACTAGTTGTATGAACTCGAGACAATCTTTGTGAAAATATTCCAGCACCTAACAACTCCGCTAAAATTTTTAAGATTGTTTTGTCATTAAATTAAAATTAAAAAGATAAACGACCGAGCCCTAACATGCCTTAACCAATGTTGAGTACGTGAATCTACGTGTTTGTTTTGTGTTTGATTTGTGTGCGTCAAAGACCTTGCAATCGCAAGCAACTCGTGGTTCGTAGATCATTTCATCCCTCTCTTGAGATGATGTCGGCACAGTGGTCTTCTTTCCCGATTTCCACGACCATGTCCCGATATCCTTCTTCTCACGCTTCCCAGGGGAACCTGCTCTTCAAATCAGTTCACCCTCAACCATCATTCTCTTCCCTCCCATACATCCCATCCTATGACCACACTTTTTCTTGGAATAGACCTCTCTCACATTCTGACAATCTTATAGACATGAGAGAGCAAGCGGAATTGTAGATGAAAATAGAGTAACCGATATTGACATTGAAACACAATTTCTGAATACTATGATCTCATAGCCTCTTGAACCATCCCCTACTCAGGTTGACTCTCTTTTTGAGTACGACCAATTTCCCTTCGACAATTCACGAGAAAATCAGAGTCAAGGAAATATGACTCATGATCAGACCAAAACGACTATGAATAATCAATGCTCTACTCAAGGTTATATGTTGAAATCATGATATTCCAAGAATGATTATCCAATCACTAGTCATGAGAAGTTCAAGAATGAGATTGATCGGATCAATCATAGAGCAAACATTTTATTTGAGAAAATATATGATCTCATCCAGTCTATGCAAAATTCAGAAGAAGTAAGGCCACTGCTAAGCGAACCACTGAATCATCACGTGACTCACAATCAGACACAACCACTACTGACCTATGACCCCCCACTGACCATAGCACAAGAAATACCAAAAATTTGAAAAAATAGAAAATTCAAAAAAATGGACAATTCTAAAATGGAAGCATTTTGCAAGAGCCTGATCTTAGAGCTTCCATTGATCAAGGCCATAGAATATGTGTCCGATCTTAAGAAATTTGTGAAGAGTCTACTAAACCCCAAAAAGACAAGCAAGAAACGACCAAGGACTGAATATCGTGTCATATCTATGGCCACCTCTTTGGTGATGAATCATAAAATTAAAAGGAACAATGTCAAGCGGTTCACTCGAAACACATGTGAAATTGAGGATACCTTATTTACTCAAGTTCGGTTAGACGACGATTCCATATTAAACATCCTCCCCAAGTCCATCTTTAACCAACTCAAACTTGGACAACTCAAAAAGACTAGGGTGATCGTTCAATTGCCTGATCGATCTACCAAAAGACCGTGAGGGATCATTTCTATCATCGTAAATTTTTGAGGTAAAGAACATAAAGTGAACTTTATTGTCCTTGTCATTGAGCACCCCAGAAAGTTATCCGAGTCTCCTATCATTTTAGGAAAGCCGTTCTTAGCCTCCGCTAAGGTAATTGCCGATTATGAGGCTCAAGAAATCAAGTTCCCGAACTTTGACCACAACGTACAAAGCCTCAATGACATGACCTGCTCTGAGGGAACCCGACTTGAAACCAACAATCATGATCAAGAGAAAAACACTTCACATAATCAGACCTCTCCATAAGAAACACGGACACAAATCCTAGGACAGACGCATGAGAAATCGACTGTTGAGTTGTATTTGAATTCTCACCACCCTAACATTGCTCCTAGGAGGAACCAAGATTTTGGAGCTTATGAAGAATTGGACCATATTTCTGAGGATCATCACGATTATTTAAGTGTTCTAATCATTGAGTCGGTAGTAATTCACGAGATACTTGAACCATATAAGGAACCGACTTAGGAAACATCCGATGTCACCAAAACTCACGATTATCAGGAGGTGACATCAACATCCCCAGCCAACATTCACAAAGCCACCAGGAACATGCTACCTCGCCCGAAGCAGCGTATGACCCTACAAGAATTGGTCGACTTTTACAGGGATTCATCTGATGAGGAACTCATAAATGCCACACCGGTTACTCAAGAAAGGGAGATGAAGACTGTCCAACTTCCTCCCAATACTTCTCAGGGAAACAAACCGACCAAGAGAGTTAGCTTTGACCTTAGACACCAGGTGATTTATGAAGAGTCCTTGTCCTGTCATGAAGTGTTTCATCAGGTAAGTGTAATAAGTACAGCTTTGATCCAAGGGCACTTACCTCTAGTTGACAATAGTTGGAGATCCTTTGCAAACGACTAATGTTCTTATGAGGACGACTCTGACGATGGTTGGTATTCTTCATCTTCCCCCTCTTCACTCCCCTCCACATCTCCATATTATCTCCCACCCCACTCCCACAAGAAGGTTCGTCGCAAACCTCCTTGACCTTGTACATTCGTAAATCTACCCAGTTGCCCACTTGTATTTATCCGATCATACTTAGGATGACCTGAGCCTAAGTATAGGGGGACCGGTACCATTGTGTATACTTCACTTCTATCCTTTTCCCCTCACCCTGGACTGCCTCATTTCATGCTTTTCTGCTATGCTTAGTCCCTCAAAAGTCTAAGTATAGGGCGGCATGTTGACTTATTTTTATTTTTAGCTCATCTATACTTAGTACTAGTTACATCTACATTTCACTTTGTGCCATGAGGACATAGCACAAGCTAAGTATGGGAGGGTGTTTGTATATATTCTATTTACTTTATACATAGCTCGTACTTTAATAGTTTTTATCTAGCATTGGGGATGGGTACAAGTAGTGTATATTATGTATATTATACTAAATTCTTTTTGTAAATAATACTTAGCTTTCAAAAAAAGCAAAACAAAATAAAAAACCAAAAAAAGCATAAAAATCTTTTTGAAAAAAAATCACTCATGGTCTTGCATTTCATTATGCATCTCATGCATCCATGCATTCCTTGGTTGGTATATTCCTGACACGTTCACTATCACTCAAGGCTTGAGGATTTAAAGACACTTGATTTCTGAGATCTTGAGAGACTAAGTTAACTAGCCTTGATCATTAGGATTTTTATACTTAATAATTCACACTTCCCTAGTTTGAAATATTTAAGCGTTATATTGCACTCTTCATCTCTACCTTCTAAAAGAATATGATCAGCACAACACATTAATAATTGCATGATTGATGAGATGAGTTGAGTTATCACATGAGGAACTAGGACTAGAGATTTGAGTTTGGACCCGATCTAATGATGCTTCAGGATGGGATAAAGTTAACGAAGGCTTCAAGAAACCTGAGTGTCGGCAAAACCCTATACAGTATATGAACAAGTTCAAGTGCTATTCGTTTGATATTGACTTATGTGCCAGGGTGTAGTGAAACATAATTAAGTTGTTGATCAATGTGCGTCAACTCTTGGTAAAAGTAGTGGAGCTAGCCAAAAAGAAAGGAAAAGAAAGAAATATATTCAAAGAAAAGCTTTATCCTTCAAAGTCAGAAAGAGCTTCCACCAAAGGCGAGCGCTCCCAACCATTTTCAATGTGTCCACTTGGACCAAATGCTATTAGAACCAAGGAGTCGGGATAGCACCATAAAAGGGCTTTGCATCATATAGTGATACAAGTCTGGGTGTCAAAGGTATCTTAGATACTCAAAAGAGACACATCCCGGTGTACTCCCAGAAAAACAAGTGCAGATGACTCCGAAGTCTCTTGACGAACACATTGATCAACAAAATAAAAATACATGTGTTGAGTAATAAGGCACTTGAGAGGCCCATGTTCCAATGTAAGGGAGAGAAAAATAGACACAATCATATGCCCTCCATCATCTGGCCTTCCATCAATACTTTCAAGTCTATCAAACTAATGAGATAGTTGACTAAAGCAAGAATAGACTTATTCCTTAGTGTTGAGGATTAGGTCTATAGGAGAGTCTTTTGGACTAGAACTTTAGGTGATGTATCGACTCGACTCTCATAAAATACATTACACTAAAAGTCATATCCCTATATTATATGTACAAATAGAGAGACAGATAACTAGAGAAGTTGGATTCCTTTTGACTAGAACATGGTTGAGCTCAGAATTTTAAGATCACTCAAATTAAGGGTCTTCGATGAATTGAGACTTGAAAAATTCACACGCATAGTTAGGGATTTATCCAACTAAGTCATCCATTCATTAATGCTCGGGGACGAGCATGGTTTAAGTATAGGGGTATGGATGAATCTCGTATTCATCATGCTAAAATTGGTCAATTAGGCGTTGTTCCACATAATTCATTTGCATTTAATAATTAATATAACATCATTAGCATTCATACATGTGTTAATAATATTCGCATTTCATCATGCAAAATTGCATCAAAAATCCTAGTGTAAATTGGCCTAAAAAGCTGCTAACTTTCCACATTTTTAATTAATTCATCCTAACTTCGATTGACCCCAAACCACCTCCATTGTGTAGGTATTACTAACAAGATTAAATAAAAAATACAAAAAAATTATTAACTCAAATAAGTGTCAAATAAACCCAAAACCAAACTTCAAATCAGACAGACTAAAATGCACATATCTCCCTCATACAGTGTCCGATTTCGGTCTACTCACTTTTAAAGTAATCCATTTTCAAATGCCTTCGAAACAAGATCAATTTCATAAAATTCAAAACTCATATGTGAAGTTGGGTTTTGGGCCTTTTTTGCGCATTTTATCTTTTTGCTTTTTTTGACTTGAGTTTTTATGTACATAATTAATCCCTTTAATTTTATTTCTTTTTCATTTGTGTTATTTGATGAAAGTTTTACTAAACGACATACAAATCCAAATCTGTATCAAGACTGAAATCAAAGAAATGACTGTGGCCGAGTGTCCTTTATGAGTTTGCACAAAATTCTCACATTTCGTACTTCTATTTTGTTTCCCTATTTTCTTACTCATTAAAAATACAAAAAATAGAATAATGTGTAATTAAGTATCTTGTATTTTATCGTATTTTTTCTATAATTTTATCCTCTTCTAAAACCACCAAAAAAATACAAAACCCTAAAAAATTGGTTTTCTATACACAAGGAGACCACTAAAAATATCACTTTGTAGAGATGACCTCTTGTGCTCCTAGGTCCTTCATAAATTGTAGATCTCGTCGAGATAAACAACTTTTATGAAGGAATTTTTTGATCTGAGGTCTCCTTCTTTTTCTTTTCTATTTTTCTTCCTATTTTTATTTTGAACTTTTTTGGGGTGACATATGGTAGCCCCTAGGCGTGCCATGTGGCACCCTATTTCTCTCTCTTGTTGCCACCCCCAATCACATGCTTGGCACGAGACTCGCCTCTCTCTTCTCTCCTACATGGGTCACGTGCCAAGCACGTGACCCCTTTTCCTCTTCCCCACCCATTGAAATGCTCCTCACCCTCCCCCCCCATGCGTGAACGGCCATCACCGCCCTTTCCTCTTCACCGGTCGTTACAGTCGACCTCCTCCGCTCGAGTAACTCCTTCTCCTCACACCCTTCTTTAAATCCCATCGCCAATCTTACCGCACCCTTCATCCATCATTCCCCTGACGGCTGGTGATAGCAGCCTTATCGGCGTGATCCAGAGGCTCACCTTCCTCTGTAGCTGCTCCAATCAGCCAGAGCTTCATCGTGGCCTCGCCCAACGATTGAGGCGATCACCTGGAAGCGAGGTTTTGCTCCTCCAATTTCTGGCAAAACCCCCCCTTCCAACCTTCTTCCTGTTTGTTACTCCACCACCGTACAACAGCCTCACCACCTCGGAGAGCCCCTCTGTTCCACCTCCCCGCTCAGACACGCCATCTCGTGCCACACGCCTTCGTCGTCGACCTCCATCAACTCCATCGACCGCCACTTTTGTGACTCTTCCCCTCCGTACTCGGTTTCCTTAACAATCCTGAGCTCCTCTACCTTCTCCTTACAGTCTTCGTGCATCAACAGCAGCTCTGCGAGCTTCAGCTGCCTCATCCACTTCGCTCGCCACCTCTGTCGCACCAGTTCCATAGCAGAGGCCCTGACCGCCCTCGACAACCAATAGCCCCGCCCCGACCATCCTCCATCGTGTATCACTAATGACCCTCGGTCGTGTGTCGACTGAGGCGTAGCTCCGCCTCGTTCATGACACCACCGCCCACCATCGACCTCTAGCCATCGTTGGATTTGATCCGACGGCCATGGAACTGCCACATCATACTTCCCCAAGCCTCTACTCCAGCCGTGAGGCTCGGGTTGACCAGAGCCTCCCTGTCACTGCCACGTCAACTCGGACATCCGAGCCTCCGACTCATGGCTGTCGAACCTCTAGACGAAGCCACCTCACCCGAGCCTGCCACGGAATCCCCGAACCATGGCCTCGGAACTCGAATCGCACTGCACGCGTGCATCGTACGTGCAGTAGTGGGTGAATTGCATCTATACCCCTGCGAGTTACAGAATTTGCAAAAGACCCCCACCAGCCCAGGTCACGTGCACCGCATGTGGTACCCTGAGAAATTTGCAAAGGAGGCCCCTCCAAGTTCCGTTATTTACAGATAAGTCCCATAGGGACCCATTTGAAGGAAAATAAATATGTTTATTACATTTTAGTCGTTGACTTTTCAAATTATCAAATCTTGCTCATTTGAAATCCTATTTTAGCATATAATATGTCATTTTGAAGCTATTTTTATGCTCTATCATTTGTCATAGTTTACAAACATATTTGAGGCTACTTATTAAGACTTATTATTTAAGGATTTATTCTAATCTTGTAGGCTGAGTTTTAACAGATTTGTGCCATCTTTTTCATTGATTAAATTAATGATTTATTTTGCAGGGATTCAATTGAGGGCTTAAATTGACTTAATCTTCTTCTAACTATTAGAGTTCATTATTTGGGGATTCGATATATGCATGGGACCATTTAAGGATATTTTTATCTATTCTTCTCGTAATTATTGATAATGCAAATTGAGGAATTAATTTTTGCAAGGGTGTGATCATGAAGGATTTAACTTGATCTCTCGCTATTTTACATGATCAAACTCTATTTAATTTAGGATTAGATTTGAGAGATGATGGAGAATAAAAAATTTTCGATAAAATCATTTTTCTTATCTCTGTAATTTGCAAGATTATTCAAAGAAATATACGCTCTTACCTTCATCTAGAATTAATTTGATACATATTTCTGGATTTGATATCTTTTGATCTATGATTTAATTTCGAGGATATTGATTATTATTTGGAGTTAAAATTGTAATCTCAGATCATGTGCTAAATTATTCTCTCTAATATTTTCCACGTCGCATAATCATATTTTCCATTTTATTTTTGACACAGAAATTAACTTAGCAATCTAAATAATTGTTTCACTTAATTTAAAGCCACGCAACTAAAAATCATTATTCCCTATGTTCGACCTTGGTAGACTTGCCAAGAAAAATTCTCCACAACATTCAAAGATTGTGGTTTTTGATTGACCGAATTTCGTCACCTATACTACAATTATCGATTATTAAAGAGGTGAAATATGCGGACATCATCCCTAAATTAATCACATCCATGAGCAATCAATTAAGGAGAAATTTCATAGTCAAATTGTGCAATAAAGATGATTAATGGCATTTAAATCAAAGAGCCGAAGACACTATAGATCATCAAAAATTAGCTCCATTAATTAAGTGTCAAATCAATAAATTAATAATGCCAATAGAAAGAGAATGAAACGAGCATCAAAATGAAACTGAAATCACTCAAATTGGACTTAATATGCTCAAGATATGCTAAAAATAATGCAAGGTCATAAATATAGTAAAATTACAAGGAAAATAAAGATAAATATTTCAAATAGGTCCCTGGAAGGACCTATTTGTAAATAAAAAACCCAAAGGAGGACCCTTTTGTAAATTATCCATTTGCGCATAGGGGCATGTTTGTAATTATCAAAATGTGACTAGGTCTCCCTATAAATTACCCCAGGTGCGCACGTAAGGCACACACCTGGGGTACCTAGATGTAATATGAGAAAACTCCATGGTTTTCGATGTAAGTTACCCAGCCCTTCTTGTGTTAAGCATGCGAGGGGCCAGGCTCGGGAGGCGGCCTTGGCTTGGGTCGTGTGGCGTCTGATGACGGCTCGGTGGACCCGAGCCTGGCAGCTCATACTGAGACACGTGGCATTATAAGGATCGCCCGATCGTATCTATCGAGCGGTATCTGTACTTCTTCCTCCTCAGACATCGCGAGATGGCGGCAATTTCTGGGCTCCGACAAACTCCCACTTCCTCCGCCTTGCTCCTACAACCTCTTGGAAGGTCGTGACAGCTTGCTGTAGGGTTGGTGGAGGAGTGGGGCGCGGTGTGGTCGTTGAAGGTCAGCATGATGGTGAACGAGCTCTGACCACTAACGTGATAAAGACTTGCAAATGTTAGTCCCAAGCCGAAGCAGTCTGTGCATGCGAAGTGAGGTGAATGGGGGCCCTTACGAGGATGGAGGATGTGGAGGCCAGAAGCTTCCTCCGCCTCGATGATAGAGGAGATGGGTCGAAGCGGACGGGGTTCTAGAGAAAGGGAGAAGGTGGTCGGAGGTGTTGGCAAGCATGATGGTGATTTGGCGGAGGTGGTCGGGTGGTTAGGTGATGGTGAGAGTGGATGTAGGAGACGGGAAAATTCAGAGAAGATTCAAGAAAATAAGATAGAGAGATATCTGGAGAATCAGAGAGGAAGTAGGAAGAGTTAGTGGTCTATGTTGAGGTTCCATTGGAACCTCGAGTCGTCGCTCAACATGGCCAATCAATCTAGGGGCTCGACGGTGCCTAGGGCAGCCGCTACATGGCTGGAGAGGTTATGGATCTCACCAGAGCAGGAGGTCGTCGTGGCTTCGATGAACTGCCCCACCCCTGTCACTGGAGGGGCAGGGGAAGCTGGACCAATGCCCGTGAATCGTGGATGACTATAGACGGGGGTGGAGGGGGCGGTTAAATAGGGGGAGACGAAAGTTACAATGATGTAATGGCGACAGGGGTAACGGCTGGTGGACTGATATGAGGGGGAGCTGGGAGTTACACGTGGGAGAGGGATATGCGGGCTTCGTGGTGGTTGTGTTAGGAAGTGGAGAGGAGGAGTGATGCGGGCTTCAAGTGATAACTCAACTCATCTCATCAATCATGCAGTTGTGAAAGTGATATGCTGATCATATTCTTTAGAAGGTAGAGATGAAGAGTGCAATATAGCGCTCAAATCTTTCAAACAAGGGAAGTGTGTATTAGTAAGTCTCAAAAACCCTAATAACTAAGGCTGGTTAACTCAGTTTCACAAGATCTCAGAAATCCAGTTTCTTCAAATCCTCGAGCCTTGAGTGATAGTGAAAGTTTCAGGGATACACCAACTCCATGGTTAGTGAATTTTGTGATTTTTATCTTTTGTAAGTTTTTATGGATTTTGATTTTTCAATTTTTTTAATTCTTCAAAGAGATACTGACCGGCCCAGGCTCATGTGAATAGTTGTATCTACTTCCGGCCAGTATGGATGTAAGTACGGACCGTTAAATGGATACCCGTGTTACTTGAGGATGGAGCCATAGACAGTGTCCTCTAAACCATCCACTCTGCTAAGGGAGACCGAAGTTCCCTCACTGAAAAGTAGCTACTCATTTTTAAGCCTAGTAGTCAGAGTCTCTATCAAAGAAAAGTTCTATTTTTTTCTTATTTTTATGGAGTTTTTGAAAAAGGTTAATTTACGAAAAGGTTTTTAAAAATTTTAAAATAGGAGCTATGGATAAAGTATATATACAGTATACCTCCTATACTTAACTTTTGATATGTCCTCATAGCACAAGTGATATGAAGCCGAAGCTCCGGTTAAATACAAGGTGATATAGTGGAACTGAGTCAGAAGGTCCCCCTATACTTAGATCAAAAATTACCTAAGCATAAGAAGATAGATGGAGGGAAGAATGATTTAGTCGGGTCCCCCCTATACTTAGGCTAAAAGGAACCTAAGCTTGGATCTGAATTTTGGGTTGAGGGACCCATGGCTGTTAGGGTTAGAGGGGCATTCATACAGATGTTTGTCACTTAAAGAATTGGGGAGGGGTTACAATGATAGAGGGGAGGGGTGTATGTACTGTGATGGATGTGGGGGGAGAGGTGTGTGTGAGTGTGAATATACAGAGCGGGTGAGGGGGTAGTGGCTATAAAGATACGGATGTGTGCGCGCATGTGGTGGGGGGTATATCATTTAGTGATCTACTTTTTTTGCACACGCAAGTCTTCGAACGAGGACCGCTAAAAATGCACATGATACATTTTTTACAACAATGCATGAATGAAGAGCTGATTAATGTTTCTTGAATCCTTCATCTTTTCTTTTGTGGCTCCTCGCAGCGGGAGCTCCCAACTCCACGCCTCCATAGATCTCAATCATCCTCGATCTCCATGGGCCTTGCTACATAAGAAATTGTCAGAAAAATACCAAGAAACAAAATGATGCAAAAATAACACGATGAGAAGACCTGAAAATTATTGGAAATAATCACATTAAAAATAATTCAACAAAATTCGACAAATAAATAAAGGTGAGTTGTGTCCCCGGCAACGGTGCCATTTTATGAGTCATAAACTTGCCTCTTTAATAGTAAGGAATTGTCATATTATCGCAGCATAGGAGGAAAATTTGGATCAAGAAAATACCACACCTTTGAATATGTGGAAATTATTTTACTTGGCAAGTATACCAAGGTCGAACACAAGGACACATGCCTCTTCATCGATTTATCAAATTTTATTGTTTCATTAAGGCATGATTATTTTCTAGCTTTAGGTCTTCATGTAGATGCAGAATAATATGTAGATGAAATATTGCAAGGAATGATGCATGTCTTTTTATTTACAATTCAAAAGAGATGAAATGCATGCACAAAATGGGATGCAAGCCATAAATATACAAATATGCCCTTGATGAATCTCATATTCATCATGCTAAAATTGGTCAATTAGACTATGTTCCCCATAATTCATTTGCATTAAATTATTAATATAACATCATTAGCATTCATACGTGTGTTAATAATATTCGCTTTTCATCATGCATAATTACGTCAAAAATCCAAATGTCAATTGGCCTAAAAAGTTGCTAACTTTCAATATTTTTTAATTAATTCATCCTAATTCCGATTGACCCTAAACCACTCATTGTGTTGATATTACTAATAAGATTAAATAAAAACACTAAAAAAATACTAACCAAATAAGTGTCAAATAAACCCAAAACCAAATTTCACATCTGACAGACTAAAACGTCCATATCTCCCTCATACAATTTCCAATTTTGGTCTATTTACTTATAAAGTACTCCATTTTAAAATACCTTCAAAATAAGACAAATTTCATAAAATTCGGAGCTCATATGTGAAATTTGGGTTTTGGACCTCTTTTACGCATTTTATCTTTTTGCTATTTTTGACCGTAGTTTTTATGTACATAATTAACCCTTTTAATTTTATTTCTTTTTCATTTGTGTTCTTTAATGAATGTTTTAGTAAACGACATAAAAAACCAAATCTATATCAAGACTGAAATCAATGAAACTGACTGTGTCTGAGTTCCTGTTGTGCGTCTGTATAAAATTCTCGTATTTCGTAGTTCTATTTTATTTCCCTATTTTCTTATTTACTAAAAATCCAAAAATATACTAATATGTAATTAAGTACCTTGTATTTTATGTATTTTTCTATATTTTTATCCTCTTTTTAAAACCATCAAAAAATACAAAACCCCAAAAAGCCGGTTTCGTATACATGTGGAGACCACTAAAAATATCATTTTGTACAGATGACCTCTTTTTCCTAGGTCGCATGAAAATTGTAGATCTCGTCGAGACAAACAACTTTCGTGAAGGAAATTTCTCGATCCGAGGTCTCCTTCTATTTCTTTTCTATTTTTCTTCATCTTTTTATTTTGAAATTTTTTAGGGTGACACGTGGCACCCCATTTTTCTCTCTTGTCGCCACCCCCAGTCACATGCTTGACACGTGACTCGCCTCTCTCTTCTCTCCTCCCTGGGTCACGTGCCTAATATGTGACCTCTTTTCCTCTTCCCCAACCATTGCAACGCTCCCCCCACCCCCCGCGTGTGAACAGATGTCGCCGCCCTTTCCTCTTCACCAGTCGTTACAATCGACCTCCCATGCTCGAGTAATGCCTTATCCTCATCCCCTCCTTTAAATCTTATCGCAAACCTTGCCGCACACTTCATCCACCATTCCCCTGACGACTGGTGACAGCAGCCTTATCGGCACGATCCACAGGCTCACCTTCCTTTGTAGCTGCTCCAATCAGCCAGAGCTTCACCGTGGCCTCGCCCCATGGATGAGGCGATCTCCTAGAAGCGATCTTTTGCTCCTCCAATTTCTGGTGAAACCCCCCCCTTCCAACCTTCTTCCTGTTCATTACTCCACCATCGCACAGCAGCCTCACCACCGCAGAGAGCCCCTCCATGCCACCTCCACGCTCAGACATGCCATCTCGTGCCACACGCCTTCGCCATCAACCTCCATCAACTCCATTGCTGGCCACCTTTGCGACTCCGCCCCTTCACGTCCGGCTACCTCAACAACCCCGCGCTCCTCCACATTCTCCTCGCGGTCTTCGCGCATCGACGATAGCTCCGCGAGCTTCAGCTGCCTCGTCCACTTTGTCGGTCGCCTCCACTGCGCCAGTTCCACCGCGGAGGCCCCGACCGCCCTCGACATCTAGCAACCCCGCAACGACCATCCTCTGTCGTGCATCGCTGCGACCCTCGACCGTGTGTCAGTTGAGGCGTAGCTCCGCCTCGCTCATGACACCATCGTCCGCCATCGATCTCCAACCATTGTCAGATTTGATATGACGGCTACGGAACTACCACGTCATACTTCCCCGAGCCTTGACCCAAGATGTGGGCTCGGGTCGACTAGAGCCTCCTTGTCGCTGCCATGTAAGCTCCGACATACGAGCCTCCGCCTCGGGGCTATCAAACCTCCAGACGAAGCCACCTCTCCCAAGGTTGTCATGGAATCCCCGAACCGCAACCTCAAAACCCGAGTCGTACAATGCACATACACCGTACGTGCGATAGTGGGCAAATTGCATTTGTACACCCGCGAGTTACAAAATTTGCAAAAGACCCCCGCCAGCCCAGGTCACCTGCCCCACATGTGGTAACCTTGGGTAAATTACATGGAGGCCACTTTGAGTTTCATTTTTTACAGATAAGTGCCCTTGGGACCCATTTGAAGGAAAAATGATTATTTTTATCACATTTTGGTCCCTACTTTTCAAATTATTATATCTCGCTCATTTGAACTCCGATTTTAGCATATAATATGTCATTTTGAAGATATTTTCATGCTCTATCATTTGACATAGTTTGCAGACAGATCTAAGGCTACTTATTGAGACTTATTATTTGAGGATCTATTCTAATCTTGCAGGCTGAGTTTTGACATATTTGTGCCATCTTTTTCATTAAGTAAATTAATAATTTATTTTATAGGGATTCAATTGAGGGTTTAAATCGAAATAATCTTCTTCTAACTATTGCGGATCATTATTTGGGGATTCGATATATGCTGGGGCCCATTTGAGGATATTTTTATCAATTCCTCTTGTAATTATTGATAATACAAATTGAGGAATTAATTCTTTCAAGGGTGTGATCATGAAGGATTTAACTTGATCTCTCATTGTTTTACATGATCAAATTCTATTTAATTCAGGATTAGATTCGAGAGATGATGAAGAACAAAATTTTATCGATAAAATCATTTTTCTTATCTCCGTAATTTGCAGGAATGTTCAAAGAAATATTCACTCTTGCCTGCATCTAGAATTAATTTGATACATATCTCTAGATTTGATATCTTTTGATCTATGATTTAATTTCAAGGATATTGATTATTATTTGGAGTAAAAATCATAATCTCGTATCATGAGCTAAATTATTCTCTCTGATATTTTTCGCATCACATAATCATATTTTCCATTTTATTTTCGACATAGAAATTAACAATTTATTTAATTAATTATTTAACTTAATCTAAAGCCACACAACTAAAAAACATCGTTCCCTGTGTTCGACCTTGGTAGACTTGCCAAACAAATCTCCACAACATTCAAAGATTGTGGTTTTTGATTGACTGGATTTCGTCTTCTATACTACAATTATCGATTATTAAAGAGGCAAAATCTGCGAACATCAAATGGTGTCATTGCCGGGGAATGCAAAAATTTTAGGGTTTTAAATTGTTTTCTGTTATTAATTTTGTGAAACTAATTTCTGTGTTATTTTTTTTCACTTGTTGTGTTTTATTTAATTTTGCATCTTTCTCTCACTTATACTAATCGCATCCTCTCTCTTTGCAAATAACTCAGAGAAAAGTTTTTGATATAATTCAAGGGGCCTGCGAAGAAGATTGAATTTTAATTTTATGAGAGAGAGTTAGTTTAGATTTAATTTTCTGTATTATTCTCAGGGTCCCTCTCTTTGAACCCTTGTAATAATTCGGACTGGACTTCTTTGTGGTATGTCAGGTCTATTTCAACCCCTTCTATGTGATTGGAACCCGACATAAGTGGCACAGAATTTAGGAGTACAAACGCTAGATTAGAATTATTTTTGCTTGTGCTCGTAAATTTTAGGACACACTTTCACTAATTATACGCACTGTAGATCTTTTAACATTAGCACTATCATTTAGTGTAAATTTAAATTCCTTGTATTGCATCTCGCATGAAGAACGCGAGGAATCATTGTAAGTCTTCTTCTTAAGCATGCACCATACTCTTGCATTGGCTTTCTCGATTCTCCCTCCTCAGTTTTACAACTTAGGAATTAAAGAAATTGGGACTGCTCATTGGGATGAATTTCTATGCTCACCTAACACTTCAGTGATAACCTTAATTTAAAATCGGGACTAATAATCAAGGTGACTGTAAATAAAATTGACATAAAATTAACCCATGTGTCTAGTGGAGAGAATCCCACTCATTGTTTGTAAGGACTAGATCGCACACTTAGGGTAGAGCCAAAACTTTGAAATTTTCATTCAGACTACTATTTTTAAAAACCAGTAGCTACTTCTCAGTGAGGGTTTCGGGTAGCCACTTTAGGGTATGACTTCCCTTAGTAGAGTGGGTGGTTTAGAGGACACCGTGAAAGGATCTATCCTCAAGTAACATAGGTAGCCATCTAACGGTCCGTACATACACCCATACTGGCTGAAAGTGGATGCAACTAGTTGTATGAACTCAGGACAGTCTTTGTGAAAATATTCCAGCACCTAACAGCTCCGCTTAAATTTTTAAGATTATTTTGTCATTAAATTAAAACTGAAAAGATAAGCGACCGAGCCCTAACGTGCCTTAACCAGTGCTGAGTGGGTGAATCTACGTGTTTGTTTTGTGTTTGATTTGTGTGCATCAAAGACCTTGCAATTGCAAGCAAATCGTGGCTCGTAGATCATTCCATCCCTCTCTTGAGAAGATGCCAGCACAGTGGTCTTCTTTCTCGATCTCCACGACCATGTCCTGATATCCTTCTTCTCACACTTCCCAGGGGAACCTTCTCTTCAAATCAGTTCACCCTCAACCATCATTCTCTTCCCTCCCATACATCCCACCCTATGAACACACTATTTCTTGGAATAGATCTCTCTCACATTTTGACAATCTTATGGACATGAGAGAGCGAGCAGAATTGAGGATGAAAAATAGAGTAATCGATATTGACAGTGAAACATGATTTCTTGTTACTACGATCTCGCAGCCTCTTGAACCATCCCCTACTCAGGTTGACTCTCTGTCTGAGTGCGACCAATTTCCCTTCAATAATTCACAAGAAAATTAGAGTCAAGGAAATATGATGCATGACCAGACCAAAACGACTATGAATAATCAATGCTCTACTCAAGGTTATATGTTGAAATCACGATATTCTGAGAATAATTATCCAATCACGAGTCATGAGAAGTTCAAGGATGAGATTGCTCGAATCAATCATAGAGCAAACATTTTATTTGAGAATTAATATGATCTCATCCAGTCTATGCAAAATTAAGAAGAAGTGAGTCCATCGCTAAGTGAACCACTGAATCATCACGTGACTCACAATCAGACACAACCACATTTGACCTCTGACCCTCCTACTGGCCATATCACAGAAAATACCAAAAAATTGAAAAATAGAAAATTCAAAAAAATTGGACAATTCTAAAATGGAAGCATTTTGCAAGAGCCTGATCTTAGAGCTTGCATTAATCAAGGCTATAGAATATGTGCCTGATCTTAAGAAATTTGTGAAGAGTCGACTAAACCCAAAAAAGATGAGAAAGAAACGATCAAGGACTGAATATTGTGTCGTATCTATGGCCAGCTCTTTGGTGATGAAACATAAAATCAAAAGCCACAAAGTCAAGCGGTTGACTGGGAACACATGAGAAATTGAGGATACCTTATTTACTCATGTTTGGTTAGACGATGATTCCACATAGAACATCCTCCCCAAGTCCATCTTTGACCAACTCAAACTCGGACAACTCAAAAATACTAGGGTAATTGTTCAATTGCCCGATCGATCTACCAAAAGACCATGAGGGATCATTTCTATCATTGTAAATTTTTGAGGTGAAGAACATAAAGTGAACTTTATTTTCCTTGACATTGAGCACCCCAGAAAGTTATCCGAGTCTCCTATCATTTTATGGAAGTTGTTCTTAGCCTCCGCTAAGGTAATTGTCAATTGTGAGAATCAAGAAATCAAGTTCCTGAAATTTGACCACAACGCACAAAGCCTCAATGACATGACCTGCTCTGAGGGAACCTGACTTGAAACCAACAATCGTGATCAAGAGACAAACACTTCACATAATCAGACCACTCCTTAAGAAACACAGACACAAATCCTAAGAGAGACGCCTGAGAAATCGATTGTTGAGTTGTATTTGAATTCTCACCACCCTAACATTGCTCCTAGGAGGAACCAAGATTTTGGAGCTTATGAAGAATTGGACCATATTTTTTAGGATCATCACGATTATTTAAGTGGTTCAATCATTAAGTCGGTAGTAAATTATGAGATACTTGAACCATTTAAAGAACTGACTCAGGAAACCTCTGATGTCACCAAAACTCACGATTATCAGGAGGTGACATAACATACCCAGCCAACATTCACAAAGCCACCAGGAACATGCTACCTCCTCCGAAGCAGTGTATGACCCTACAAGAATTGGTCGACTTTTACAGGGATTCATTTGATGAGGAACTCATAAATGCCACACTGGTTACTCAGGAAAGGAGATGAAGGCTGTCCAACTTCCTCCCAATACTTCTCAGGGAAACATTCTGACCAAGAGAGTTACCTTTGACCTTAGACACCATGTGATTTCTGAAGAGTCCTTGTCCAGTCCTGAAGTGGTTCATCAGGTAAGTGCAATAAGTACATCTCTTATCCATGGGCACTTACCTCTGGTTGACAATGTGAAGATCCTCTATATACGACTACTATTCTTATGAGGATGACTCTGATGATGGTTGGTCTTCTTCATCTGCCCCCTCTTCACCCCCCCTCCCTCCATATCTCCATATTATCTCCCACCCCAAACCCGCAAGAAAGTTCGTCGCAAACCTCCTTGACCCTGTACATTCGTAAATCTACCCGATTCCCCACTTGTATTTATCCGATCATACTTAGGATGACCTGAGCCTAAGTATAGGGGGACCGGTACCATTGTGTATACTTCACTTCTATCCTTTTCCCCTCACCCTAGACTGCCTCATTTCATGCTTTTCTGCTATTCTTAGTCCCTCAAAAGTCTAAGTATAGGGGAACATGTTGACTTCTTTTTATTTTTAGCTCATCTATACTTAGTACGAGTTACGTCTACATTTCACTTTGTGCCATGAGGACATAGCACAAGCTAAGAATGGGATGGTGTTTTTATATATTTTACTTACTTTATCCATAGCACATACTTTAATGGTTTTCATCTAACATCGGGGATGGGTACAAGTAGTGTATATTATGTATATTATACTAGATTATTTTTGTAAATAATATCTAGTTTTCAAAAAAAAAGCAAAACAAAGCCAAAAACCAAAAGAAAACATAAAAATCTTTTTGAAAAAAAAAGTCACTCATGGTCTTGCATTTCATTAAGCATCTCATGCATCCATACATCCCTTGGTTGGTATATTCCTGACACATTCACTATCACTCAAGGCTTGAGGATTTAAAGACGCTAGATTTCTAAAATCTTGAGAGACTAAGTTAACTAGCCTTGATCATTAGGGTTTTTATACTTAATAATCCATACTTCCCTAGTTTGAAAGATTTAAATGCTATATTGCACTCTTCATCTCTACTTTCTAAAAGAATATGATCAGCACAACACATTCACAACTGCATGATTGATGAGATGAGTTGAGTTATCACCTGAGGAACTAGGACTAGAGATTTGAGTTTAGACCCGATCTAATGATTCTTCAGGATTGGATAAAGTTAATGAAGGCTTCAAGAAACCTGAGTGTCAGCAAAACCCTAACCAGTATATGAACAAGTTCAAGTGCTATTCGTTTGATATTGACCTATGTGCCAAGGTGTGATGAAACATAATTAAATTGTTGATCAATGTGCGACATCTCTTGGTAAAAGCAGTGGAGCTAGCCAAAAAGAAAAGAAAAGAAAGAAATATATTCAAAGAAAATCTTTATCCTTCAAAGTCACAAAAAGCTTCCACTTCCAACCATTTTCAATGTGTCCACTTGGACCAAATGCTATTAGGACCAAGGAGTCGGGCTAGCACCATAAAAGGGCTTTGCACCGTATAGTGATACAAGTATGAGTGCCGAAGGTATCTTAAATACTCAAAAGAAACACACTCCCAAGTACTCCCAGAAAAACAAAGTACAGATGACTCTGAATTCTCTTGATGGATACATTGATCAACAAAATAAAAATACATGTGTTGAGTAATAAGGCACTCGAGAGGCCCTTGTTCCAATGTGAGGGAGAGAAAAATAGACACAATCCTATGCCCTCCTTCATCTGGCCTTCCATCTACACTTTCAAGTCTGACAAACTAATGAGACGGTTGACTGAAGCAAGAATAGACTCATTCCCTAGTGTTGAGGATTAGGTCTAAAGGACAGACTCTTGGACTAGAACCTTAGGTGATGTCTCGACTCGACTCTCATAAAATGCAGTACACTAAAAGTCATATCCTTATATTATATGTACAAATAGAGAGACGGATAATTAGAGAAGTTGGATTCCTTTTGACTAGAGCATGGTTGAGCCCAGAATTTAAAGATCACTCAAATTAAGGGTCTTCGATGAATTGAGACTTGAAAAAAACTCACACGCACAGTCAGGGATTTATCCGACTAAGTCATCCATTCATTAATGCTCGGGGACGAGCATGGTTTAAGTATAATGGTATGATGAATCTCGTATTCATCATGCTAAAATTGGTCAATTAGGCTCTGTTTCTCATAATTCATTTGCATTTAGTAATTAATATAACATCATTAACATTCATACATGTGTTAATAATATTCGCATTTCATCATGCATAATTGCATCAAAAATCCAAGTGTAAATTGGCCTAAAAAGCTGCTAACTTTCCACATTTTTAATTAATTCATCCTAACTCCAATTGACCCCAAACTACCTCCATTGTGTAGGTATTACTAACAAGATTAAATAAAAAAATACAAAAAAATACTAACTCAAATAAATGACAAATAATCCCAAAACCAAACTTCACATCAGACGGACTAAAATGCACATATCTCCCTCATACAGTGTTCGATTTTGGTCTACTCACTTTTAAAGTACTCCATTTTCAAATGCCTTAAAAACAAGACCAAATTGATAAAATTCAGAGCTCATATATGAAGTTGGGTTTTGGGCCTCTTTCTGCTTTTTTTGACATGAGTTTTTATGTACATAATTAACCCTTTTAATTTTAGGGATATTTACACCCATAACCCTGAGTAGTTCCATAATTACCCCAGATACCCTCTATAATCACAAATTACATGCAGGACCCCCAATAATGCTCCGTTTTACATCCATAACCTTCCATTAGTTTGGTTCGTTAACTCAACCATATTAGTGAGTTAATCTAACCAATCCCGCTATCTAACAGCTATGATTAATCAAAGGTAAAAAAGAAAAGAAAAAACGATTTGCAAGTGTGGACGAGACTTGCTGGAAGTGGTGGACCAGACAGAGAGACTGGAAGCAGTGGGTCGGGCAGGGAGGAGCTTGCAGGCGGAGATGCGTCCTTCCACCTGGGCTGGAGGCAGAGGGGAACGTGCAGGAGTGGGAGGGGCATGGGCGTTGCAAGCTTACGTCATGACGGGGTTGTGGTTGTTGCTTTAAGGAGCAGGAGGGGTGCGGGTGTTGCAGGCTTACGGCTTGTTGAGGGGTTGGTTGTTGCTTTAGGGAGCAGGAGGCTTTCCGGGGGGAGGGTTGCGGGCTTACAAGAGCAGGAGGGGCGCAGGCTTGCCAGAGCAGGGACATGCAGGCAGTCGCACCGGGGTGGGGGAGGTTTGGAGAGGGGCTTGCAGGCATGGGCGGCATCGGGGTGGTCTTCGAGAGGCAGGGGCTCTTGCTGGGTGGTGTTGTGGGCTTGCAGGAGCCAGAGGGGGTGCGGCGGGGGGAGGGCGGGGCTTCAAGAGGGACAGGGTGGGGAGCTTGCAGGCGTGGGCGGTGTCGGGGGGGGTTCCCACTAGAGGTTCACCTTGCAGGCGTGGACGGCGTCGGGGTGGTCTTTGAGAGGCAAGGTCTCTTGCCGGGTGGTGTTGCGAGCTTGCAGGAGTCGGAAGGGGTGTGATGGGGGGAGGGTTGGGCTTCGAGAGGGACGGGGTGGGGAGTCGAGCTTCCACTGGAGGCGGCTCGGTTTGCTTGCAGTCGAAGGCGGGAGGGGAGGGCTCCCAGGGGCGACAGACCTGGGGAGGGGGGCTTGCTTGCAGGCGGTGAAGGCGGGAGAGGAGGGCTCCCAGGGGCGGCGGGGGACCAGGGGCTCTGACCTTGAGGCGTGCGGGAGTCCAGGGGATCTTACCCTGGGCTTGTAGAGGGTAGGATAGCTCTGGGGGTGGCTCCGAGTAGCTTGCTTGCAGGCGAAGGCGGGAGGGGAGGGCTCCCACGGGCGGGGGACATGGGGCTCCGTGTGGGAGTCTGGGGGCTCTGACCCTGGGGCTTGCGGGCGAAGACGGGGGGTGGTGGAGCTTGCAGGCGGAGGTGCAGGACCTTGCCGACTGGGAGTGGGGCAATGGAGGCATCGACCGGGAGGGGGTCTTGGAATGAGGGCTTGCAGGCAAGGTAGGGGCGGAGGAGGTGGTCGGTAGGGGAGGAGGAGGTGGTCGGAGGTGGGTGTTGGAGGGATGAAACGAGGAAGGAGGAGGAGAAAGGGGCCATTCCTAAATAAAATATAAATTTGGGTATAAATTGTAAAATGCTTAACAGATACCGTCGAAGTTAACTGAAAATTTGGGTGAAGTTAACACGGGGTTATGAACGTAATAGTTAAGCACTATTCAAGGTCTCAAGTGTAATTCGTGTTTTTACAGGGTTTCTAGGGTAACCATGGAACTACTCAGGGTTATGGATGTAAATATCCCTTAATTTTATTACTTTTTCATTTGTGTTCTTTGATGAAAGTTTTATTAAAGGCATAAAAATCCAAATCTATACCAAGATTGAAATCAAAGAAACTGACTGTGTCTGAGTGTCCCTTGTGAGTCTACATAAAATTCTCATATTTCGTACTTCTATTTTATTTCCCTATTTTCTTATTTATTGAAAATAAAAAAAATAGAATAATGTGTAATTAAGTATCTTGTATTTTATCGTATTTTTCCTATATTTTTTATCCTCTTTTTTAAACCACCAAAAAATACAAAACCCTAAAAAATCGATTTTCTATACACAGATGATGAATCTGCGATTCGTCATCTTTATTCATTTATTTTAGCTTGAAATCCCTTATAAAACACATGCCCATAGACGAGGTAAAATTACGCCTTCTCCCATGTGCTTTATTTTTGTTATTTATTCAATGCAAAAACAAAACTTATTTACATTTTAGTCCCTGAACTGCAGAACAATAATTTGCTTGTGCTTTTCATAGAAATAAATCTTTTTATTAGTCCAAAAATCATGCAAAAATTGTGCTATGCTCCTGATGTGATTCTCTTCTTAGCATAAAATTTTCATTACATTTTGCCCTCATTTATTATTATTAAAAAATCAAAAACATATCATTTTTCCATGTTTGAAACTCCAAAATTCATAAAAATTCAAATATTGTTCCAAAAATTCCAAAAAAATAGAGTAGTTGTATTTCATTATCTTTTAATTTCTGACCAATTTTCAAGTATTAATTATTATAAATCCCAAAAAAATGAAAAACATCAAAAATCTTGTAAAAATCACAGAAAAATCTACAAAAATCCAAAAAGTTTGATTTCATTTCTTATTTGTAGATAATTGCTTCTAGTTTGTTTTAAAAATAATTTTCAGGAGTTTTGGGTACTTAAAATATTTTTAAGTTGCAAATTATTCTTGGCTGTGCACATTTTCGCATTTTCTCATTGTTTGATTTTAAAAAAAAATACTAAAACATCTGAAAATTCCACAAAAATTCTCAAAAATATTTCAAAACTTTTAAAACTCAAAAATATTTTCTTTGCATTTTTCTGAGTATTTTTGATTAATTGAAAAATTACAAAAAAAGTTGGTGTGCGTATTTTTTATTTTGTGAATATTACTTCGTGTTATTTTTAAAATTAAAAAAATTGCAAAAATCAAAATCACTAAAAATTTTAAAATCAAAAAATATAAAAAAATTAGAAATTAAAAAAATAAAAATATAAAAATATAAAAAAAAACATAAAAACCAAGGATAGTTGTCCTTTGAGATTCTTGTTTTCTCTTAATTGATTTTTGATTTATTGAATAACCCTCGAGATTTGTAGCCTCCCTGAGTTCGACCATATCCACTATACAGGTTAATAAGTAGCAAAAATAATAAAAAATATTTTTTATTTGTCATGGGATTTTGGGGAAAACAACGACGACACGACTTTTTACCATTAATAAATTATCTGATCCCCTCAATTTGCATGCACAACAAAATGACATTGTCGTTGTCGGGGATATAAAATAAAATAAAAAAATCAAAAAACCCGAATTTTCACGAACAACAAAATGGCACCGTTGCCGAGGCTATAAAATAAAAAAAATGAAAAACCCCAAATTTTCCGCACAACAACAGGGAGACCACCAAAAATATCACTTTGTACATATGACCTCTTTTGCTCCCTTGTCCTTCATAAATTGTAGATCTCATCGAGATGAACAACTTTTATGAAGGAAATTTTTTATCTGAGGTCTCCTTCTATTTCTTTTCTATTTTTCTTCCTCTTTTTATTTTGGTGACACATGGCAGCCCCTAGGTGTACCACGTGGCACCCTATTTCTCTCTCTTGTTGCCACCCCCAGTCACGTGCTTAGCACGAGAATCGCCTCTCTCTTCTCTCCTACCTGGGTCACGTGCCAAGCATGTGACCACTTTTCCTCTTCCCCACCCATTGAAATGCTCCTCACCCTCCCCCCCCATGCGTAAACGGCCATCACCGCCCTTTGCTCTTCACCGGCCGCTATGGTCGACCTCCTCCGCTCGAGTAACTCCTCCTCACCCCCTCCTTTAAATCCCATCGCCAACCTTATCACACCCTTCATCCATCATTCCCCTGACGGCTGGTGACAACAGCCTTATCGGTGTGATCCAGAGGCGCACCTTCCTTTGTAGCTGCTCTAATAAGCCAGAGCTTCGCCATGGCTTTGATGAGCGTCCCACTACCCTTCTTAATTCGTTCAATTAATGTTCAAATTAATTAATAATGTTCATTGCAGTCGAATAATGAGAGCGGATCAATAACCACTTTTAATTAAAATAAGTTAATCTCGAGCGGCAATTTTTTTTTACTTGGGCAAGCCCAAGGTCGAACTCAGGGAGGCAGCTGTCTCCTTAGGAAAATTATTAGCAAAGTCCGAGATTTGATTTTCGGGGAGGAATTTTTTAGTCTGTTTCGATTTTTTATGCAAGACACATGCAAGATCTAGCCAGTTCACAGGTTAATTCAGAAAGGTGATCAAATCAAGTCCAAAAATTACAAAACTTGGCCAGATGATGAAATGGGATGAAACTAGGCTACACTAATTTTTTTTTGAATTTTCTGACACTAATGAAAATTACTGTGAATTAAAAATGAATGCAAGTTAAATTAATTTTATTAAATATCACAATATTTTTGGGAATAAAATTTATCCTAGATAGATCTAAAGGTGAGGAATCCAGGAAATTATCAAACCTTAATTTTGATGTGAAATGAACCTATTAAAAATTAATTAAGAAAATCACTAAATGAATTATTTAGGCCTTGGGATACGTGCAATTGAGATGAAATTTTTATGCAATGTAAAGCTATTTATCCTAGATCTAATATGATTTTTGGGGTATTTTTGGAGTCACGGAAAAATTACTATCAATTAAGAGGCTAAAATGGGCAAAATATAGCAAAAATGAACCACTTAATTAATAGGAAAATCTAGTGAGATTACAAAAATATGCCACGTGTCACATATTGAAGAGGACAATGTAAGCTACACAATGCAATTTTTCAACTTGAAAAATGAGTTAAAATGAATGTCTAAATATGCATGCAAAGACAGGGGTATAAATGCAATTATAGGAATTAAAATTTCTGAAAATAAAACGTGCAGATCGGGACTAATATGCAATTACCTATAATGCAGAGGGGTGGAAGCAATTTCTCCATGGGACACATGCTCCTTGCGTGGGGTCTCCTAGCAGGGACTGAAATGTAATATTGAAAACTTTTAGGGCCCTCGATGTAATTTGCCCAGGACACACGTGGGGGGTCCTAGGCTCGGTGGACTTCAGAGGCTCGGAGCGAGGCTCGGGCTGCTCTGGAGGTTTTGCTCTGGCTCGAAGAAGCTTCGGGTGATCCGAGCCTAGCAGTCGGGGAAGAGGCTCGGATCGGGCAACGTGGACAGATCGGGACCGTTGGATCAAGGATGATCCAATGGTGATGAAAGGCTGGCGTGTGGCGTGTCTTCACACTTTGGATCAAGATCGATCCAACGGTCCTTGAAGCTCGATGAAGAGGGCGACGTGGACGACCGAGCGCCGCTGGATCAGGATGAATCCAACGGCCCTCGGATGCTCTGGTTGTTGGCAACGTGGCGTGATCCTGACCGTAGGATCAAGGATGATCCAACGGCTGTGGAATAAGGCAACGTGGGTGGCTCCTGGCCATTCGATCAGGAGGATCGAACGGTTGCTGGCTGTCTTCCCCCAAAGGCCCTCCGCCTCCTACGGCAGAGAGGGCTGGGCTCCGGCGAAGCTGGCGTAGCTCCTCCCCGTCCTCTTGTCGTCGGCGAAGGGTGCTGGAGGATCTGGAGTAGCTCGGAAGATGCGTGGAGGGGCGGCGAAGCGTCCGGCGATGTTTGCTTTGTGATTTTTAATTAATTCAAGACTCTAATAATTACAATGCATTATCAGGTTTTTATTGACACGAATTTAAGCAAGGGGTTAAAAATGAAGAATTAAGATGATGAAATAGAGTTTCATCACCCCCCCCCATACTTAAACTATGCTCGTCCCCGAGCATAAAAGAGAATGAATAAACTAGATTAACCCCCTTTACATGTGAGTACAGTATCTAATCTGTTCAAGTCCACTCAACTTTAGAGGTCCAAAATTGTAGAGCTCAACCCTGCCTTAATCTAGAGGCACCCAATTCCTCTAATTTTCCAGACTCTCTCTGATATACATATAGACTAAGGGTATGATCTTTAGTGTTGACTACGTTCACGAGAGTAGAGTCAAAACTTTACCCAAGGTCTTGGTCTGGAGAACTCTCCTAAGGACCCAATCCTCAACACTAGGGAATAAATCAAATCTTGTGTTCAGTCCACCGTCTCTTTAGTAGCCAGACTTAAAAATGTAGATGGAAGGCCAGTAATGGAGGGCATAGGATTGTGTCATTTCTTCTCTCCCTCTCATTGGAACAAGGATCCTTTCTTGGCGCCTTATTACGCAACACATTTTTTTGTGTTGATCAGTGCGTCCGTCAAGAGAAGTTGGAGCTGTCTGCACTTGTTTTCCTGGGAATACACTGGGGTGTGTCTTTTCTGAGTACCTATCGTACCTTCTACACCCAGACTTGTAGCATTTACGATGCAGAGCCCTTTTTTGGTGCAAGCCCGACTCTTGGTCCTAATAGCGGTGGTCCAAGTGGGCACTTTGAAAAGTTTGGGAGCGCTCGCCTTTGGTGGAAGCTCTTTGATATGTAACTTTGTGGAATGAGAGCTTTTTGACATTTCATTTATTTGTAGTATTTTGGCTAGCTCCATTGCCTTTACCAAGAGTTGGTGCACACTGATCAACATTTTTTATTTATTTCACACCCTGGCACTTAGGTCAATGTCAAGAGATTAGTATAAGAACCAAGTTCTCATACTGGCTAAAATTGCTGACACTCAGGTTTCAAGAAGCCTTCAAAGATTTTATCCCATCCTCGAGCATCATTAGATCAAGTCCAGACTCGAATCCCTTGTCCCAATCCCTCAAGTGAAGAGTCAACTCATCTCATCAAAATCGTAGTTGTGCATGTGATGTGTTGATCATATTCTTAATGTCTGAGACTAAGCATGAAATATAGCATGCAAATCTAGAAATCTTGGGGAATGTGGATGATCAAGTCTAAGACCCTGATGGCTAAGGTTGGTTAACCTAAAATCTCAAGTCCTCACAAACTAAGTTTTCTTCAACTTTTCAGATCCTGGGTGTAAGTGTAAATAGAGGATTAATCCAATTCCTTCATTCAAAAACACACGAAAATTTTTTTAAAGCTTCAAGAGATATTAGGATTGCCTAAACTCAATTAAGTAGATGCATATGCATTCAGCCAGTATGGATGTAAGTACAGGCTGGAGCCCGTTACTTGAGGACGGGGCCTTACGTGATGTCCTCTAAACCATCCACTCTGCTAAGGGTGAACCCTCACTGAACGCGGCTACTTAATTGGGCTTAGTAGTCACTAATGACTCCTAAAGGATTTTTGGATTTTTCTCATTTTTATGGATTTTAATTAAGAGTTAGAACATTGGTTAGACTCAACTTTCCTTGAAATCAAAAGAAAACTTCAATACCATGTCACCCAAAATAAAAATTTTCAAAACATCTTCAAAAGATTTTTCAAAACAAGAAAAACTCATTTTTCAAATCATTTTCGAAAATATTTTTATAAAAATAGTGTAACATAAGAAAAACCGTGAAAACATTTGAGTCCACTTAGTTCAAAGGATTTTACTTTAGCAAAAAGTTTTAAATTTTTCAAATTTTTCAGATTATAGCTAAAGTAAGTATACTGTATATACGGTATACCCCCCCCCCCCTATATTTAAACTTTGCTATGTCCTCATAGCACTAAATGATACAAGTCCATAGGTCCATTTAAATATAGAGAAATATGCTGGAACCAAGGAGGGCTCCCCCTATACTTAGGTTAGAAATAACCTAAGTATAAAGGCAAGGAAAGATGAGTAGAAAAAAATCACGGGGACTCGGGTCCCCCCCTATACTTAGGCTAAGATTAGCCTAAGTATAAAGATGGAGATTTGATTTTTGGGAGAGACCGAGTTGAACGAAGAAGATGGATGGATATACACATGAGTGGATGAATCTGCGGAGATGAATGGAGTGTTTAAGTATCTGGGGAGTGTATCGGAGCAAACATGGCTCAATCAAACAAGCAAGACCCTCAATTTCACCAACTCACACATGAAACCAACCGAGGTTGGTTTATTATTTTGTCGGTTTTATTGGTGATAAAACATTTGATGTTTACACGTAGAAAATGTTAAGAAAAAATCAAAGCGTAAATGAGGGTGTTGCTCTCCCAAAACAAAATTTTACTCCATTTTTAGTTTGACATGTAATTAACAGCCCCAGTTATTTAAAGTTGTCACTGAATTAAGGTGAGCACATAAATCAAGAAATCATCATTTACCGTTCATTCCCATTTTCCATTAACCTAGGTGATCAAGCTAGGAGGGGAAATCGAGAAAACCCATGTATTCGGTAAAAACCATGATCTAGGCTAAGCGATAAAACATGCAATGGCTTTGCCAAAATATGTGATAACTTGGACTGTTTTGAAAACCAACATGATATGTATGCAAGTCGATGAAAAAGCCGCACCTAACATGCTTCTATTAGATGGGAAGAATATCTTTTAGATTTGGCTAAGTGAGGCGATGCTACGTGCGTCTTCATTTAGAGTGTGTCCTACCTACGATCAAGCACATAGAAATATGAATGATAAACTCAGCTCAAAAAGTCGTGTGCCTGGTCTTAGATCGACACTCAAGTGGGGACGATCCCCACACAACCACATATATCGTTCTTTTACAACCGCGAGCCTTCGATCGAAGACCGCTGTAAAGACGGTTACTACAAAATGAGATGCAAAAATGACACATTTTTTTCTCTTTTTGACTTACTCCAAGCAAGCTTCTGTGGCTCCTCGCAGCGGGAAGCACTGGCTCCTCGCCTCCTTGAACACCAAGGGCCCTGCCACAAATGCAACGGTTAGATATCAATCGAAAAGAAAGACTTTTATAATGCAAAATAGATGAACATAGTGACCTATATAAAAGAAAAACTTAATTAAATAAACAAAATCCCAATAATACAAGAAATGAGCTGTATCCCCAGCAACGGCGCCATTTTGATGAGCGTCCCACTACCCTTCTTAATTCGTTCAAATTAATGTATAAATTAATTAATAATGTTCGTTGCAGCCGGATAATGAGAGCGGATCAAAACCACTTTTAATTAAAACAAGTTAATCTCGAGCGGCAATTGTTTTTTACTTGGACAAGCCCAAGGTTGAACTCAAGGAGGCAGCAGTCTCCTTAGGAAAATTATTAGCAAAGTCCAAGATTTGATTTTCGAGGAGGAATTTTATAGTCTTTTTCGGTTTTTTTATGCAAGACACATGCAAGATCTAGCCAATTCATAGGTTAATTCAGAAAGGTGATCAAATCAAGTCCAAAAATTACGAAACTTGGCCAGATGATGAAATAATGATGAAATTAGGCTACACTAATTTTTTTGGAATTTTCTGACACTAATTAAAATTACTGCGAATTAAAAATTAATACAAGGTGATTTTAACTAAATTAATTTTAATAAATATCAAATGACAATATTTTTGGGAATAAAAATTATCCTAGATAGATCTAAAGGTAGGGAATCCAGAAAATTTATCAAACCATAATTTTGATGTGAAATGAACGTATTAAAAATTAATAAAGAAAATCGCTAAATGAATTATTTAGGCCACGAGATGCGTGCAATTGAGATGAACTTTTTATGCAATGTAAAGCTATTTATCCTAGATCTAATGTGATTTTTAGGGTATTTTTGGAGTCACGGAAAAATTACTATCAATTAAGAGGCTAAAATGGGCAAAATATAGCAAAAATGAACCACTTAATTAATAGGAAAATATAGTGAGATTACAAAAATATGCCACATGTCACATATTGAAGAGGACAATGTAAGCTACACAATGCAATTTTTCAACTTGAAAAATGAGTTAAAATGAATGTCTAAATATGCATGCAAAGACAGGGGTATAAATGCAATTACAAGAATTAAAATTTCTGAAAATAAAACGTACTGATAGGAACTAATATGCAATTACCTATAATGCAGAGGTGGTGGATGCAATTTCTCCATGGGACACGTGCTCCTTACGTGGGGTCGCCTGGTAGGGACTGAAATGTAATATTGAAAACCTTCAGGGGCCTCGATGTAATTTGCCCAGGCCACACGTAAGGATCACGTGGGGTGTCCTAGGCTCGGTGGACTTCGGAGGCTCTGAGCGAGGCTCGGGCGCTTTGGAGGTTCAGCTCTGGCTCGGAGAAGCTTCGGGTGATCCGAGCCTAACGGTCGGGGAAGAGGCTCGAATCGGGCAACGTGGACGGATCCGGATCATTGGATCAAGGATGATCCAACGGTGATGAAAGGCTGGCGCGTAGCGTGTCTTGACCCGTTGGATCAAGATCGATCCAACGGTCCTTGAAGCTCGATGAAGAGGGTGACGTGGACGACCGAGCGTCGCTGGATCAGGATGAATCCAACGGCCCTCGGATGCTATGGCTGTTGGCAACGTGGCGTGATCCTGACCGTAGGATCAAGGATGATCCAATGGCTGTGGAATAAGGCGACGTGGGTGGCTCCTGGTCGTTCGATCAGGAGGATCAAACGGATGCTGGCTGTCTTCCCCCAACGGGCCTCCGCCTCCTTCAGCGGAGAGGGCTGGGCTCCAGCAAAGCTGGCGTAGCTCCTCCCTGTCCTCATGTCATCGGCGAAGGGTGCTGGAGGATCTGGAGTAGCTCGGAAGATGCGTGGAGGGGCGGCGAAGCATCCGGCGACGTTTACTGAGGCTGGAGTGACCTGGAGGCCACTGGCGATGGAGCTCAAAGAAGCGTCGGTGAATTAAGAGTGTACGTGGAGATCCTCTGGCCGTTGGATCTAGAAGGGATCCAACGGCTGGAGGTGGGGGCGGATGATGCAAGGACGCCAGGCCACGTGGCTCAACCAGAAAGGGCCACGTGACCCAATCAGATTATTGCATAAGAGATTTTGATTTTTGAGGGGTTAAACGATCGAATTTGAGAAAACTCAAAACATGAAAGTTGTAGATCTCAATGAGATCTACAAGTTTCATGTTAACAAAAAATGGAGACGAGATCATCTGAAGACAGAAAATATTTTTAGGGTTTCTTTAAGGCTAAAAACACCATGGCTTTTGATTTTGTGATTTTTTGTGGTTTTTAACTAATTCAAGACTCTGATAAATACAAGGCATTATCAGGTTTTTATTGACATGAATTTAATCAAGGGGTTAAAAATGAAGAATTAAGATGATGAAATCGAGTTTCATCAGGCCTCGCCCCACGGTTGAGGCGATCACCTAGAAGCGAGCTTTTGCTCCTCCAATTTCTGGTGAAACCCCCCCTTCCAACCTTCTTCCTGTTCGTTACTCCACCGCCGCACAGCAGCCTCACCACTATGAAGAGCCCCTCCATTCCACCTCCCCACTTAGACATGCCATCTCGTGCCACACACCTTCACCGTCGACCTACATCAACTCCATTGACCACGACATTTGTGACTCTGCCCCTCCATGCTCAGTCGCCCCAACAATCCGAGCTCCTCCACCTTCTCCTTACAGTCTTCGTGCATCAACAGCAGCTCCGCGAGCTTTAGCTGCCTCGTCCACTTTGCTCGCCACCTCTGTCACAGCAGTTCCACTGCGAAGGCCCCGACCGCCCTCGATAGCCAGCAGCCCCGCCTCGACTGTCCTCTGTCGCGTGTCGCTACGACCCTCGGTCGTGTGTCGATTGAGGCACAGCTCCGCCTCATTCAAGACACCACCGCCAACCATCTACCTCTAGCCATCATCGAATTTGATCTGACGGCTACGAAACTGCCACGACATACTTCCCCGACCCTCGACCCCAGTCGTGAGGATCGGGTCAACCAGAGCCTCCCTGTCGCTATCACGTCAACTTGGACATCCGATCCTCTACCTCGGGGATGTCGAACGTCCAAACAAAGCCACCTCGCCCAAGCCTGCAACAGAATCCCCGAACCACAGCCTCGGAACCCGAGTCGTACTGCGCACGTGCATTGTACGTCCGGTAGAGGGGAAATTGCATCTGTACCCCTACGAGTTACAAAATTTGCAAAAGACCCCCCCAGGCCAGGTCACGTGCCCCGCATGTAGTACCTTGGAAAAATTGTAAGGGAGGCCCCTCCGAGTTCCGTTATTTATAGATAAGTCCCATAGGGACCTGTTTGAAGGAAAATAATTATTTTTATTACATTTTAGTCCCTGACTTTTCAAATTATCAAATCTTGCTCATTTGAAATCCTATTTTAGCGTATAATATGTCATTTTGAAGCTATTTTCATGCTCTATCATTTGGCATAGTTTACATAAAGATCTGAGGCTATTTATTGAGACTTGTTATTTAAGGATCTGTTCTAATCTTGCAGGCTGAGTTTTGACATATTTGTGCCATCTTTTTCATTGAGTAAATTATTGATTTATTTAGCAAGGATTCAATTGAGGGCTTAAATTGACTTAATCTTCTTCTAACTATTGGGGATCATTATTTGGGGATTCAATATATTCAGGGGCCCATTTGAGGATATTTTTTCTATTCCTCTCGTAATTATTGATAATACAAATTGAGGAATTAATTCTTGCAAGGGTGTGATCATGAAGGATTTAACTTTATCTCTCACTATTTTACATGATCCAATTCTATTTAATTGAGGATTAGATTCGAGAGATCATGAAGAATAAAAATTTATCGATAAAATCATTTTTCTTATCTCTGTAATTTGCAGGATTATTCAAAGAAATATTCGCTCTTGCCTGCATCTGGAATTATTTTGATACATATTTCTGGATTTGATATCTTTTGATCTGTGATTTAGTTTCAAGGATATTGATTATAATTTGGAGTAAAAATCGTAATCTCGTGTCATGAGCTAAATTATTCTCTCTGATATTTTTCGCATCACATAGTCATATTTTTTATTTTATTTTAGACATAGAGATTAACTTAGCAATTTAATTAATTATTTCACTTAATTTAAAGTCACACAACTAAAAATCATTATTCCCTATGTTCGACCTTGGTAGACTTTCCAAGAAAAATTCTCCACAACATCCAAAGATTGTGGTTTTTGATTGACTGAATTTCGTCTCCTATATTGCAATTATCGATTATTAAAGACGTGAAATCCGTGGACATCAACTAAATTAAACACATCCATAAGCAATCAATTAACAGGAAATTTCATAGTCAAATCATGCAATAAAGATGATTAACGTCATTTAAATCAAAGAACCAGAGACACTATAGATCATCAAAAATTAGCTCCATTAATTAAGTGTCAAATCAAAAAATTAATAATGCCAATATAAAGAGAATGAAACGAGCATCAAAATGAAACTGAAATCACTGAATTTGGACTTAATATGCTCAAGATATGCTTAAAACAATCCAAGGTCATAAATGTAGTAAAAATACAAGGGAAATAAAGATAAATATTTGAAATAGGTCCCTATAAGGACCTATTTGCAAATAGAAAACCCAGAGGGTGGTCCTTCTAGAAATTATCCATTTGTGCGTAGGGGCATGTTTGCAATTATCAAAACCTGACTAGGTCTCCCTATAAATTACCCCAGGCACACACGTGAGGCGCACACCTAGGGGACTTAGATGTAATATGAGAAAACTCCAGGTTTTTGATGTAAGTTACCCAGCCCTTCACGTATTGAGAACGCAAGTGGTCAGGCTCGGGAGGCAACCTTGGCTTGGGCCACGTGGCATCTGATGACGGCTCGGTGAACCTGAGCATGGTGGCTCGTACTGAGACACGTGGCATTATAAGGATCGTCCGATCGTATCTATCGGGCGGTATCTGTACTTCTTCCTCCTCTGTCACCATGAGATGGGCGGCAATTTCTAGGCTCCGACAAACTCTCACTTCCTCCGCCTTGCTCCTGCAACCTCTTGGAAGTTCGTGACAGCTTGTTGTAGGGTTAATGGAGGAGTGGGGCGGGGTGTGGTCGTTGAAGGTCAGCATGAGATCGGAGATGGGGAACGAGCTCTGATCACTGGCGTGATAAGTACTTGAAATTGTTAGTCCCAAGCCAAAGAAGTGTGTGCATGCGAAGTGAGGTGAATGGGGGCCTTACGAGGATGGAGGATGTGGAGGCCGGAAGCTTCCTCTACCTTGACGACAGAGGAGAGGGTTCTAGAGAAAGGGAGAAGTTGGTCGGAGGTGTTGGCGAGCATGACGGTGATTTGGCGGAGGTGGTCGGGTGGTCAGGTGATGGTAAGAGTGGATGTAGGCGACGGGAAAATTCAGAGAAGATTCAAGAAAATAAGATAGAGAGATACCTGGAGAATCAAAGAGGAAGTAGGTAGAGGCAGTGGTCTATGATGAGGTTCCATTGGAACCTCGGGTCGTCGCTCGACATGGCCAATCAGTTCAGGGGGCTCGATGGCGCCTAGGGCAGCCGCTACATGGCCGGAGAGGCCATGGATCTCACCGGAGCAGGAGGTCGTCGTGGCCTCGACGAACTGCCCCACCGCTGTCACTAGTGGGGCAGGGGTAGCTGGGCCAATGCCCGTGAATCGTGGATGACCATAGACGGGGGTGGAGGGGGCGGTTAAATAGGGTGAGACAGAAGTTACAATGGTGTAATGGTGGCTGGGGTAACGGTTGGTGGACTGATATGAGGGGGAGCTGGGAGTTACACGTGGGAGAGGGATATGCAGGCTTCGTGGTGGTGGCGTTAGGAAGTGGAGAGGAGGAGTGATGGCGGAGCTAAAATGGAAATGGGGAGGGGCCGCCACTAGTTGTAACGTATGGGAGGGGGAGACTGGAGGAAGACGATGGTCGTGGGCCATTGGATCTAGTGATCCAACGCTCGATGTGGAGGCGAGAGCGGGTTGTTTGGATCAGATCCTTGGATCTGATCTAAGGGTTGAGATAGATGCGGATGTGAGTGGTGAAGATGTGATCTGAAGGTTCATCCAACAGCTAAGAGAGGCGGGGTGACATGGAGATTGCATGACCCTTGGATGATGAGCCATCCAATGCTCAAGATGGATGCGGTTGTGAGCAGTGGTGATCTTATCAGGAAGATGCAATGTGACAACTGTGAGCGGAGCAGGAGTGAATGGTTCTAATGAAGGTGCTTGGAGGAGATTAGACTGCCAGAAGAGAGGTGGGTGGCGCAAGGAGAAGCGGTTGTGTGGCGGTTCCAGAGAGCACCACGTGGTCGCTCCAGAAAATTCAAAAAACAAGAAATTAAAGAAAAATAAAAAAGAAATAGAAGGAAGCAAAATTAGCAAAAAATCAGAATATGAAAGTTGTAGATATCGATGAGACCTACAAGTTTTATGTTGGATAAAAAGTCAAAAGAGGTCATTTGTGCAAATGTGTATTTTTGGGGCAATTTTTAATGGGTAAAAACGCTATTTTTGTTGTTTTAAGATTTTTTTTGTATTTTAATTTCTTTTATAATTTAGAGGGTTTTAATAAAATATAAAAATAAAGAAAATGTTAGTAATAAAATGCAATAATTAAGGTTAGCAAATATAGGTTAATTATACACAAAACTATTTACAATATAATACCAGTGAATATTATTGAATTATTAGTGGTTTTTATTGAATTGTTTAAGCTTGGGGATTAATATGTAGATTTTAACATGATGAATCTCAGATTCATCACACACTACCATGTACATAGGTTTAAAAATTTTGTTTTGCATACCACATTGAGAGAGTTGGGAAGCACTGTAAGTCCTCTAACTATGCATGCATCATTAGGTTCAATGATGAGATTTCCATCATCAAATTGACTTGCACAGCTTTTTCGCTATCTCCCTCTAATTTTGAGCACGTAGGACTTATATGAAAATCTACAAAATTGGTAGGCGCATGTATGCAAAATATCCAAAAAAATTAAAACCAAAAATTAAAACAAGGGGACGGTTAACTAAACTTTGACCTTAATTAAAATCTCATTGCCTTGGGTTCATAAAGCCCTCATTTTTTAGGTACCTTAGGAGGGGACCAAAACCCCTCCCATAAGCGAGGAACAACCCGCTAAGGATTATAGATTAAAAAACCCAGTCTGTAACTACCTTGTGTAGTGCATAAATTTTTGAATTAATGGCGCTTCTATCGTACGTGACCGAGTAGGACCTGTCACCGATGGTGTTCCTGCATTGTGTGGAACATTGACTTGGTCCGAAGTACTAAGCTTAGGCCATGCCCTCACAGATGTATCTGTCTCATCGGTTTGCATCTGAGTTGGTCCTTGCACGCTCACGGGTGATTCAGTTGCGAGTGAGGTCCGAAGTAGTGGTTTTGCCTATCGGCCTCCTCCCTCTATTTCTTTATCTAGTGGGGATCCAGGAAGGGTTACAAGGACCTCAAAAATTGCATATTATAGGTTACAAAGGAGGAGGAAAAGTATGGGATACTTTTTCAGCAATATTCTCACTCCTATAGGGTTAGCATGTTAAGGACTTGTTACAAGATATGCCTGAAATAACAACTTTAAAAATGAAAAGATAAAAATAGCTGACCCTTTACAGCTTAACATTGTGTTGAGTTGGTGAACACAATTTTGTATTGTGTTTGTATGGATCTAGATTAAGGTTCAAAGATCAAGTCCCGCGTACCTACGCAAATTTTGCCATATGTGTCTTCTCTTTGACCCCCTTCTCATTTTGAGATTTTATACTATTTTATACTCCTCTTTATCCCTCATTGACACCGTATCCTTCGTCTTGCATCGATCTTATCTTGCTTCATGATGTCGATCAATGGATGGTTTAGTCAGGACTCCGCCAACACCCACATCGATTCCATGGGCTCGGCATCATCAATAATTCGAGGTGATTCTCGAGAACCCAGTTGGGACCTTGAGAACTGGTCTCCAGACTCCTTGTTTTCTTTCCACTTTTCCTTATCTCCTAATAACTAGGACCACTCTTACCGCACTATTGTCTGTTGTGAATGGAGGTCAATTTCAGTCTACATCCTTTTCTCCATTCAGAACTATCTGGGATTAACCCTAATGTCATATTCATCACGGCAGCTGGTATTCAATTTCAAGTGGTCTGATTGGGATTCTCTTACATTGTAGATAGAAGCTAGTCCCAGTCCTGGATCCCAATACAAAGTTCATCTCATCATATTCAGATCCAAAATTGGCTCCCTAGGGAAAGGGCAAGGGGTAGCAACCGCCCCAGTCAAAGCAGGGCCAGGCGTACGACCAGAATCAGGTGAACACTCAGTTGCTAGCTTCTATCCAAGCAATCCAGCAGCAACTGATGGAACAAGCCCTCGTGCAGACTACCTTCCAAGATATACTGAATGATGTGAGGAACATACTGGCATGAGGAGGAGGTGGAGAGAGATCCCGTGATGATCCAGATCATGAAGAAGAGGAACCAAGGAATGGGAACCCAAAATCAACGCTACAAGAGACATATGATCCTAGAGAAAGCCTGATGACTGAGTGAATTTTCATCCCTCTGTTCCATGCTTGCTTTGAGCCAAAACCCCGGTTCCTTGCGCTCTTACCATCATTTCATGGGGATACCAATGAGGAGTCGTACATTCACTTGTAGTAGTTCTCTCGCATCTGCAGAACCATGCACTACCCTTTCGTTAGGTGTAGTCAAGATGATTGTGTTCCCCTTCAGCTTACAAGACAAGGCCATGTACTGGATCAATCATTTGGGAAAAGTCATGACGACCTGGGAGGAACTTAAATCTGCGTTCAATCACAAGTATTACCCTCTTGGTCAGCTCAACCAAATGCGAGCCAACATCAACAACTTCACTCAAGCTACTCATGAGTCAATTCATGAAGCGTAGGAGCGATTTACTGAGCTACAAGAGAAGTGGCCCCATCATGAGATATCAAAGATCGGTTTTGTCCAACACTTCTTCGGGGGTCTGAACATAGAAAGCCAAAGACTAGTTGACGCTGCCTGTAGAGGATCTCACTTTAACAAAGATGAAGATGCGGTATGGCATGTCTTTGAAGAAATGGAAAAGGGAGAGGCCACCCTATCTTCATCATGTTCTTATCAGAGACGGCCTCAAGTCCTCCACAAGCTAGTCCATATGGCTGCATCCTATGAGGCAGAGAGAGATTAGAGCTCCAACCTCAACATCCTTGGGGCCATCTCTCCAAGGTTGACATCATTGAGAAGAGGTCACAAGATCTTGAAAAGCTCGTTGTGATCGAACAAAGGACGTAGAACTTGGATATGCTTGACCAAATCACCAAGCAGCTGGAGTTGCTGGTGAGCACCATCAGGTCATGCCAAGCGGCGACACCATCGTCAGAAACTCCTGCTGAGAAGAAGGTTGAACCATCATCACCACATCAGCCTCAGCCAAGTCAGCAGCAGCCGGCGATCCAGCACGTATATTATGTGCAAGCACCCGAGTAGACCCCGTCGCAACAACAAATGATGGTCTACCAGAAAGACTACCAACCATATTCTGATCCAGCATTCCCACTATCCCCCAGATACATGAAGTCAATGGTGTTTGGAGCAACGATGTGCAACATCCCATCCTACTGGACAACCCCAAGGCTAGCCACCATCCAACAGACCTTACCACCAACCTCAAGGTGGTCATTTTGCACAGTCCTATCAGCCTCAACTTCAGTATCAACACCACCAGTCTCCACAATACCAAAATAATTGGAGACAGTGGCAGTAGTACCCACAGTCATTGTACCCTCAATACGCAACTGGACATCAGCAGCAATATCCTCCTCCATATCAACAGTATCAGCTTCCTCCACCTCTACAGCATTACTAGTAGTCTTAACCTCAGCCGCCCCACCAGCAGCCACAGCGTGGTCAGCACGTTGAATCTTCTGAAGTGGTTCCTGTGAACCCAACCTTGATTGCTTGGCCCAACTCGTGAAGGGTCTACTAAAGATGACAAAGAAGCTAGACAACCTGACAGACACCAAAACTCCTATCCCGACACAGGTCGAAGCTAATCCCAATAATTTCAAGAGAAAGGAACAGGTAGAATGTGATGTCTCGCCTGTGCCTATAGATTTAGATGATTGTAATTTTGCTCTATCTAGTGTTGTTACTCTCAGGAGCGGTAGAACCTTGCCTATGTCTACTGCAACAAAAGGGAAGAATAAAGATTCAACAGGTGAATCATCATCTTCTGCATCAGCCATGCCAACTCCAGGTTCGAGTGAGGAAGAAGGAGGAGGAGCCATGCTCATTGTCAATCGCCACTACCATGAGCCAATAGAATAAAAAAATCAGAAAAATCAAAAGACCAAAAAGATGATTGTTGTCAAAGTGAATTTGCGTCGGTCATGGAGGAGCCAGCACCAGCAGTTGATCCAGCACCAGCCGATGGAGCAGAGACTGCACCTTTTGCATGTCAACCGACAGTAGGACCATCATCTCCAAAATGTACACCTGCTTGCAGACCGACTGTAAATAATAGCATAGACAAGAATTCTGTTGTAAATAAGAACACTACTTTTGATTTCAGTTCTGTAAATATTCCTTTTCCTAATGCAATAAACAATCCAGAAAAATGAAAAAAAAGTGCATTATCTGATCCATGTGTTGTGGATATTCTGGAAAATTTGGCAGTTGAATTATCATTAATGCAAGCCATGGAATACATTCCCATTGTGAAGAAGGGCATGAAGCAAGCATGTACAAACAAGTGTCAATCGAACTGCAACAACAGACGCCAGCAAGTTGAGAAGCATGTCCTTTGCAGGGCCATAGTTGCAGCCTCAGCAATCTCCCTCAAAAAAAGCAAGACAAAGGAGCACCTTTGATCAGATATGAGATCTTTGACCAAGTCTTCGAGCGATCCTTGCTTGACAACAACTCTTCCATCAACCTCTTTCCCTCAACACTACTGCAAGAATTAGGTCGGGTCCATTGAAGCAGACGCGTATGATCCTTCAGTTCGTTGATCGATCCATCAAGCGACCCTGAGGTCTATTGTAAGACGTTGTGGTGAAGGTGCAGGACATGAAGTTTCTGATTTATTTTGTAGTCCTTGATATGGACTCTCCTGCACCATTTCTTCAGACTGTAATTATCCTTGGATGGCCATTCTTGTGCACTGTTGAGGCCATGGTTGACTATGGGTCTGGGAAGATCACGTTTAGCTTGAGCAATCACAGAGTAACCATAAACATGGTCAGCGAGCCAAAAGTCGTATATGACGAAAGTCATGCGGCATCGCATGAAGTAGACCTTGACTTTATTGCATAATTCAGAGACACAGAACTCTCTTTGAATGACACATGGACCTTGGAAATCCTCTCTCCTGAGGAGGACCAAGAAAGCACAATCAACACAAGCTCTAAAAGCACTTGGGAGACAGAATCAAATTTGTCGATGCATATCTTTGATTCAGAAGATTCATGCCAGTCCGAACATGATGAATTCATTGTAGATCTATTCGATACATTGTCAGTTGAACAACAAGACACTAAGGTGTGAATTACCTCTAAAGTAATGGCAGATCATCCACATACTAGCACAGTTTCTGAAGTGACCAAGAAGCAGGTCAGATCAGAGACTGAATTAAAGCCACTTCCAGCAGGTCTTAAGTATGCCTTCCTTGCATGTGTAGAGAAGATGTATCCGACCATCATCATGAAGGATATGGGAAAAGTCCTTAAGCGCATCACATATTGTGGAGATCGCATCATATGCGATCGGGAACGACTAGTCATACTAGCTGCTTGGGGAGAAGAATTTAAAAAAAATGAATGATGAAACCATATGATCGAAGAACACTTCTCATATCATTTCATCTAAACCACAAACAAGTATTAGGTTTACCTCTTGAAGCATGGTTGCAATTGAGTTTCTAAATGAAGAGGCCTCCTGTCTCAAGTACGATCCAACAGAGGAGACGCTTGCGAGCGTGTTGATGAAACACGTGCTCCTTACAATTAATGTTGATGATCCAAGTGTTGAATTTCCTGATCTCGTCTCATGAGATCCGATGTCTTGTTGATGAGCCAAGCACACTGAAGAAGATTGAGATCCACGAGTAGTTAATACGGTAGCACAACGGTGTCACGATGACTACGACTGTCTCTAGGGTTTAGGGTGGACGGACACTCTAAGGAGGGAGAGAGGGGTGTGTAGAGAGAGAGATGGAGAGAATTTAATTCCTCTTGGAATTATATGCGTATATTATAAAAGGCAAGGGTTGCCCTTCCTTTTATACTAGCTGGATGTATATGGATCTCAATCCATGTTCCCTATTAATATAATGGTTTAGATTAAGAGGTTATTAATCAATGGGCATGATTTGTTGATACAAATTTGCAACAACTAACTTAATTAAAATAGATTAATTATATCCCTTTATCAAGATATAAATTAATTCATTTTAATTTCAACTATAATAAATAGATAATTATGAAAGCAAATATCATCTCAAAAAGGGTGGTCGTCCCCCCCTGACTTGGTTAAGGTGGACGACCACCTTTGTTGGTTGTTTTTCCTTCCTTAATATATATTTATTATATATATAATAAAATGAAACAACCAATATTGCATTTATCTTCACAAAATAATTCCAAATTAAATTGTGAAAACATCAATTATGCCATTGATAAATATCAATCATATGCATATATCCAACATAATATGTAAATCAGATTTACTATTTATTATTCATTGTGAATCCAATTCACAACATATAATTTGTAATTCTATTTAAAATTAAATCTCTCCAACATATTATAAATCATATTTATAATACCATGATTATTATAGATAGAGATATCCACATAATAATATCTTTGATATTTAAATGACATTTAATTATCCAATTCTCATGTGCCCAAATAACATGAATCACATTCACATTATTCACATCTTTGATAATTAAATCACATTTAATTATCTTAAATAACTCTCCTTATATGGCCAAATAATATGAATCAAATTCATATTATTCATTATAACTAAATCACAATTAACTATCAATGTTCCTCACCACTCAGACACATTATCAACAATGGAATTATTCTTGAACTCTTTAAGAATGATGCGCTTCTCCATGGATACTTGGAGATAAGGACATGGTGATTTTATGTTCCATGTATAGTGACTTGGATATTGAGATCACATCTTAAATCCAGATCTCGGGGACCTCCCATAGATGTTTGATTAAATCAAAGTCGTAGATCTAATCTTCTCATTGTATCTGAATCACATTCAGATTAGTGTCTAACAATTGGACCAAGATTAGATTATTTCTCTATAGAGAGGAGTCACTAAAATCCCTCAAAATGGAAGCGTCATGGTTATACAATCGTTTATGATCATATCACCCTCGGGTATTCCTAATACATGAACATCATGCATACTAGAAGACCTAGAGTAAACCCGAAGTTTTAGATCTATTTAGACCATTTTATTCAAGATTTTATCATTAAGTTTCTCATTTGATCATTGGGAGTGGTATCGATCATACACTTTCCAAAAGCATATATCATACCCATGTATTGATCAAATACTTTCTAAAATCATATATCAAACCTACAAATTCAATCAAGCTTCCAAAGTGAGACGACTGTGCACGGAATTTGATTCCCAAGATCTCATGAGTGAGCTCATGTCTTCCAACTCAGTAAAGGAATATGTATGGTCCCTTTGAGAGATCGTATTACTCATGTGCCATTGTATGCACACCGGAGTGCCAGTGTATAGACCATTATTAGGCCATCAACCTATCAGTCTGCCAAATGTACATACTCAAACATATAGTAACACATCTATCTCCGGTCAGAGGATGCATGCCTATATTGTAACAGCATACGACATAGGTCTTGGTTATCCTGATCTCGCTAAGTCGACTCTTTGACCTAACTTATGTAACACCTCCAAATATTTATTCCTATGCAGAGGACCTGCATCAAGAGGTTGGTTAGATATTGATGAATTTGTGATTCATCATCTTTATTCATTTATTTTAGCTTAAAATCCCTCATAAAACACATGCATAAAACACTAACTCCATATTCTTACTAACTTGCATCTGTGTGTAAATATTGTACACTTCTTTTTAATTTTAACCTAAAATAAATAAAGAAAGAAAAAAAGGAAAAATAAAGAAAAGAAAAGAAAAAATGGAAGACTGTATATATGTAAGAGATACAGGCTGACTCAAACCCCAAGAGAAGGTCAAGACTTGACCTGATCGTTCAGGAATAAAGTAGGGGGAGATAGGGTCCTCAATAAGAAAATCCAAAAAAATTGTGCGTGTGTTGTTGTAAATACATCTCTCTTATTTTGTATATCAGTATAAAACTGACACTAATTTATTTGTGCCTTAATTGACCTCAAATCAAATAATTTTCAAAACAAAAGTTGTAAATAAAAATGTGTTCTAATTAATAAAATAATTGCACAATTAAATTATGTACAGAATAAAAGTAGCCACACTCGAAAAAAACCACTAAGCACTAATTGAAAGACCAATTCTGGCTCCATATGAGCTCAAATTGAATCAATCTCACTTCCATTGGATTCGAAATTAAATTATCTTTAAAATGGCTGTATTTTCATAATTTTTGGAGTTACGGTTGAAAAGCCGGTTTTCTGGGGTGGTTTGTGCAATTCTCCCAGGTATTTTGTAAATATTGTATTTGTATATATTTGTAAATTATTCTTACTAATTATCTAAAATAAAAATAAAAAATAATAATAAAGGGTTAATTTCCTCATTTACCCTTGTATATAATGTCATATATGTATATAGTGTATGTATATAGTTGTTATTTTTAATTAACCACCAAAAAAAATAAAAAAATAACATTTTTTAATTCAAATAAATAAAGTGACGAGAATTCAAAAAAATAGATAATTGTGTAAATACTTTTATCTCTTTTTATCTTTACCTCTTTTCAAATTTCATCTCTCTTATTTCTTTCACCAAAAAAATTCAAAAATTCATTTCAATTTTCATTTCTCTTTCACCAAAAAATTCAAAAATTCATTTCAAATTTCAGCTCTCTTTATCCAAAAAAGAAAATTTCAAAAATTCAAATTTCATTCTATCTTTTCTATTTATATGGCTCCTTCTCCTTCATTTCAACTTGATCAATCTTTAGAGAGAGGAGCCCGATCTCCGAGAGAAAATTTCATCAAGAATAGTGCCTAGCCTCCGAGCCATCCGGTGACAGCGAGTCGGCCTTGTCGAGGCGATCACGGTCCTTTTTCGCTCCTAAGGTGAGATACCCATTTTCTTATTTTTACCTAGGTTAATCGTAGTTTATTTCTCGTATTTTTATCTCGTTGTCATTTTTTGTTTATCAAGATCTTAAAATCCCTCATGAGTTATGTTGCCATCAACATGATTTTTCATCTCACTTTCTCGATCTTCATGCTTTCTATTCTATCGTCCACGATCTCTACAACTCCGGTCATGTACGGTGGCCGGAGATCGAATTCGAATCCCTCATTTCCGTCGAATCCCCGTTCATTTTTCCAATTTGTAAATAAATAAAAAAAATTGTTCTGTTTTATCTAATGTTTGTTTTGTAGGATCATATAAAAAAGAACAAAAAATAAAAAAAATCATATTAAAAAGAGGGAATTTCTATATCTTTTTTCTCCTATTTTCAGATTTACAAAAAAATATAAAAAAAGTTTTCTTTTATTGTTTACAATTTCCATACCATAAAAAAACAAAAAAAACAAAAAAAAGAACAGGTCGGGCACGCGCCCACGAAGCACCCCTCCTCCTCGATGGTGTCCTCCGCCTGTTGCACCTCCAGGCGCCCAGGGCCACAACGCCCTCCGTCAACCTCCGCAGCGCTGTGCAGCGGCGCGGTGCTCCGCGCGAGGGCGGTGCTCGCCCAGCCGCCGCCCACAGCCTCCATCGACCTGCACCTTCAGATCGCAAGCCCCGCGCCCCCTCAGTCAAGCAGGACACGCGCCCGCGAAGCGCCCCCTCCATCATTCCGCGCCTCCACGATCGCCCCTCGGCCCAGCCTCGTCCTCCTCCATGCGGCAGCGGTGCTACCTGCCCCGTGCCCGTGCCACGTGTCGGCGCCATCTGCTGTCGCGCCACCATGGCGTCGCGGCCTGCGCGACTCCCGTCCAGCTAACTCCGTCCGCCAACTACAGAGCTCATCCGCCCTTTGAAGCTCCTGACCCCCTTGTAATTGAAGAAGCAAGAGGCGGCGGCTATCCTCTTGTCCATGTGCGTGAAACAGAAATGAAGAAGGAACCTTTTAGGGTTTGAATAATTTATTGGGAAATTTGCAACATTGGTCCCAGACATTTTTGAAATTATGAATAATCCCCTGCCAGCCTCAAGCACTGCCATGCACGTATATTGGTAAAATTGTGCATTCTCTCTTGTGATTTGTTTTTGTTATTTATTTGATGCAATAATAGAACTTATTTACATTTTAGTCTCGGAACTGCAGAACAAACACTTGTGTGCTCTATTTGAATGAAATAAATGTTATTTGTGATCTAAAAATCTTACAAACAATATGCTATGCTCCTGATGTGATTATCTTCTTAGCATAAAATTTTCATTGCATTTTGCCTTCATTTATTATTATTAAAAAAATCAAAAACATTTCATTTTTCCCTGTTTGAAATTCCAAAGTTCATAAAAATTCAAATAATGTTCCAAAAATTCAAAAAAAAATAGAGTAGTTGAATTTAATTGTCTTCTAATTTGTGTATAAATTTCACGCTTTAATTATTTATAAAACCCAAAAAATGAAAAACTTAAAAAATGTTATAAAAATCATAGAAAATTCTACAAAAATCCAAAAAATGTGATTTCATTTCTGTTTGTAGATAATTGCTTCTAGTTTATCTTAAAAATAAGTGTCAGGAGTTTTGGGCATTAAAATATTTTTAAGTTGCAAATTACTCCAGGCTGTGCACATTTTCTTATTTTCTCACTGTTTGATTTTTAGAAAAATACAAAACATCAGAAAATTACATAAAAAAAACTCAAAAATATTTCAAAACTTTTAAACCCGAAAATATGTTATTTGGATTTTTCTGAGCATATTTGATAAATTTAAAAATAACAAAAAAGAGTTGGTGTGTGTATTTTTAATCTTCTGAATATTACTTCGTGTTATTTTTGAAAATAAAAAAATTGCAAAAATCAAAATTACTAAAAATTTGAAAATCAGAAAATATACAAAAAAGTTAGAAATAAAAAATAAAAAAATGAAAAGATAAAAAGTCACAAAAACCAAGGATAGATGTCTTTTGGTATTCTTGTTTTCTCTTAATTAATTTTTGATTAATTGAATAACCCTCAGGATTTGTAGCCTCCCTGAGTTCGACCATGTCCGCTATACAGGTTAATAAGTAGCAAAAAAATATTTTTTGTTTGTCACAGGATTTTGGGGATAGCAACGACAACGACATATTTATCATCAATTTATCTGATCCCCACAAATTTTCGTGTCAACAAAATGGTGCCGTTACAGAGAAGGAGATGTTAGCAGTTGTATTTGGGTTAGAAAAGTTCAGATCTTACCTCATCGGTTCACACGTTATTGTTTACACAGATCACACTTCCATACGATACTTATAGAAAAAGAAGGATGCCAAACCACGCCTTATCAGATGGATCCTTCTTCTCCGGGAATTTCATTTAGAGATTCGAGATAAACCTGGAGTGAAAAATGTTGTGGCAGATTACCTTTCCCGTATCACAGACACAGAGACCTCCGAGCAGAACATGATTCCTATTTCCGAAACCTTTCCAGATGAGGTCATTTTGTCTGTGGACTCACTCCCATGGTATCCAGATATTGTGAACTATCTTGTCTCCAAGAAAGTTCCACAAGATTGGCCGAAGTACAAGGTAGACAAATTTCTGTCAGAGATTCATTATTACCAGTGGGAGGATCCGTACCTATTTTGCGAGGGTGCGGATTGTATCTGGAGAAGGTGCATTCCTCAGGAGGAACACACCAGTGTACTTGAGCACTGTCACAAACTAGAATCTGGTGGGCATCATTCGGGAAAACGCACGGCAGCAAAGGTTTTACAGAGTGGCCTATGGTGGCCCACATTGTTTAAGGTTGCTACAGAGTATGTTCGAGGTTGTACTGATTGTCAGAAAATGGAAGGAACTGTTGGTTCCGAAGATACCATGCCCCTGAGATTTATACAGATTTCTGATGTTTTTGATGCTCGGGGCATAGACTTCATGGGCCCATTTCCTGTCAGTCAGGGATTTCAGTACATCTTGCTCGCCATGGATTATGTTAATCGATGGGTGGAGGCTATACCCACCCGAGCCGCAGATAGTCGTACAGTGTGTTCCTTTCTCAAGGACTATATTATTGTGCGGTTCGGTATTCCCAAAATACTAATTTCAGATGGGGGAAGCCATTTCATTAATAGAGAAGTAAAGAAGCTTGTGAAGGAGTACGCCATTGAGCACAGAGTTGCGTCTCCTTACCACCCTCAGACTAATGGATTGGCAGAAATTTCAAATAGGGAGATCAAGACGATATTGCAAAAACTTGTACGTCCAGATAGAAAGAACTGGTCCCAGATGCATGACTCGGTTCTATGGGCTTATCGGACGGCATACAAGTCTCCTTTGGGTATGTCTCCCTATAGATTCGTGTATGGAAAGCCTTGCCACCTATTAGTGGAATTAATTCACAAATCTTTATGGGCACTCTGTGTATGCAATTTAGACTATGAGAAGGCGGGAACAAACAGGAAGTTGGATTTGAACAAGTTACTGGAATTTCAAGACTTTGCATATGATAAATCACTTTTGTATAAGAGGAAAGTCAAGCGCTGGCATGATAAACACATTCGAAGAAAGACTTTCTTCCCTGATCAGAAAGTTTGGTTATTTGATGCTAAGTGGAAGTTGTTTCCAGGAAAATTGAAAAGCAAGTGGTCAGGACCGTTCATCGTGAGAGCTGTGCGTGATAAAGGGAGTATTGTCATATCTGGGTTGTCATCTGACGCATAGCCATTTGTTGTGAACGAACAGTTGCTGAAGCCATATCTAGATCATGATACATTCCTGTCCGTTATTGATTCGATATCTATGGTATCAGATGATGACCTTTTGATTCCATCTTCTGCGTCTGATACATGATCATCCACTCCTCTTGTATATCCTTTCATTTTACTCTTTCTTCTCCCATTTTATCTTTCACCCCTTTTCCGTGTGTGTGTGTGTATGCTATACTTAGGATGTGCTTTATCCTAAGTATAGGGGGTGAACGATCTGTGTTGTTCATATTCATCATGTTCATCACTCTTGTACTTGCCTATACTTAGGGATACTCTACCCTAAGTATAGGGGGTGATGTTGTTCATATCGTGTCTTTTTATTTTTGAGTCTGTACATTCTCCTCATCGGTTTTCCCCTTTTGTACACTCTACTATACTTAGGATTACTTGATCCTAAGTATAGGGGGATCACCGACTTCTCTTCTTTTTATCTTTTCTTTGAGTCATTGTAGCATAGGAGTTCTTTTCACTTTTCTATACTTAGCACAAGTTATGTCTTCCTTTTTTGCTCTCTGATCACTATGAGGACATAGTTCGAGGTAAGTATAGAAGGGTGTCGTATATATTGTATATATACTTTAGACATAACTCGTACTTTTAGATACGTTTATTTGGGGGTTATGTGTATAATTTTGTAAAATCCACGTGTGTTAAAAAAATAAAAATAATAAAACAAAAAACAAAACAAAAAAACAAAACAACAAAAAAAACAAAAAAACAAACAAAAAACTACAAAACCGAAAATCTATAAAAAAAATTGCATAATTCAAAAAAAAAACTTTCTTTCACATCTGCATTTTTCCCTCCAAAAATCCATAAAAAGTTCAAAATTAGAAAATTGTTTAAAAAATATTCTTTTCACATATGCATCATTTCTTTTCAAAAAAAATCTGTGCATTGCATTGTTCATATTTTCTTGCATTTGCATGTGTATTTTTCAGGATAGTATTGACATTTAAATTATGTCTGGAATAAAATTGAAGAATGGAGCTTAGTTGGACCTTAATCCACCTAATTCTCAAAGGAACTTCATCGAGAAATAGGATTTTAAAAGCGCCGGGTCTTTGACTTAATTCTTTAAGTTCCACATGACAATGTGCAGCGTTTGACTCTTAGTGTCTAATCTGGTCTCTTCATTTTGGGTATAACTCTGGAATAGGGAATCAATTTGTAATCTCGCACTATGCACTTAGCTCAACTCAGACGGGATGTTGGAAGACTGTGTGAGTTTCTTCTCTGGTATCGTGGAAATCTAAAGACCGGAGTATGGGTTGAAATAAAGCTTCAGAAAAGGGATGGACGGCTGGGCGCAATTTTTTACTAAGACCCTAAAAAGTGTACGGAAACAAAAAGATTCTATATTCATAGGGGCACAACAAGAACCACCAAAAATCCAGATAAAAAGAAGCCACTACCAAATAAATATCTGACCAAAAAGGTCCAAGCTTCAAGAAACCTGCAAATCTTGGTGGAGACTCGGCTACACTGGCCAGCTCCACAAGGAGAGGTGTCTACACTGCCCACCCTCCAGTTCTTTTCTCTTCTTCTAACTTCTCCCCCAATTCGATTGTGAACACAGCGCGACAGACCTTAGAAGGAAATACCTGACTCTCCGAGGACGAGTTACTGGAGAGGAGATTTGCATGGTAGTCCGGCATTTTGGATGGGAAGAGCTAAAACCTTTCACACACACGAGTCGATTTTTCAATGTTCATAGGGTGTGCTTTGGGAATAGGATTGATCTAAGATGACTTCTGAGCCAAAACTGTGACAATGATGTGTAGAACTTAAAGGTTGTTGATTTTAAAATTCTAAGTCTCACGGAAGTTCCGACACACCAATAATCCAAAGGTCCGACAGAGCTCCAAACTACAATTTTATGAAGATAAGTTTAATACTCAATATTGTCCTAGTTTCTTAATTTTCCCTTTCTTTTTCTTTTTCTTTTTCTTCACTTATTCTTTCAAATAAGTGTTTGCTAAGGGACTAGCAAAGGTAAAGCATAGGGGGATAATGAATCTGCGATTCGTCATCTTTATTCATTTATTTTAGCTTAAAATCCCTTATAAAACACATGCATAAAACACTAACTCCGTATTCTTACTAACTTGCATCTGTGTGTAAATATTGTATACTTCTTACTAATTTTAACCTAAAATAAATAAAGAAAAAAAGGAAAAATAAAGAAAAAATAAAAAAATGGAAGAATATATATATGTAAGAGATACAGGCTGACCCAAACCCTGAGAGAAGGTCAAAACTTGACTTGATCGACCAGGAATAAAGTAGGGGGAGATAGGGTCCTCAAGAAGAAAATCCAAAAAAATTTGTGTGTGTGTTGTTGTAAATACTTCTCACTTAATTTGTATATCTATATAAAACTGACACTAATTTATTTGTGCCTTAATTTACCTCAAATCAAATAATTTTCAAAACAAATGTTGTAAATAAAAATGTGTTCTAATTATTAAAAATAATTACACAATTAAATCATGTATAGAATAAAAGTAGTCACACTCAGAAAAAGCCACTAAGTACTAATTGAAAGATCAATTCTGGCTCCATATGAGCTCAAATTGAATCAATCTCACTTCCATTGGATTTGAAATTACATTATCTTTAAAATGACTGTATTTTCATAATTTTTGGAGTTACGATTGAAAAGTCGATTTTCTGGGGTGGTTTGTGCAATTCTCCCATGTATTTTGTAAATATTGTATTTGTATATATTTGTAAATTATTCTTACTAATTATCTAAAATAAAAATAAAAAATAATAAAAAAAGGCTAATTTCCTCATTTACCCTTTGTATATAGTGCCGTATATGTATATAGTGTATGTATATAGTTGATATTTTTAATTAACCACCATAAAATAAAAAAATAACATTTTTTAAATTCAAATAAATAAAGTAACGAAAATTCAAAAAATAGATAATTGTGTAAATACTTTTATCTCTTTTTATCTTTACCTCTTTTCAAATTTCATCTCTCTTATTTCTTTCACCAAAAAAATTCAAAAATTCGTTTCGATTTTCACTTCTCTTTCACCAAAAAATTCAAAAATTCATTTCAATTTTCAGCTCTCTTTATCCAAAAAAGAAAAATTCAAAAATTCAAATTTCATTCTATCTTTTCTATTTATATGGCTCCTTCTCCTTCATTTCAACTTGATCAATCTTTAGAGATAGGAGCCCGATCTCCGAGAGAAAATTTCATCGAGAATAGTGCCAAGCCTCCGAGCCGTCCGGTGACAACGAGTCGGCCTTGTCGAGGCAATCACGATCCTTTTCTGATCCTGAGGTGAGATCCACATTTTCTTATTTTTACCTAGGTTAATCGTAGTTCATTTCTCGCACTTTTATCTCGTTGTCATTTTTTGTTTATCTAGATCTTAAAATCCGCCATGATTTATTCCGCCACCGACTCGATTTTTCATCTCATTTTCTCGATCTTCATGCTTTCTATTTCTATCGTCCACGATCTCTCCAACTCAGACCGCGTACGGTGGCCGGAGATCATATTTGAATCCCTCATTCCCGCGGAATCCTCGTTCATTTTTCCGATTTGTAAATAAATAAAAAACTGTTTCATTTTCTCTAACGTTTGTTTTGCAGGATCATATAAAGAAGAAAAAAATAAAAAAAAACATATAAAAAAAGTGGAAATTTCTATATCTTTTTTCTCCTATTTTCGGATTTACAAAAATATATACATAAAAAAGTTTTTCTTTTACTCTTTACAATTTCCATAACATAAAAAAGAAAAAAACAAAAAAAGAACAGGTCGGACATGCGCCCGCGAAGTGCCCCCCTCCTCGTCGTTGTCCTCCTCCCGTCGCACCTCCAGGCGCCCAGGGCCGCAACGCCCTCTGTCAACCTCCGCCGCATTGTGTAGCGACGCGGTGCCCCGTGTGAGGGCGGTGCTCGCCCAGCCGCCGCCTACAATCTCCATCGCCCTGCACCTTCAGATCGCAAGTCTCGTGCCCCCTCCGTCAAGCATGACACACGCCCGCAAAGTGCCCCCTCTATCATTCTGCGCCCCCGCGATCGCCCCTCGGCCCAGCCCCGTCCTCCTCCATGCTACAGCGGCGCTGCCTGCCCCGCACCAGCGCCACATGTCGGCGCCCTTTGCTGCCGCACCACCACAGCGTCGCGGCTCGCGCAACTCTCGTCCAGCCGACTCCGCCCGCCAACCACCGAGCTCCTCCACCCTTTGAAGCTCCCGGTCCCTTTGTGATTGAAGAAGCAAGAGGCAGCGGCTATTCTCTTGTCCCTATGCGTGAAACAGAAATGAAGAAGGAACCCTTTTAGGGTTTGAATAATTTATTGGGAAATTTGCAACATTGGTCCCAGACATTTCTGAAATTACGAATAAGCCCCTGCCAGCCTCACGCACCTGCCATGCACGTGGTATATTGGTAAAATTACGCATTCTCTATTGTGATTTATTTTTATTATTTATTTGATGCAAAGACAGAACTTATTTACATTTTAGTCCATGAACTGCAGAACGAACACTTGTGTGCTCTATTCGAATGAAATAAATGTTATTTGTGATCTAAAAATCTTACAAAAAAATTGCTATGCTCCTGATGTGATTATCTTCTTAGCATAAAATTTTCATTGCATTTTGCCTTCATTTATTATTATTAATAAATCAAAAACATGTCATTTTTCTCTGTTTGAAATTCCAAAATTCATAAAAATTCAAATATTGTCCCAAAAATTCCAAAAAAATAGGTAGTTGTATTTCATTTTCTTTTAATTTTTGTACAATTTCACTAATTAATTATTTATAAAACCCAAAAAAATGGAAAACTTAAAAAATCTTATAAAAATCATAGAAATTCTACAAAAATCCAAAAGTTATGATTTCAGTTTCTGTTTGTAGATAATTGCTTCTAGTTTGTCTTAAAAATAATTGTTAGGAGTTTTGGATACCTTAAAAGATTTTTAAGTTGCAAATTACTCCAGGCTATGCACATTTTCTTTTTTTTCTCACTGTTTGATTTTTAGAAAAATACAAAAACTTCTGAAAATTCCACCAAAATTCTCAAAAATATTTCAAAACTTTTAGAACCCAAAAATATTTTCTTTGGATTTTTCTGAGCATATTTGATAAATTTAAAAATTACAAAAAAGAGTTAGTGTGCGTATTTTTAATCTTGTGAATATTACTTCGTGTTATTTTTGAAAATAAAAAATTACAAAAATCAAAATTACTAAAAGATTTAAAATCAGAAAATATACAAAAAAATAAAAAAATTAAAAAGATAAAAAGATAAAAAATCACAAAAACCAAGGATAGTTGTCCTTTGAGATTCTTATTTTCTCTTAATTTATTTTTAATTAATTGAATAACCCTCAGGATTTGTAGCATCCCTAAGTTCGTCCAAGTCCGCTATACAGGTTAATAGGTAGCAAAACAATATTTTTTGTTTGTCACAGGATTTTGGAGATAGCAACGACGACAACATATTATAATCAATTTATCCGATCCCCACAAATTTTCGTGACAACAGATATCAACCCATTAGGGAAAGGATTTCCATCTCCTAATCAATCTGGAGATCATCTCTTATAATCATTTGACGGTGCTTATTGAGTCCTCAATCTAACTCTTTAGATATTCATCCAAGCACCAGCCTCTATGATTCAACAATTGAATCAATAATTGTATGATCATTAAGATGGCCATGGTACATAACCATAATTGTATTAAGGGACCTATTATGCAAATTAATTATTATTAATTCAGATTAGGGAATGATATTTGCAATAATATTTATTGTATAATGGTTCGTCGTAGGCTCGCGTGTCCAACACATTAGCAGCAGGCTGACTTCAGATCAAGAATCTCGATTTCTTGAGGTTCTAGAGAAACACAAGGTACTTGGTTGGCACGTCTCATATATCCGTGGGATAAATTCTGCCATGTGCTCACATCATATCTATTTGTAAGAAGATGCCAAGCTGTCCCGAGAGTTACAAAGAAGACTGAACCCAAATTTATGGGACTTCGTCATGAAGGAATCACTAAATGGTGTGAAGCGGGCTTCATTTATCCCATCTCCGATTTAAAATGGGTGAGCATCATGGCACATATGTGTCGACTACCATCATCTTAATGCAGCCACAAAGATGGATCACTTCCCCTTGGCATTCATCGATCAAGTTATGGAGAAGATTAGCTGGCAAGGAGATCTTCTGCTTTCTAGATGGGTACTCTGGGTACAACTAAGTGGTAGTCGCCCCAAAGGACCAAGAGAAAACTTCCTTCACTTACTCGTTCGGCGCCTGCGCCTTCTAGAGAATGCCCTTTGGTCTGTGCAATACACATGCCACATTCTAGAGATGCAAGATTGTTGTTTTTGCCGAGATGGTTGGCATTATTCTTGAGGTGTTCATGGACGACTTCTCATTCTATGGTGACAGGTTTGATGCATGTCTTGAGCACTTGGACAGTGTACTTCAGAAATACCACGAAGTCAATCTTATGCTATCTTGGGAAAAAAGCCACTTCATGGTTACAGAAGGAATTGTGCTGGGCCACGTCATTTTCAAGCATGGCATGGAAGTTGACCTAGCAAAGGTAGATGTTATCAGCAATCTGGAGCCACCTCAGAATGTCAGACATGTGAGGTCATTCCTGGGGCATGTGGGTTTCTACAGGAGATTCATTAGAGACTTCAACCGCATTGCCAGACCTCTTACAGAATTGTTATGCAAGGAGACTGAGTTTAATGCTGATCAGCATGTTCTCCTTTCATTTAATCAGTGGAAGGAGCTAATTACTCAAGCTCCAGTCCTACAGTCATCAGATTGGTCTCTTCCTTTTGAGACCATGACAGATGTGTCAGACTTTGCAGTTGGGGCTATTCTAGGACAAAGAAAAGACAAGGTTGCTTATGCCATTCATTATGCCAGCAAGACGCTAGATGAAGCACAGAGATTACACTGTCACAGAGAAAGAATTGCTGGTTGTGTTATTTTCCCTTGAGAAGTTCAGATCCTAACTTTTTGGATCTAAAGTCACAATCTACACTGACCACTCTATTATCCGAAACTTACAGCAGAAGAAGGATGTCAAGCCTAGACTGATCATATGGATCCTTCTCTTCCAGGAGTTCGACTTGGAAATCAAAGACAAGTCTGGGGTTCAGAATGTGGTAGCAAATAACCTCACCAGAATTGAACAACAAGAGCCTATACTGAATAGCACACCCATAACAGACACCTTTCCTGATGAGTCGATTCTGGTCGTGGATTCACTCCCTTGATATGCCGACATTGTGAACTACCTTGTTTCCAGTATAGTACCACAAGGCTGGATAGAAATCAAGACATACAAATTCTTATCCACCATCCATTTCAACCAATGGGAAGACCCACTCCTATTCAGGGAAGGAGCATATTGCATTTGGCACCGATGTATTCCTCAGGAGGAGCATCACCATGTCCTCGAGCATTTCCATTCGCTCGAATCTGGTGGAAACCACTCTGGAGACATAACGGTAGCGAAAGTACTATAGTGTGGCCTCTGGTAGCCGACACTATTTAGGGATGTTACAGCATTTGTGAAACACTGCACTAACTGTTAGCGATTGGGAGGCACCCTTATAGCTAAAGATTCCATGCCCCTAATGTCCATTCATATCTATAACATATTTGATGCTTGGGGCATTGATTTCATGGAACCCTTTCCAAACAGTCAGGGATGCGAGAACATCCTTCTTGTCGTTGACTATGTGAGTTGTTCGGTTGAAGTTATCCCCTCCCGAGCTGCAGACAGTCATGCAGTTTGTCGATTTCTGAGAGAGAACATCATATCGCAGTTCGGGATTCTGAAGATATTGATATCAGACAGGGGTAGTCACTTCATTTATAGAGAGGTCAAGAAATTAATGAAGGAGCATGGCAGCGAGCACCGAGTCGTGCCTCCTTACCATCCCCAGACCAATGACATGGTCGAATTTTCAAACAGAGAAACCAAGCTGATCCTGCAGATGCTTGTGAAGCTGGACAGAAAGAATTGATCCCAACTCTTGAACTCAGTCCTTTGGGCATACAGAACCCCTTACAAGTATCCCTTAGGCATGTCGCCCTACCATCTTGTGTATGGAAATCCATGCCATCTTCCCATGGAACTGATCCACAAATTACTGTGGGTAGTCAATATCTGCAACTCGGACTCACTAAAATGTGGGTAGAAAAGAAAATAGGATCTGAACAAGCTCCTGGAATTTCGAGACTATGCATATGATAACACCTTGATGTATAAGGAGAAGGTCAAACACTGGCATGATCGGCACATCAGACGAAAGTCCTTTGAGACTGGATAGAAAGTGTGGCTATTTGACGCAAAGTTGAAGATATTTCCAAGCAAATTAAAGAGTAAATGGATAGGGCCATTCAGAGTGAAAGAAGTGTATGACAACAGAAGCATTGTGATATCAGATTTGTTGCCTGACGCACAACCATTCGTTATCAACGGTCAGTTGCTGAAGTTGTACCTTGAGTATGACACTTTCTTGGTCGTTGTCGATTCTGTCCAAGTAATATGCAATGAATAAGCATCCACAACTTTAGCAGCATCAAAAGATTCTAATAACGTTACTCAAAAACTCTTCCTTTAGTTTTCTTCTTTTCTTCTTTTATGTTGTATTTTTTATTTTCTACTTTGTTTTCCTCATTCACTGCCTCCATACTTAGGATATACTTCCTCATTCATAACTTCACATGTTCACTCCTTGTCTCACCACATGTCTCCTCTCTTATTGATATTCTTGTCTATACTTACAGATATCATACCCTAAGTATAAGGGGAGACATGACGAATGGTTGAGTTGTTCATTCCCACACTCGACCCTCCCTGCCTTTTGTATAGTCTTCTATACTCAGGATTATTTGATCTTAATTATAGGGGGGACAGCCGACGTCTCATACTTTCATTTATTATTCTTTAGTCATTGTAGTATAAGCTCTTTCATACTTAGTATGAGTTATGTCTTTTCTTCACTCTTTGATCTATGAGGACATAGTGCAAGCTAAGTATATGGGGTTGTATATAATGTGTATATACTTTAGCCATAACTCGTACTTTCGTACTTTCAAATAAGTATGGCTAAAACAAAATTAAGCAAAGGTAAAGAACACACTTGTACAAAATACATCAAAATCCTTTGTATATACCAATTAATAAATCGGGTAAAAATGATTTGTAAAATATTTGAAAAGTGGTTTGGAAAAATTCTTTGAAAAATATTTTTAAAACTGTTTGGAAAGTGTTTTGTAAAACGTTTTCAACCTTTATAAAAATATTTTGTTTGTAAAAATTCCTTTACTTTATTTGAAATAAAGTATTTTAAAAATCTATGTGCGAATGTTTGGAAAATGGTTGCAAAAATTATTTGAAAAATCTATATATACTGTTTGAAAAATCTTTACAAAATGATTTTCAAATTTTGTAAAATGTTTGTACAAATTATTTGTCAAATTAGTTTGAAAAATAAAGTTTTCAAAATGTTTGTACAAAATCTTTTCAAATTATTTTGAGAACTATGTACATAACTCAAACAAATAAAGATTCTTTACATACTTTGTATGTACACAACTTGTAAATTCATACAACCAACCCTTGTAACTAAAAAGATAAACGCCCATGTAAATATATGAACATATTCCCTTTTCTACTCCAAAAAACTTTTGTTTTGAAAAATATCTAAAAATTTTGCAAAAATCCAAAATACCAAAAATATTTGCAAAAATCATTTTCAAAAATCGCATAAAAACTTGCAAAAATTTTCAAAAATCCATAAGAAGTTTAAAAGTAGAAAACAACATCACAAAAATATTTTGGCATTGTACATAACATTTGTATTTTTTTTGAATAACCTAGACAATTGAACAAGTCCAAATATAGTCTAAAGATTGGAGCTTGGAATAGATCTGAATACACCAAATTTCAGAGGAACCCATTGAGGACTGGAAGTGGAGATGTTTCAAGTCACCTTGACTTAATTCCTTAGGTTCTATAAGACTATGTTCATGAGTCAATTCAATGTTCTTAACTAGGACCCTTCATATCATCCGTAAGACTCATGAGACAATGACTTGATTAGAAACCTCGCACCTAGCACTTAGCTCAACTTAGATTGACTGTGAAAAATCTTGGACTCTAAGTTGGAACGATGCAAGGCCGCTTCATCAAGGGTGTCTTAGGAACCATTCTTGGGGATTTCCAACATCGGTACTCTAACCCATTTCTTTCGATAACAATAATATCTAAAGACTGGAGACGGATTGAAATAATGCTTCAGATAAGGAATGGTCCACCGACGCAATTACCAAGACCACAAAAAATTAGGTGGAATAAAAAGATTATGTATACATCGGGGCACAACCAACAATGCAGATGTTGTACAAAGTCAAAGAAAATATCCAAAGAAGCTTATACCAAAAAATCTATAAAAGGTTGAGCTTCAGAAAAAGCATGCTTCTTGGTGAAGAATCTGTTACACTGGCCTACGTCACAAGGGAACGACGACTGCACTGGTCCATTCCCACTTATTTTTCCATTCTTCTACCTTCCCCCCCCCTCCATTCGGTTGTAAAGACCAGAAGCACCTGACCTTCGAAGGGAATATCTGTCTCCATGAGGACGAGTTACCAGAAAAGCAGACACCTTGATGGTTCAATGGTTTTGTCTGGGAAGAGCTGAACAAATTCACACACATGGTACTATCATTTCAAGGTAGCAACCATATGCGATTGAGAGGATGGTTCTGACCTAGTTGTGAATTGAACTGGATGATAAAAGTATGGAATCTAAGGGATGTTATGGCACACTTTTTGACTTCCATGTGGTTCCAAACACACCATTAATCAAAAGGTCATCTCTGAGCTCCAAACTTTAACTTTATTAAAGACTAGTTTAAAAGTTGATAATTATTCCAAGTTATTCCTTTTTCTTTTCCTCATCTTTATTTTTCCACTCATTGCATAAGTGTTTGCTAGGGACTAACAAAGGCAAGTATGGGGGTGATGAATCTCCATTTCATCACCTTTATTCTTTCATTTTGGCCTTTAAACCCTAGTTAAATGCATGTAAATATCATTATTCTGTACAAATTAGCATCCATTATTTATTGTATAATTATTATAAAAATTTCATTATCTAAAGCCAAAATAAAAATAATAAAGAAAGAAAAGAAAAGGAAATAAAAGTCCAAAAGCATTTTATGACCCTAAACCATGAGACCAAGTCAAGAATTGATTCGGTCGACAAGAGATAGAGTTGGGGGAGATAAGGGCCAATGATATACTAAAAATTCCATCTATTCATTCATCAATAAAGCATTTTTGGGACCCATTTTATTCTTTATTATTTATAGCTCAAATCAATAAACTTTGTACATAAAAGTTGTAGATAGAAATGTATAGAAAAATACAAAATTGAGTTTGCACCAAAAGAACATACATGTTACATTTTACACTCAAAATAAAAAGCCAAAACTCAAACTTCCCAAACCCATATCTGCTAAATAAAAACTCAAAATGCATCAAAATCACTTTAATTGTATATAACTTTTAAGAAGTTATTTAACGAAGGTAGTTTCATTTAATTTTGAGTTAAGATGTGAAAGTTAGGTTTTGGACCTCTATTGTACCATATACCTGAATAAAATGCTCTTTTTATTCATTATTTACTATTTTTACAATTTTATATTTTTATAATTTTGTAAAAATTATTTATAATATATGTACATATTTAGAATAGGATAGAACCATAAAGAAAACACTAAAATAATATAGCCAATAGAAATACACAGATGAAATACTTATATACATATATAATGTATACCCCTATTTATTTAAGTGTGTATAATACAACAAAAATAATTTGTGTACCTAAAAATAAGATGTAAATATATAAAATATGAAAATTAAATAAAACAAATCAAAAATACAAAAAAAATAAAATGAGCAAAACACAGGTCAATATACCAATAAATACACTTACAAAAAACAACTTGAAATAAATTGACTCATAAAAATAAATAAAATCATATTAAAATACTACATAAAATAAGAAACACATTTTATTTTATATCCAAAAAGTAATAAAATCATTTACTATTTTTAATAAATTATTTTCTTATAAACCCAACTCTTTTGTCCTGTAGTGGCCAACATGGACCAATCAGGAGGCAGGGATTGTTGACCTCGGTCAACTATCCTTTCCCGCCTCTGACCCCTTTCAGAACCTCGAGCTCCCCCACTTCCTTGAATTTTCCAGGCCGCCTTGTGCCTCCTTTTGCCTCGAGTCCTTCACAGATTTCATTCACATCACAATTGTCAACCTCACTTCTTCTTATATCCCATCGATTTGCATTGAGACTCTCAATAATCTTGCTCAAAGCTTTCCAAAAACTAGTCCATAAATAGAGGATGGGGAGCTTGCACCAAGGTGCATGTAATTTTACATGCACCGGGGCTTATATCTTCCACATTTTTTTACTTTTTTGAAAAATACCACCATGTATATTCATCTATATATTTCTCCAATATGTCATTCGAATTTCGTCAGAAACAGAGACTCCTATACCCTCCATCTAGAACAAGTCGATTACAGCAATTCTAAGACCGTTAAAATTACATGTTCTATATGGAGGTCATAGGAGTCTCTGTTTCTGACGAAATTCTAATGGCATATTGGAGGGATATATAGATGAATATACATGGTGGTATTTTTCAAAAAAGTAAAAAAATATGGAAGATATAAGCCCCGGTGCATGTAAAATTACATGCACCTTGGTGCAAGCTCCCCATCCTCCCATAAATAAATAGTCTCCCGTTCATTTTTTTGATCCCTCTTCGAGCCCTGAATCCACCATCTGATTGTGTGTGTGTGTGTGTGTTACTAGTGACAACAGGACCATCCCTGCGGTTTCAAACGGTGAAAGGAGTAGAGGAGGAGGTCCAGGTGGAGCTCCGGCATCGTCCTGCTCCCTGTCATCTCAGTCAATTTATAGCAGGGATTTTAACTTCAGTAGATAGGTTTAGTTATTATCATTTCAATTCTGTTTTTTATTTCATGTCTGATCATCTGCATTAGCGTAATCTTTAGATCGTAGTTCGTCGGAGCTCTCGAGCTCCGGCCACTATTCGCATCGTATCCCCTTTATTTATGACCCCTTCGACCATTCTGTCATCTAACCCCTTCATTTCTCCACATCATCGATCCATCCAACCAACATTATTATGCTCTAAACAGTGAATCGAATCTCACGCCACTTCGCCCCCACCTTCGATTATTGCACCTAATAAGAGCCCTCGGACCTCCACCCGAGCCCCCTATTTCTAATTGTGTGCGTCCCCGAGGTAATAAAACCTATCATAGGACTATTTGATTCCAGCTTCAAACTCCAAGAGACAAAGAGATCCAAGGACTTTCCAGCAGTCCTCGTACCACTTTGAGGATACCCCCAGCTGCGGCACACCTCTAAGGAGCGATTGGGAAACTTGGCACCATCTGAGGAGATCGTATGAGGGAGAATAGAATGATCGAAGTTCAGGGAAGGAACCCTTTTTCCATGTTCTTCGTCATGAGCAGCAGTTGTCCGATCTGGGGAGGATCCCCATATTCATTTTCAACCGTTGGATCTAGCACACCTTAACCGCTCGATCTAAGCCCAAAGTGTATTTAACTTTGCAAAAATGCACGACATGCATAGGATACCATATTTCTATGCTATAATTTTCATTCTGATTTTCTTGGATTTTATGTAATTATTAAAATTCAAACAGTAGGTACGTTGTCCTTGTTTAGCTTTAAAAATGCCCAAAAAATATTAAACGCCCTAAAAATTACCAAATACGTTGTTTATTATTCCTATACTAACTCTAGACCAAATATCCCAAATAATAGAAAAAGAAAAGGACTAAAAATTAGAAAGCTCCAAAATCTTTTATAAAAATCTATAAAAATCCTAAAAAATCCTAAAAAATCCAAAAAAAATATTCATTTCTATCTCTAAATTTTCTGTATATTATATATGATGTATTAAAATTGATTTGGAGAATTCTGGACTTTATTTGCTATTTTTAATCTGCAAACCAATTCTGCTTATTTATTTAATCCCTCTTCTGGGATGTTTTTGACTTTAAAAATACCTAAAAATATGAAAAAAAAATCCAGAAAAATCACAAAACATGAGAAAAATATAAAAAGCATGAAAAATATCTTCCTCGTGTTTTTGGCATATGTATATATATATCATATACTATCTATTTGTATATATGTGTATACATATTCTATATACTTATTTTATCTAGTAGTATATATTCTATATAAATATATTTTTCGTTTTATTTTCAATAGTCAAAAAGAAATTATTTCTTTTTGCAAAATTAAAATATATATAAACACTTGTTTGTATTTGATTTTCTCTTTTCTTTCTTATATCCTCTCATATATGTAAATTCACACACGCATATATATATTAAATATATATCTATATTATTATTATATTATATATTTATATTCACTATTAATTTAATTAAAAAACAAAAACCCGTAAAAACAAAAAGACAAGTATGTACATAACACCATTAATTAGCGATAATCATAAGCTACCTAATCTTGCTCTCTGTGTATCTATCTCTACATGTTTACATGCTATACATTTTGTTTGTAGAGTATAATAAATTGTGCCTCACATTTTTTACTTTTCATTGCTTATTTTTACATTTTGGGTACTTGTTTATTGGTCATAGGTTCTCTTTGTGGGTCGCCTCAGCGACACTCTATCCTCGCACTCTGTGAGGATCATTTTTAGACTCACGTAGCAGAAACCATCCCATCAATTGGGGAGCATTTGTGCAACACGTGCTGAGAGAGAGGGATGATATGAGGGTAAGGTCATGTGTCATGCACGTGCACGCAAAGGGAGAAGGTGCACATGCATGGCACATGCGAGCGAAAAAAAAGGGAGGCAATGGAGGGGGTCACGTGCTGCGCACGTGATATGGGTAGGTAGAGATTAAGAGAGAGAGAGAGAGAGAGAGAGAGAGAGAGAAGGGAGAAGGGAGAAGGGAAGGGAAGGGAAGAGATAGGAAAAAAGAAAAGGGAGAGGAAGAGAAAGGGGGAGAAATAAAAATTAAAATAAAATAAATAAAAATAACAATAAAATAAAATAAAATAAAGGATTAAATAAATAAATAATAAGAAATAATAAACGAAGTCAAATGAAAAAGTGGTCAATACAAAAGTTGCTCGTCTTGACGAGATCTACACTTTTGTGAAGTACCCAAAATCAAAAGAGGTCAATTGTACAAAGTGTATTTTTAGAGGTTCTTTATAGATAATAAAATATCGTATTTTTGTAATTTATGATTTTTTCGTATTTTTAATTTGATTTTATTTAGTAAATTACTTTATATACACTATATACATATTGAATTTAATTTTTATGAATTTTGTATAGGTTAGAAAATTGTAAAATAAAATCAACAGAGGTGAAAATGTATAAAATACACAATGTCAATTTTTTTTTATTTTCTCTTGATTTTCTAATCTTTATGGATTTTAATTCTTGATGCCATGTTAGTTAATTAATCAAATAATATAATGGAAAAAGAATTTAGTCCAAATAATTAATATTTGTACATAAAATAATAGGTTCATACTAGGCAAAAATACGATTATTTATTTACAACATTTGTAACCCTAATTTCAACATTGTTAGTGAATGTTAATTAATACAAATTAAGGGGATTAAGAAGTGAATTGTTAAGGGGATCTTACTAAAACAACCATATAGAGTAGATGAATCGTGGATTCATCACACCCTTATACTTAGCTCTTTGCTTGTCCCCAAGCAAATTTTTCAGTGACTTAGAAGGTTGAATCCCTGACTGTGCATGTGTGAATTTCAAGACTTGTCTCATTAAAAATCCTTGGTTTTAGTGGTCCTAAATTTCTAAGCTCAACCAAGCTATGGTTCAAAGGGAATCCAACTTCTCTAATTATCAGACTCTCTGTTTGTACATATAGCATAAGAGATATGACATTTAGTGTATACTGCAATCATGAGAGTCAAGTCGAAACGTCACTCAAAGTATTGATCCAAGAGCTCCTCAAGACCTAATCCTCAACAATAGGGAGCAAATCAATTCTTGCATTCAATATTTTATCTCAGTAGTTCGTCGGACTTGAAAATGTAGATGAAAGTCCAATCGATGGAGGGCTTAGGTTTGTGTATTTTCTTCTCTCCCTCACATTGGAACAAGGATCCTCTCGAGCCCCTTATTACTCAACACATATATTTTTGATTGTTGACCAGTGCGTCCGTCAAGAGTTGTTGAGGCATATGTACTTGTTTTCTGGGAGTACATCTGGGTGTGTCTTCTTTAAGTATCTAACATACTTACACCCATACTTGTATCGCTAATGATGTAGATCCTTTTTGAGGTATTAGCCCGACTCATTGGTCCTAGTTAGCTTTAGTCCAAGTGGACACTTTGAAATAGGTGGGAGTGCTGGCCTTTGATTGTGACTTTGTAATTGAGAGCTCTGAGCACTTTTTGTAGGCTAGCTCCACATTTTTACCAAGTTGGCTCACACTGATCAACAATTATTTAATTTCATCACACCCAAGCACATAGGTCAGTATCAAAAGATAACATGCAAACTTGTTCAAATACTGGCTAGGGTTTGCTAGCACTCATATTTCATGAAGCCTTCATCAATTTTGTCCCATCCTCGAGCATCATTAAATCAGGTCTAGACTCAAATCTCAAGTCTCAGTCCCCCAAGTGAATTTTCTGCGCATCTCATTAACCATGCAGTTGTGCAGGTGATGTGTTGATCATGTTCTTAGAAGGCGAATATTAAGAGTGCAACATAGCGCTCATATCTTTCAAACTTAGGGAAGTGTGGATTATTAAGTCTCAAACCCTAATGACTAAGGTCGGTTAACTCTGAATCAAAGGAGCCTAAAAACACTAGTTTCTTTTATTCCTCAAGTTTTGAGTTATAATGAAAATGTCAGGGATAAAACCTTAAGTTAGTTTTTTTTGTTTTTTAATAGCTTGTTATGCCCCCTAATTTTTTAAAAATCTTTTTTAAAAAACAAGTATTATTTACACAAAGAATTTTGTATAGTATACACAATATACATAATATATACCCATACCTGATTTTTGATGAAAACAATTAAAGTATGAGCTATGGATAAAGTATATAGAATATATAAACACTCCACTATACTTAGCTTGTGCGAGGTCCTCATGGCATAAAGTAAAATGAAGAAATAGCTCGTATCAAGCACAGTTGAGTGAAAAGAGATAGGAAGTCGAATCGCCCCCTTTACTTAGGTTTTTGAGGGAATAAACATAACAGAAGAGTAGAAATGGGGCGGTCGAGGGTGAGAATAAAGAATAGAAGCAATGTATATACAATGATATCGGTCCCCTTATACTTAGGCTCAGGTCAGCCTAAGTATGGTCAAGTACTCACAAGTGGGGTACTGAGTAGATTTGATATGGATGTACAGGGTTAAGGCGGTTTGCGACAAACCTTCTTGCAGGAGTGTGGTGGGAGATAGTATGGAGATGTAGAGGGTGGTGAAGAGGGGGATGATGAAGAGGTCCAGTCATCATTAGAGTCGTCCTCAGAAGAATAATAGTCATGCGCAAAAGATCTCCAACTATTGTCAACTAAAGGTATGTGTCTTTTGATAACAGTTGTATTGATTGCACTTACTCAATGTACCACTTTAGGACCAGACGAGGATTCTTTAGAAATCACCTTATTTCTAAGACCAAAAGTGACTTTATTAGTCGGTTTGTTTCTGTACGAAGCATCGAGAGGAGGAAGTTCAAAATTCTTCTCCCTATCATAAGTAACTAGTGTGATATTTATGGGTTCCTCGTCAGATGAGTCCCCGTAAAAATAGACATGTTCTTGTAGGGTCATACCACCTTTTGGGTGAGGGAGCTTGTTCTTGCTGGAAGTATGAGTGATGGCTAGGGAGGAAGATGTCACCTTCTGATATCCATGAGTGTTCGTGACATAAAAAGTTTCCTCAAGCATGTGAATCAACTCCATGTATGGTTCAAGCATTTCATGAATTATTTCCGACTCAGAAGTTGGACCACTCAAATAGTTGTGAAGATACTCAGAAACATGGTACAATTCCTCATAAGCTCATGTATATTGGTTCCTCATAGGATCTGTAGCAGGATGGGAGATGCTGCGAGAATCCAAAGTCAGTTCAATATTCGGTCTCTCAGGTGTCTCTCCTAGGTTTTATGTTTGTTTCATGAGGAGAGGTTTGATAATGTGAAGTGGTTCTCTCCTGATCACGATTGTTGGTTTCAAGTTGGGTTTCCAAAGAGCAGGTTGCGTTATTGAGGGTTTGTTCATTATGGTCTGAGTTTGGAAACCTGATGTCTTGAGTCTCACAATCGACATTTGCCTTAGCAGAGGCTAAGAACAGCTTTCCTAAAATGATAGGAGACTCAGACAACTCTTCGTGGTGTCAAATGTCCAGTACAATAAAGTCCACTTTATGATTGTCACCTCGGAAGTTTACGACGACAGAAATAATTTCTCAAGGTTTTTTGGTAGATTAATCTGGTAGTTAAACGATCACCTCGTCTTTTTGTGTTGTCCGAGCTCGAGTTGATCAAATACAAGGAGGATGTTTAATGTGGATTCACCGTCTACCAAACATGAGTGAATAAGGAATCCTTGATTTCACACGCGATCTGCTTCAACCGCTTGACTCTGTAACTTTTAGTTTTGTTATTCGTCACCAAAGAACTGGCCATAGATAGTATATGGTATTCAGTCCTTGATCACTTCTTGTTCGTCTTTCTAGGTTTTAATCATGTCTTTATAAATCTTTTAAGATGGAGCCCATATTTTATGGCCTTGATTAATGGAAGCTCTAAAATCATACACTTGCAAAATGCTTCCATTTCATAATTGTCCATTTTTTTAAATTTTTAGATTTTTCAAATTTTTGGTGTTTTCGATGTAATGGTCTGTAGGTTGGTCAAAGACCAGTGGTTGTTGTGTATGAGTGTGTGTCACATGATGGATTGATTTTTCATTGACTGGATGACATCATGTATTTTTAGTCAAATCATCTGCTCTTCGGTTGATCTGAGTGATGTCATCCTCAACCCTCTCATGACTTTGAGATGAATAATTGTACTCTACATGTCGTGACTTCGGCATGTAACCTTGAGTAGAGTAGTGATTATTCATTGAAGTTGTGGTCTGGTCATGAGTCTCATTTCCTCGACTATGGACTTCTCGTGAACTGTCGAAGGAAAATTGGTCATACTCAAGAAGAGAGTCAACCTAAGTGGGGGATCGTTCAAAAGGTGGGAAGTCCATGGTAACATGAAATCACATTTCTCTGTTGAAATTGGTTAGTCTATTTTCCATCCTCAAATATTCCCTCTCTATTATGTTCATTTGAAAGCCACAATGTGAGAGCAGTTTAATCCAGGAAGAAGTGTGGGCAGGTTGTGGAGTGTATGGGGAAAAGGGAAATGATGGTTGAGGGGGATCGATTTCGAAGAGAGGATTCCCCTGGAAAGAGAGAGAAGAAGAGTTTCGGGACATGGTTGTGTACAATGGACCCACGGAGTCTAGGTACAAAGACTAATGTGCGGACATCTTCTCAAGAGAAAGACGAAGAATGATTTGTGAACCATGATATGCTTGCAATTGCAAGGACTTTGACACACACAAGCCAAACACAAAACAAACTCTTAGATTCACCCACTCGACATTTGTGAAGGCACGTTAGAGTCCTGTCGCTTATTTTTTCAATTCTTAGTTTAATGATAAAACAATCTTTGAGAGGATTAAGTGGAGCTAAGTTCTAGAGAGTGTCAAAAAGACTAGCCCAAATTCATACAGCTAGTTACATCCACTTTCATCCAGTATCGGGTGTAAGTACGGATCGTATAATGGCTACCTGTATTATTTTAGGATAGTGCTTTACACATTCTCCTTTAACCACCCAATTTGCTAAGGGAAATAGTAGTTCCCTCACTAAGAAGTAGCTAGTTGTTTTTAAATTCAGTAGTCAGAATGAGGCCCTCAAGTTTTGGCTCTACCCTAAGTGTGTGATTCTTTCCTAAAAACAATGAGTGGATTTCTCTCCACCAGTTATAAGGTTGCTTTTATGTCAGCTTATTTATAGTCACCTTAATTAGCCGTCTCGATTTTAAGTTTAAGGTTGTCACTTGAGTCTTAGATGAGTGCAAAAATATCACGTCTAACGAGCAATCCCGATTCCTTTAAATCCTAAGTCATAAAACTAAGGTGGAGAGGATTGAGAAAGTTGATGCAATTGTTAAATTAGTGATGCATGCTTATAAGAAGACTTACAGTGATTCCTCGCATTCTTCATGTGGGATGCAAGATAATGAATTAAAAATTATAATAAATGATATGCACAGATGAAAACACCCTAAACAGATAGTTCTATTAGAGGTAAGAATTGTGAATTAAAATTTGGCTAAGTCAAACGAGATACTAGTGCATCTTGTTAGCAAAAAATGTGTGCCTTAAAAATTACGAGCACAAGCAAGGATAGACATCTAGACTAGCGTGTGTGCACCTAATTTCCATGCCACTCACATCAGGTCCCAATCGCATAGAAGGGGTTGAAACAAACCGACACACAACAGAGAGTCCAGTCCAAATTATTACAAAACTTAGGCTTCAGAGGGACCCTGTATATGATGCAGAAAATAACTAATATAAGCTCTCTCTCTCTCTCTCGGAAATAAAATTAGACTCTTCTTTGCATATACTTGATTTTTGTCCAAAAACTTGCTCTGAGTTATCTACCAAGAGCGAAAATGCAGTTACTATTTGGAGTGAGAGAGAAATGCAAATAAAATTCCAAAAAATAAAATGCAAAGCAAAAAGCAAAAAAATGACACCGAAAGTAATTTCACAATAATTAACTACAAAAAAATAATCTAAAACTCTACAAATATGGCATTCCCCGACAACGATGCCATTTGATGAACGTTGGTTTCCACCTCTTTAATAATCGATAGTTGTAGTATTGGAGGCGGAAAGCGATTCGCCAAAAACCATAATTCTTGAATACCGTGGATAATTTTTACTAGGTAAGTCTACCAAGGTCGAACACAGGTAATGGACTATTTTTACTTGCACGATTTTAAATTGATCAAAGAATTAATGAATTGTGACAATGAACTCCGTGTTAGAAAATAAAGTGAAAATAAAAGATATGCTATGATGAAAATGCAAGCAAAAATAATCAGAAATGAATATTGAAATCTGCGATTATATATTTTCCATCTTCAATTATATGATCAATACATCCTCAAAAGAAATCACAGATCAAGGATGATTTCAAGAAATATTTTTCAATTAAATATCTCAAAAGCAGGCTAAAGCAATGTATCAAGGGTTCATCCTACGATAATTTCCTCAAATTTTTTTGACCCCCAATTTTTCCTATACTTTAATCCTCAAGTAAATGGACTTCAATCGCACAATACATCAGGGAATTAAAATTCCTCCTCAATTATTCCCTACAAAGATTAATTCTCGAAAACTACGATCAACTATCACAATTAATTAGATTAAATATCCCCATAATTGAATCACTGTAGTTTAGATCAAAAATTTCCTCAAACAAATAATCATTAATCACAATAATTATTAGGGAAATAAATCCTTAATTCTCTTCCTTGGAGTCCTTACAAAAGAGAGTGATTTTGTCTACAATAGATCGTACACAATATGCCAAAAGAGAGCCTGCATAGATCAAGAGATTCATCAAATAATAATAATCAATAACAATCTTTTGATATGTCCATAAGATATATAGTATGATAGAGTGTTCAACAAGCTTCAAAATGAGATATTATGCGCTAAAACGGAATTCGTATGAGAAAGTTATGCTAAAATGAACTACCATGGATTAAAATAAAATAGAAATAAGAGTTTTTATCTCATAAAAGTTCCTGGAGGGCTTATATGTAAATATCAAAACATGTTGGGTCCAATGCAATTTTCCCACGACGGCCACGTACGTGGGCACGTGACTTGGGCGGACTGTAGCATGCTACACACGTGACGCAAGAGGCTTAGGTGGAGCCTTGGGTCCGCAGCTGAGAAGCAGCACCTAAGGCTCCACATGGTGGGCGAAGGGAGCTTTGTAGGGCCCGAGCCTTGAGGCGTAGAGGAGAGGCTTGAGGGGGGATGGCAAGCACATGGCCATTGGATCAAGGCCATCTCTCGATCCAATAGTGGATGGACATCATGCGATAGGAGGCACACGGACGATGGAGGAGGGCAAGCTCGACCGGTGGTGCAGAAGCCTCGAGGGCACAGCTGGGTAGCAGAGCAGTAGCGAGGACGGTGGCCGAGGTGGAAGTGATGGTGCTCGATGGTGAAAAGGAGGTTGAGCATGATTGGGCAGAGCGGTCTCCGCCTCCATCGACACACGACTGGAGGTGGAGCTGCCGAAGGTGACAACGATCGACGGAGAGTGACTACGGAGCAACGACTGCACGGGGAGGAGTCGGGTCAGTGGCAAAGACTCAGAGTCGTGAAGGTGTTGTAGTGGTCGGTTGCAACCGAAGGTGAGGTAGAGATGGAGGGTTGAGGGCGAGTTGCTCGTCGAGGCAAGGCGTTGGAGCCCTGGTAGCGCGATGCGTAGGGCGGTGCGACCAACGAAATAGAGATGAAGGCAGAGCAAAGGCACGAGGGTGTATGAGAAGGGTCGACGAGCGACGGTGAAGTGTGAGGGAGACGAGGCTCGTATATGGTAAGTGTGGGTGAAGGGGAAAAGGAGAGCGTCGATTGGGGTGGTGAGGTTGTGTCGTGGTGAAGCGAGCGAAGGAGATGTGGTTGAGCAACGGAGATGAGGAGCAGAGATTGAAGAAGGAAGAAGAGAGGAGGAAAGAAGGGAATGAGAAGTCTCACTCCCCTGGAACTCACCAACTTAATAGAGTTGCTGAAAGACGCAACAGGACCATCATGGACATGGTCCGTTCAATGATGAGCAACGCACGTTTACCTCTTAGTTTCTGGGGATATGCAGTAGAGACTGCAATATATATCCTGAATAAGATTCCTAGCAAATCTGTGCCTAAGACTCCTCATGAGCTCTAGTATGGAACCAAATCTAGTGTTAATCACTTGAGGGTTTGGGGTTGCTTGGTCCATGCGAAGAATGTGGACGCAAGTAAGCTAGAATCTCGCACTTGTGAGTGCTACTTCATTGGGTATGTTAAAGATGGTATTGGATATCAACTTTATGACCCTGAGACCTAAAAGGTTTTTGTCTCTAGATATGTGAAATTTCTTGAGAATGACTTCCTTAAAGGTCAAGATAGAAATGAAGTAGAGGAACTCATCGAATCCCCTGAGGATTCTAAGATTCCTGAACCAGAAACTGAAGAGATAAATGAAGATGAAATACCCATACCTCTTCGAAGGAGTTCGAGGGTGGTTGCACCACCTGAAAGGTATGGATTCCATGTGTCAAGTGAAACTGACAATGATCCTACTTCATTTGATGAAGCACTCGCGGATCATGACATGGATAGGTGGATGTTAGCAATGAAGTCAGAGATTGACTCCATGCATAAGAATGGTGTATGGACCCTAGAGGATCCACCTAAGGGGGTGAAACCCATTGGGTGTAAATGGATCTTCAAGAGAAAAAGGGGACCTGATGGGAAGGTAGAGACCTTCAAGGCACGGCTCGTAGCCAAGGGCTACACACAAAGAGAAGGCATCGACTACGATGAGACATTCTCTCATGTGGCTATGCTTAAGTCCATCAGGACACTACTAGCTATAGATGCATCTCTTGACTACGACATCTGACAGATGGACGTCAAGACAACTTTCCTCAATGGATACCTCGAGGAGGATATCTATATGGAGCAGCCTCAGGGCTTCATAGTTGAGGACGTTAAAGTATGCAAGCTAAAGAAATCCATCAATGGGCTCAAACAAGCTTCTCGTAGCCGGAACATCATATTTGACAAAACCATAAAGAGTTATGATTTTGTGCAGAATCCTGATGAACCTTGTGTGTACAAGAAGCTTAGTGGGAGCGCCATTGTGTTCATCGTATTTTATGTATATGATATCCTTATCATTGGGAATGATACATGAATGATGACCAGTGTAAAGATTTGGCTATCCCATACCTTCGAGATGAAAGATCTTGGAGAAGCCTTTTACATCTTAGGCCTGAAGTTGTTCAGAAATCGAGAAAAGAGGATATTGGGATTATCACAACATGGATACATTAAGAAGATTCTTGAACAATTCCGTATGGATAGTTCCAAGAAAGGATTCCTCCCCTTAAGGCATGGTATCCATCTGTCTAAAGGGATGGCTCCTCAAAGTGTTGAGGAAAAGAAGGTCATGGCTGGATGCCCCTATGCATCAGCTGTAGGAAACTTAATGCATGCCATGATGTGTACTAGGCCAGACATCTGCCATGCAGTGGGAGTGGTAAGCCGTTATCAATCCTGCTATGGAGAGCAACACTGGAATGCAGTAAAGAACATATTCAAATATCTAAGACGGACGCAATATTACATCTTCGTATATGGAGATGGTGATCTCCAAGTCTTGGGATATACAGATTCATACTTCCATTCAGATATTGATGATCGAAAGTCGACATCAGGGTTTGTATTCCTGTTGAACGGTGGTGTTGTGAGCTGGAGAAGCAAGAAGCAGGACACTACGTCGGATTCAACAACATAAGCCGAGTACATTGCCGCGTCGGATGCTGCAAAGGAGGCAATGTGGTTGCGCAAGTTCATCTTAGAGCTTGGCATAGTTTCCTCTGATACTCCCATCTTGTTACTCTGCGATAACACGGGAGCCATTGCCCAGGCAAAAGAACCCAGATGGCATCAAAAGAGCAAGCACGTGGAAAGGAAATACCACATCATTCGGGAGATTCAAAAGCGTGGTGATATCATCATCACCAAGGTAGCCTCTGCCGACAACGTGGTTGATCCTCTTACCAAACCTCTGACGCGGAAGGATTTTGACCAGCATGTAATGAGCATGGGTTTAAGGACTGTTCCTGAATGGTTCTGAGGGCTAGTGGGAGTTTGTTAGCCATATGAGCCCGAGGCAAACCATTCTTACAATAAATGTTATTGTAATAAATATGTTTTATCAATAAATAGTATTGATTGTTTCACTCCCTTTCTGAAAGTAAGTGAATGAATGCACTATAAGGTCCCTCTGTACAATTAGGGCTATGTACCATGGTCGTCTTGATAATCATATAGATGTTGATTCATTAAATGAATCATAGAGGTTGGTGTTTGGATGAATATCTAATGAGTTAGATAGAGACTCACCAAGCACCGTCAAATGATTATTAAGAGATGATCTCCAGCCTGAGTAGGAGATGGCAATCCTTTCTCACATAGGTTGATATCTGGCCAACCTCTTGATGCAGGTCCTCTGCATGGGAATAGTGATTCGGAGGTGTCAGATTAGTTAAGTCAATGGGTTGACTTAGCGAGATCGAGATAACCTAAGTCCTATGTTGAATATTGTCATAGCATAGGCACACATCTCTGACCAGAGACAGACGTGTTACTATATGTATGAGTATATACATTTGGCGGACCATTAGGATGATGACCTAACCAAGGTCTATACACCGGAGAGCTGGTTTGCATATAAGGGCATATGAGTAATACGATCTCTTAAAAGGATCATACAGTTTCACTTATGAACCGGAAGACATGAGCGCACTCATGAGGTATTGGGACCGATCAAATTCCATGCATGGTCGTCGTGCTTTAGAAGCATGACAAGAATTTGAAGGTATGATATATGCTTTGGGAAAGCATATGATCGATACCAAATCCCAATGACCAAGATTGAGATACTTGGTGATCAAACCCTGAAGAAGACAGTGTAAAATCGATCTTCATCTTCAGGTTGATCATTGGTCTTTCAGTATGCAGGATGTGCAGGTATTGGGAATACCTGAGGGTGATGTGATCATAAACGATTGTATAACCACGACGCTTCCAGTCTGAGGGAGTGATGAAACAGGTCTGGATTTTAGTGACTCCTCTCAGTAGAGAAGTAACTTGATGTTAGTCCAAGTGTTGGACATTGATCTGAATGTGATTCAGATGCAATGAGAAGATTAAGTATACGGACTTGATTTAATCAAGCATCTGTGGGAGGTCCGTTAGATCTGGATTTGAGATGAGATCTCAACATCCAAGTTACTATACGTGGAACAATACAATCGCCCTGTCCTTATCTCCAAGTATCTGTGGAGAAAGCACATTATTTTGAGGGAGTTCAGGAATAATTTATGTGATGAATTTTGTATCCAAGCAAGAAGGTCTTGATGATTAAATGAGATTTAACTATCAAGTATAATATGAATGAGATTCATATTGTGAGAATGATTATCCAAGATAATTAAATGAGATTTAATTATCAAGGAAAAGCATATCATGGATAGTGCTATCCATAATATCTGTGTATATTATAAATGGGATTTATAATATATCAAAGAGAGAAACTTTGTAAATAGCATTTGTTAATTATTAATGTAGATTGATTCACATTAACTAATTAATTGGAAATGTAATTTACAAATTAGTTTGGGTTGTGAATATGATTCACATATTTTTCAATGGCATGATTGAAATATTCACAAATTAATTTGGAATTAATTTGGTGGATATTATTGCAATAAAAGTTATTGCAATTTATTAAAATAAAAAGGAGACAAATCACCACAAAAAAGGGGTGGCGCCCTATTTTTTAGGGATAATTTTTGTCTCTCTTATTTTGTTATCTTGTTATCTCTTAATAATTGATTTATGTTAAATTAATTATGTTGATAATAATGCAACATATATTTTATTTGATATACATTAATGTTGTTGATTTTTAACCAACAACAATCATGGCAGTTGATTGACACAAGGATCATCATAGCCGTTGGATCTATGTATGCCATGGATTGAGATCCATTGGATCCCAAACTAATATATAAGGAGGGCAACCCTAGACCTTGAAAAAAACACAACTCCATAGAGTACACACTCTACTCTCTCTCTCATTCTCGTCGTCGTCTCTCTCTCTCTAAGGTGGTCGTCCATCTTGTGCTTTGAGAGAGAGGTTCTTGCCTTCGACTTCGACTACTCAAGGATCTCCATCTTCTTTGGGGTCGCTTGCTCTAGAGGAAGACGATGGATTTCGTTGGACCAAATCAGGGGACTCGAGGCTTGGATCTTCGTCAAGAATTGCGGGAATCACACATCTCATCATCGTGCCCGCAAGTACTGTCTTCGTAGATGGGACTTGAGCCAGGAGGATCTCTTGCTTTAGAGATCTCGCGATTGCAACCATGCTTCAAGAGGTATTTCTAATACTTTGTGGTTTGATGAAACGATCCAAGAATTATTCTTGTGATCATGTGGTTTCATCATATGATTTAAAAAATTTTAAATTCCGTTTACCTTGCGACTAGTACGACTAGTCGCCCCGATCGCATAAGATGCGATCGTCACGCTTCCGTGATGCGCTTGAGGATTCTCAATATCCTGCAGAGTTATCACTTGAGGAATTAGGAATGGTGATTTGAGTCTAGATCTGATCTAATGATACTCGAGGATGGGATAAAGTTAATGAAGGCTTGAAGAAACCTGAGTGTCGGTAGATCCTAGTGACGATTCCATAGATCGCTGCTTTAAAAAGATGTTTTTAATTGTTCGTGCCAAAAATATGATTTGTCGTTCATTGTAGGCTGCGATCGAAATCTGTCAAGAAATAACCACAGAAATTATTCGTCAATTTTAATCAAGTGGTTTTTGTTTATTTTACTTGGGCAAGTCCAAAGGTCGATCACAAGGAGGCAAAGGAACAACCTAGAATTATGTCTATCAAGATTCGTGCACGGTTTTCGAGGTGGTCTTTTTTTGGAATTTTTAATGCAAATAAGGGATGCAAGGTGCAATTTTGGCCTATTTTAGGAACTAAAATGTAAATTATATTCAAATGATGTCCAAAAAATACGAAACTTGGCGATAATGCAAAATATGATGAAATGAATGCATTGTAATTTTTTTGGAATTTTCGGATGCAATATGAATTTTTTATAAATTTTTAAGTGCAAACAGAATAATATTTAATATTTAATTATAATAAATATTAAACCTACTTATTTTCAAGGGATAAAATTATCTAAAATCTATCACTAGGTGATGGATCTCAGAAAAATCCTAAACCTCGAAAATGTGGTGTTTAATACCTATTAAAAAATTAAATACTGAAATATGCAAAATGATTTTTACAGAGCAATTTATGCATGCAAATGAAAATCTTTTTGGGCACAATATCAAGCACAATTAACTCTACAATGTGTGATTTTTGGGGAATTTTTAGAGCAATGATTAATCAACTACAAAATTAAGAGCATAGACTGGAAAATATGAAAATTTCCACAGAATAATTAATGATTAATTAACCACTGATCACAAAAATATCCATAATACGTCAAAAATGTAGAGAACTAAGTGAGGAACAATATGCAATTTTTAGAATAATAAAACAATGTCATGTAGAGGTCTAAAAGTAATGGGGAACACAGGGGTACCAATGCAATATATAAATAAAATAAATATAAAAAGAATGCAGGGGGACGGAAATGTAAATACCTATAATATGGGGGGTGTCACTGCAAAATTACCAGAGGGACACGTGCTGCGGTTGGCGACGGCTGAAGTGCAATAAGAAGGAGGACCGGGGGTCCCCTTGCAATTTGCCCCAAGGGGCACGTGCACAGCACGTGACCCCTGGGTGGAGCTCTTGCTTGTTGACGTCCCCCATGCACCTGCCTAGCACGTGCTGGGGTCTCGGCCCCACCGGCCGGTGAGGGAAGGCAGAGGGTTGGTGGCGGCGACGTAGGTCAGCGATGTCGTAGGCTCGAGAGCGGTGGACGTCGGGCCGACACACGGCCAGGGGGCGGCGGTGGAGACCCGGCTAGAGACGAAGGCATGGAGGCGGAGTAGTTCGGGCGGTGTTGGACGTTGTGGCGTGAAGTGCCTGGCGTAGTCGGCGAAGCAGGTGAATGATGGAGCTGGAGTCGAAGTAGATGGCGTAGGTCGGAGATGCTGTAGACGTTGGCGAAGACGTAGCTTGCGGCGGTGCGTTGTCGAAGAAGATGGACGGAGCAGCTGAGGTCGGAAGCGGTGGAAGCTCAGTGGTCGTCGGCGAAGAAGAAGCTGGAGGTCGGTGGGAGCTCCTGGGCGGAGGGGAGCTCGGGAGGTGTTGGAGGTGTAGCAGATGGAGGTGATCGTCGTAGACGTAGGCTCGACGGAGTTGAAATCGGAGCAGAGCAGTAAGCCTGGCGGGGGCGTTGCGATGGCTGATGGGTAGACCGGATCTCACCGAGGAAGACGACGCGTAGTGGTGCTGTCACCACCACTCGCGAAGGCCAACATGGTTATCGGCGGATAAGATGTCGGGGGGAGGGCCGAGGGTCTTAAATAGGAGATCAGGGGGTAGCCGGAGGGGGTTGGTGGTTGCGAGAGAGGTGGGTGACTCGCGGAGGCGGCTGGCCGGTGCGGAGATCACGGGGGTAGTCAAACGACGAAGTTCGCGATGGCCGTTGGCGGAGAAATCGGGAAAGTGGCACGGAAGGTTGACGAAAGTCAGTGTTCGTTCGATCGGCCGAGATTGAACGGCCGAGATCGAGCCACGTGGTGGACGAAAAGGGGGCATAGGGGTGCACGTGCTTGGCGCGTGCCTGGGAGGCACGTGCCTCGCACGTGCGCCTTTTTAATTTACTTATTTTTTTATTTTTATTTTTTATTAAAAAAAGAATAAAAAGAGGCCCAAAAATTGCTGACACGTGGCGGCCCCAGGGAAGCCACATGTCATCACCAGAAAAATCGAAAGAAAAATATTTTGTAAAATAAAAAAGAAACAGTAAATGACCTCGGATCAAAAAAGTTTCTTCACAAAAAATTCTCGTCTCAAAGAGATCTACAACTTTCATGGAAACATCAAAACCAAAATCGATCAAATCTGTAAAGTGAATTTTTGGGGTATCCCATGTACATAGAATACCTTGATTTTTGGGTTTTCTATTTTTTGTCATTTTTAAACGAGATAAAAAATCCTAAAAAACATGGAGAAATCAAAGATAAATAAAATACATCTAAATCTATTTTTTTGGATTTTTATTAATTAAGAAGATATGTACAAAAATAACGGGTCAAAAAACCGCTAAAATACATAATGTGCAAAAGAGGCCCAAAGCCCAACTTTCACATATGAGCTCCGATTCACTTGAACTTGGTCTTGTTTTAAAGGTAATTGAATGTGCATTAGTTTAAAAGTGAGTAGGATCAAATCGGACACTAGATGGGGAAGATATGGGGCTTTTAGTCTGAAAATCCTGAAATTAGGGTTTGGGTTTTTGGTCCACTTAACAAGGTTAGTGATTTTTTTTGTATTTTTTATTTATTCTTGTTAGTGATGTGTACACAGTGGAGGTGGTTTTGTGTCATTCGGAGTTAGCATGAAAGTGTTAAAAAACCAGGAAGTTAGGCTATTTACAGGTCATTTTTGGCTTGGATATTTGGCTTCTTATTTTGTGCAAACATAATGGCTAAAATGCAATTCTTATGAAAACATGCACGAATGCTAATTATGCAGAATAAATGAAGAAATGCCGATGATTTTGAGGGAAATGAGCTTAATGAATGAGATTTAGAGTGATGAATCCGAGATTCATCATCCCCTATACTTAAACCATGCTCGTCCCTGAGCATCAAAAAGAAATGCCATGAGGTGAAATGAGATTGGGTTCCATACCAAGACCATGAACTGAAGGTGAAAGTGAAACTAAACTCGACCTTTGGATTATTAGTGTGGCGGAACTTCTGTGAGACTTAGAATTTTAAAATCAACAGCTATCAAGTTCTACACATCATTGTCACAGTTTCGGCTCAGAAGTCATCTTAGATCAATCCTCTTCCCAAAGTATACCCTATGAACATTGACCAACCGACTCATGTGTGTGAAGGGTTTTAGCTCTTCCCATCCAGAATGTCGGACTTCCATTCTCCTCTCCTCTCTAGTAACTCGTCCCCAGGGAGTCAGGTATTTCCTTCTAAGGTCTGTTGTGTTGTGTTCACAATCGAATTGGGGCAGAAGATAGAAGAAGGGTAAAAGAACTGGAGGGTGGCCAGTGTAGTCACCTCTCCTTGTAAAGATGGTCAGTGTAGCCGAGTCTCCACCAAGATCTGCAGGTTTCTTGAAGCTTGGACCTTTTTGGTCAGATTTTATTTGGTAGTTGCTTCTTTGTATTTGGATTTTTTGGTGGTTCTGCTTGGATCTTGTTGTGCCCCTACGGATATAGAATCTTTTTGTTCCGTACATTTTTTGGGGTCTTAGAAAAAAATTGTGCCCAGCCGTCCATCCCTTTTTCGAAGCTTTATTTCAACCCGTACTCCGGTCTTTAGATTTCCACGCTACCAGAAAAGAGACTCACACAGTCTTCCAACATCCCGTCTGAGTTGAGCTAAGTGCATAGTGCGAGAGTACAAATTAATTCCCTATTCCAGAGTTGTACCCAGAATGAAGAGACCAGGTTAGACACTAAGAGTCAAACGCTGCACATTGTCAAGTGGAACTTAAAGAATTAAGTCAAAAGACCTGAAGTTCTTAAAATCCTATTTCTTAGTGAAGTTCCTCTGAAAATTAGGTGGATTAAGGTCAAGTCCAGACCATTCTCAGTTTCTACTCATAACTCGATTCAGAACCCAATGACTTTTCACAGATGCAACTGCATGTGATGTTGGATGAAGTGCAGGTGTGTGAAATGCTGACACCTTTTTTTGTGATTTTTTATTTTTTGATTTTTTTATGCAAAAATGAAATAAGAAGCTATTTTTTTCAAAAAAAATTGGACAAGGTTAGTGTTAGTAGAAAAACTCTTTTTTTCTTTTTTTTTCTTTTTTTTGAAGATTACCCACCCGTAAATACGTATAGACTTACGCGAAAGTACGAGATATGGGTAAAATATATACGAAGTATATACACAGACCCCCATATACTTAGCAAATGATGTGTCCTCAGAGCACAAGAAGCGGAAAGAAGACATAGCTCGGGCTAAGCGTAAGGGAGTGGAAAATAACGAAAAGAAAAATGAAGCGGTCGGGATATGAGGATAGTATAAACAGGTGGATGTCGGTTCCCCCTATACTTAGGCTTTGGTCAGCCTAAGTATAGAAGAAGGGTGGAAGTGGAGTGATTGGGAGAATGAGAAGGATGATATATACAGATGGCATCGGTCCCCCCTATACTTAGGCCTTGGCCTAAGTAGAGAAAGAAGCTGTACAAGGAGGCCGATGTGGTCGGGAGGGAGGGTGGGTAGCCGATGATTAAGGTGGTTAGCCTGTGGTGGGAGATCGTAATGACAATATGGAGATGAAGCATATGATTCCCAACTATGATCAGTGTCATCCTCAGAAAAATCATGATAGATAATAGATGAAGTGTTTGAGTCAGATGAAAGATATCCATCATCAGAGTTATCCTCAGAGGAATAGTATTTGAAAGTGGACATACTCCAAGTATTCATGTCTTTTTGTTTCTTCAGTTGTTTCCTCAGAATTCATTCCTTCTTGGGATCAAGTGGTCTGTCCTCGGATGAATACTCGGACGCACCGGTCTCAGTCAGCTCATAAGAAATAATTCCAGTGTATTTGAAGAGGGCAGGAGCATCAGCTTTGGATGAATAGTATTTAGGAACGGGATTTGTCCAACGAGAATTGAATTTTGGATCCTTGCGAATATATGGCTTTAGAGCTGCCGAACAGACTTCACTCATGTAGACTACCTTTTCCGGACCTGATGAGGGATCATCAACTGATTCCTCTTCCGAAAGGTCAAAGGTCACTCTCTTTTTCTTGTTTCGTGAAGGAGTTGGTTCACTTGAGTATCCAGATGAATAACCATTGGAATTCTTCTCCTTGGTCGGTTTGCATTTTGTTTGTTCATTCTTGGTCTTCTGAATGTTGGTGCACTCTCGATTTGGGATGATTTGGTCCATGTATTCAGAGAATGTTGCTCCAAGATGTGACCATGGATATGTCTCAGGATCGTAGTAGAAGGATTTGTCTATTTTGAGATCTGCAGGAATTGAAATACTGGGGAGAGTCTCTGCAGCAGGGGGAGATTTTCTAAACCAATAGTCTCATCAACAACCGCTATCTTAGGTGTAGCATTGGGGTAGGGCTCTTCTACCGCTTCATGGTTACGGTTGTTGGGGACTTCGTGGGTTGACTCAGAAGATCGTGGTTCCTCAAAGACAGGGCCATATCTAAGTACTTCCAATGCTGTGAAATTGATTTCCCGGGTCTCACAATCAATAATTGCCTTGGCCAATGCCAAGAATGGCTTTCCGAGAATGATTGGAGGTTGGGTGAATTCTCCTTGATGTTCAATATCAATGATCGTGAATTCTACTTTAAGCGGAGCACCTTGGAATTTTATGATGACAGAAATGATTCCTCTCGGCCGCTTTATAGATAGGTCCGCCAATTGAACAATCTCTCGTAATTTCCTGATCGGTCCGAGTTTGAGTTCGTGAAATACAGAGGTCGGGAGGATATTAATCGGTGAATCGTCATCAATCCGAGCATGGGTGAAAATTGTGTCTTTGATTTCACAGTCAAATCTGGGCAACCGCTTCACTATGCGGCTCTTGGTTTTTCTACTCAACACCAAGGAGGAGGCCATTGACAAGATATGTCTCTCGGTCTTGGTTCTAATCATGCCTGACTTTTTCATAATTAATTTTTCCATTAAAAATCTTTTAAGGTCGGGGAAGTGTTCAATGGCCTGTAGAAAGGGAAGTTCAAAAATCAATTTCTTTCCTAGTGCTTCCCGTAAAGAAGGATCCAATTTCTTCAAATCTTCTTCAGTTTCAATTTTTATGTATTTTTCAAGATTTTCAATTTTTTTGTGATTTTCGAATATTCTGATTTTTTGGTATTTTCCGTGTGGTGTGGTGATGTGGTGTGTTCTTCAGATAAGCAGGGGTTGTTATGTTCGAAATAGGAGTCAGAGGCATAGTCATTCCTAGGAAAGTAGTATGCAGAGGTGTCGATGTCAGAATCGTCCCTAGGTTTTTGAATATCCTAAAAATTTTCGGCATGAGATCCAATCATTTCCTCGTTCATTTTTATGTCTGAGCTCCCATAGAGTGAAATTAATCGGTCGATAATTTTTGAAATCTATCCTCTATTGAATTGAATATCTTATTTATCCTCGAAGAATCATCCTTAAAATTTTGTTTATGATCAACCATGGGAGCAGTCGGTGTGTGTTCGATAATTTCATCTTTTATTTTCCCGTTTGTGCTGAGAGGAGAGTTTCTTGGAATATCTGACATATGATCATTATTTTCTGAAAATTTCTCCTCAAAAATTATGGAAGGAGGCTACTCATATGGTCCAGGCATGTGTAGCTGGTCTGAGTAGAGTTCAATCCTTTGATCATGAGTGGTCAGACCTTGATATTGTGGAGTCATACATGGTTTACGTATTTCTATGTGGTCAGTCCAGTCCTTTGTATGAGTATCATGTCTGAAGAGGGGTTTGTCATGGTCAATCCAACGCTGATGAGCATTAAGTGAGGGTCTTTCCATCTAGGTTTGGTTTCTCGGCCAGTCATGAGACTCAAAGGTATTTTGATCTTGAAATGGATCATTAGCGAGAATCCATGAATAAGACAGTTCAGTCCAAGACGGTAGATGGTCATGTGTGGTCGGATGATTCGAGTATGAATTCAAGGAGGAGGCCGAATTCATCCACAGGTGAAAGTCTCCCGCAAATGTTGGAGGATTATCGAAAGAAGAGGATTTAGTTGATTTGGGCCTAACCGAAACAAATTCATTTTCATAGTATAGCTCTGATGGGTTTTCAGATAGTTGTTCGGTCATTTTTGAAAGGAATGGGGGTTGGATCTGCAAGAGTTTTTGGAAAAGAGTTCCATGATGAGATTTAAATCAAGAAAGGAAAGAGATGCTCGCACGGGATAGTCAAAAGAAATTTTATCAAATGTGCAGCTATTGATCTTCGAAATCGGTTCACGCACATCAATGCAAACACAATTCAAACCCCAGGTTCAACCAACGCACAAAATGAAGCCGTAAGAGTTCGGCTATTATCTTTTCACTTTTAGTTGGTAATAAATCAATCTTGGCAAAAAATTTAGCGACCTGTTAAGTGCCGAAATTTCAGATTTGGGTTCTAGCCTTAAGTGTCGTCTCTCGCTCACTCAGAAAAATGGAAACATACAAGGTCGGGGTTGCTCTCCTGCAGAAATTCTTGATTTTATGGGTTAATCGGCTATATTTAGCAGTCCCAATTTTTATTAGATGGTCACTGAAGAATTTAAATGAGCACGAATAAAAGTCTACTATCCAGTCCCAATTTTCTTTAGAATTATGTGATAAAACAAGAGGGAGAAATTCGGGAAAAGCCGTTGCACGCGGAAAACTATGATGAATGCTCAGTTAGAAGACTTACAGTGAATCCTCGCAATCTTCATGTAGGATGCAATATAAGAATTGAAAATTATTCTATATGAAATGCAAGCCGATGAAAAATCGCACCTAGCAGAAAATTCTATTAGCGGGGAAGAATTGAGTTAAATTTGGCTAAGTTGAACGATCTAATGTGCGTCTCAATTAAAGTGCAGTGTGGCCTTAGATCCTACGAGCACAATCAAAAATATAAATGCTCTGAGAGCCGTATGTACAGGTCTATCATATTCGCCACTCAAGTCGGGCCCCACCCTCGCCGGAGAGTGAAACATGCCACGACACACCACAGAAAAGAGTTCAAAATCTTTTACACATGCGAGAGTTCAAACGGACACCGCTATAAATGAGCATAAATTGAAATTTGCAGAAATTAAAAACCTAGACTCTACGTTCTCTCACGACTTGACTCGATCTTAAATTAATTACGACTTCTTCAGATGTTGGTGAAGATGCTTCGGTTTCTTGAAAAACCGCTCCACGTGCGCTGGGTACCTCGTAAGAAAATTAAGAGAGAAGATGTAAGAGAGAGTGACTAAAAAATAATCAAGAATAAAATAAGAGAGAGAGAAAAATACTGAAAAATAAATGCAACAAATAAAATAGAATTTACAGTGAAAAATTCGGGGGTCAGACTACCCGAATGTGGAAAACCGAACAAGAAATGTCAAAACATAAAACTAAGCCATGTGCCTCCCCGGCAACGACGCCATCTGACGGTTCCGTAGATCACTGCTTTAAAAAGATGTTTTTAATTGTTCGTGCCCAAAATATGGTTTGTCGTTCGTTGTAGGCTGTGATCGGAATCAGTCAAGAAATAACCACAGAAATTATTCATCAATTTTAATCAAGTGGTTTTTGTTTATTTTACATGGGCAAGAAACAAGGTCGATCATAAGGAGGCAAAGGAACAACATAGAATTATGTCTATCAAGATTCGTGCACGGTTTTCGAAGTGGTCTTTTTTTGAAATTTTTAATGCAAATAAGGGATGCAAGGTGCAATTTTGGCCTATTTTAGGAACGAAAATGTAAATTGTATTCAAACGATGTCCGAAACATACGAAACTTGGCCACAATGCAAAATATGATGAAATGAATGCACTTTAATTTTTTTGGAATTTTTGGATGCAATATGAATTTTTTATGAATTTTTAAGTGCAAACAGAATGATTTTTAATATTTAATTATAATAAATATTAAACCTACTTATTTTCAAGGAATAAAATTATCTAAAATATATCACTAGGTGATGGATCGCAGAAAACTCCTAAACCTCTAAAATGTTGGGTTTAAAACCTATTAAAAAATTAAATACTGAAACATGCAAAATAACTTTTACAGAGCAATTTATGCATGCAAATGCAAATCTTTTTTGGCACAATATCAAGCACAACTAACTCTACAATATGTGATTTTTGGGGAATTTTTATAGCAATGATTAATCAACTACAAAATTAAGAGCACAGATTGGGCAAAATATGAAAATTTCCACAAAATAATTAATGATTAATTAACCATTGATCATAAAAAAATCTACAATACGTCAAAATGTAGAGAATTAAGTGAGGAACATTATGCAATTTTTGGAATAATAAAACAATGTCGTGTAGAGGTCTAAAAGTAATGGGGAACACAGGGGTACCGATGCAATATTTAAATAAAATAAATATAAAAAGAATGCAGGGGGACGGAAATGTAAATACCTATAATATGGGGGGTGTCACTACAAAATTACCAGAGGGGCACGTACACAGCACGTGCCCTCAAGTTGGCGGCGGCTGAAGTGCAATAAGAAGGAGGATCGGGGGTCCCCTTGCAATTTGCCCCAAGGGGCACGTGCGCAGCACGTGACCCCTGGGCAAAGCTCTTGCTTGTTGACGTCCCCCACGCACGTGCCTAGCACGTGCTGGGGTCTCGACCCCACCGACCGGCGAGGGAAGGCGGAGGGCTGGTGGCGGCGACGTAGGTCGGCGACGTCCTAGGCTCGAGAGCGGTGGACGTCAGGCCGACACACGGCCAGGGGGCGACGGTAGAGACCCGACTGGAGATGAAGGCGCGGAGGCGGAGTAGCTCAGGCAGTGTTGGACGTCGTGACGTGAAGTGCTTGGCGTAGTCGGCGGAGCAGGTGAATGATGGAGATGGAGCCAAAGTAGATGGCGTAGGTCGGAGATGTTGTAGACGTTGGCGAAGACGTAGCTTGCGGTGGTGCGTTGTCGAAGAAGATAGTCAGAGCAGCTGAGGTCGGAAGCGATGGAAGCTCAGTGGTCGTCGACGAAGAATCTGGAGGTCGGTGGGAGCTCCTGGGCGGAGGGGAGCTCGGGCGGTGTTGGAGGCGTAGCAGATGGAGGTGATCGTCGTAGACGTAGGCTTGACGGAGTTGAAACCGGAGCAGAGCAGTAAGCCTGGCGGGGGCACTGCGACGGCCGATGGGTAGACCGGATCTCACCGAGGAAGACGACGTGTAGTGGTGTTGTCACCACCACTGGCGAAGGACAACATGGTTATCAGCGGATAAGATGTCGGGGGGAGGGCCAAGGGTCTTAAATTGGAGATTGGGGGGTAGCCGGAGGGGGTTGGTGGTTGTGAGAGAGCCGGGTGACTCGCGGAGGCGGTTGGCCGGTGCGGAGATCACGGGGGTGGTCAAACGGCGAAGTTCGTAGTGGTCGTTGGCGGAGAAATCGGGGAAGGGGTGCGGAAGGTTGACGAAAGTCAGCGGCCGTTCGATCGGCCGAGATCGAACGGCCGAGATCGAGCCACGTGGCGGACGAAAAGGCGGCAGAGGGGCGCACGTGCTTGGCGCGTGCTTGGGAGACGTGCGCCTTTTTAATTAATTTATTTTTTTTTTATTTTTTTATAAAGAAAAAGAATAAAAAATAGGCCCAAAAACCGCTGACATGTGGCGGCCCCAGGAGCTGCCAGGTGTCATCACCAGAAAAATCGAAAGAAAAATATTTTGTAAAATAAAAAAGAAATAGTAAATAACCTCGGATCAAAAAAGTTTCTTCACAAAAAATGCTCGTCTCGAAGAGATCTACAACTTTCATGGAAACATCAAAACCAAAATCGATCAAATGTGCAAAGTGAATTTTTGGGGTATCCCATGTACATAGAATACCTATATTTTTGGGTTTTCTATTTTTGTCATTTTTAAACCAGATAAAAAATCAAGAAAAATATGGAGAAATCAAAGATAAATAAAAGACATCTAAATCTATTTTTTTGGATTTTTATTAATTACGAAGATATGTACAAAAATAACGGGTCAAAAAACCGCTAAAATACACAATGTACAAAAGAGGCCCAAAATCCAACTTTCACATATGAGCTCCGATTCACTTGAACTTGGTCTTGTTTTGAAGATAATTGAATGTGCATTAGTTCAAAAGTGAGTAGGATCAAATCGGACATTGGATGGGGAAGATATGGGGCTTTTAGTCCGAAAATCCTGAAACTAGGGTTTGGGTTTTTGGTCCACTTAACAGGGTTAGTGATTTTTTTTGTATTTTTTGTTTATTCTTGTTAGTGATATGTACACAGTGGAGGTGGTTTTGTGTCATTCGGAGTTAGTATGAAAGAGTTAAAAAATCGGGAAGTTAGGCTATTTACATGTCATTTTTGGCTTGGATTTTTGGCTTCTTATTTTGTGCAAACATAATGGCTAAAATGCAATTCTTATGAAAACATGCATGAATGCTAATTATGCAGAACAAATGCATAAATGCTGATGATTTTGAGAGAATTGAGCTTAATGAATGAGATTTAGTGTGATGAATCCGAGATTCATCACCTAGCCAGTATGTGAACAAGTTCGCATGCTATCGATTGATATTGACCTATATGCCAGGGTGTGATGAAATCTTACATTGTTGATCAATCCACGCTAACTCTTGGTAAAAGCAGTAGAGCTAGCCAAAAAGCAAAGAAAAGGAAAAATGTAGAAAAGAAAAGCTCTCATCATGCAAAGTTAAATATCAAAGAGCTTCCACCAAAAGGCGAGCGCTCCCAATCATTTTCAAAGTGTCCACTTAGACCGCCGCTATTAGGATCGGGAGTCGGGCTAGCACCAAGAAAGGGCTCTGCATCGTAAATGCTACAAGTCTGGGTGTAGAAGGTATATTAGATACTCAAAAAAAGGCACACCCCGGTGTACTCCCAGGAAAACAAGTGCAGACGACTCCAACTTCTCTTGACGAACACATTGATCGACAACCAAAAAATACACATGTGTTGAGTTAATAAGGCATTCGAGAGGATCCTTGTTCCAATGAGAGGGAGAGAAGATATGACACAACCCTATACCCTCCATCAACTAGCCTTCCATCTACACTTTCAAGTCTGACGAACTTAAGAGATGGTTGACTGAAGCAAGAACTAACTTATTCCCTAGTGTTGAGGATTAGGTCTAGAGGAGAGTCACCTAGATTGGGACTTTGGGTGTCATCTTGAATCGACTCTCATGATTGCAGTACACTAAAGTTCATATCATTATATTTTATGTAAAAAATATAGAATCTGGTAATTAGAGAAGTTGGATTCCTTTTAACTAGAGCATGATTAAGCCTAGAATTTTAGGATCACTTAAATTAAGGGTCTTCGATGAATTAAGCCTTGAAATTTTCACATGCACTGTCAGGAATTAATCCGACTCCTTCATTCTTCAGATGCTCGAGGACGAGCATAGTTTAAGTACAGGGGGATGACGAATCTATGATTCCTCATATTTATTATAATTATTATCCTCCTTAGTTAAACTATCCAATAAATTTAGGCTTTAAATCATTAACTTTAAGCAAATGACCCTTGTGTATAACTAACCCTAATTACTAATAAACTCCAAAATCTTGTACATATTTATGTTGGCTTAAAAAGAAATTTAAAAATATATATTTTAAAATCAAGTGTTTATATCCTTTAATAAATACTTCCAAAAATATTTTTTTCCTTTAATTGACTTATTTTATGTTTTTGGTTAAATGAAACGTATAGATCCCATCAAGATCTACAACTCTCATGTTTTGACTAATTCGTCTTTTTTCTATTTATTTTCGATTTTTTTCATTATTTTCTGTTTTCTGCCACCCGCCTCGCCTCACCACCCTTCGATTGGCACCTCCAGATCTAATCTGGAGCGCCCGCTTTCGCCCGCTCCGCAATCGTTTGATCACTAGATCCAACGGCTGAGCTGTCGTCTTCAACCTCTAACACTCCCCTCTCTCCCACGATCTCCACCCCTAACCACTAGCCCCCTTCTCATTTTCTCCACCTTCTCGACACCACCTTCGCTCTCCTGACCACACTAGTTCCCAGCCCTAACTACCACCATCCTCACGTACCACCTGGCCACGCAATCCCCATCTTCCTTTGGTCATCGTGAGCCTCTGAACCCATCACCTCCACCACTTGCACCTCTGTCCTACCCTCTTCAAATACACCTCCTCTTCCCCACGTGTTGCTTGTCCACCTTTACGCGGGCTGAGGCCAAGTGCCTCTCCTCCCCTCTATGACAGGGAGGGGATGGATTGAGGATGCAAAGATGGCCTCTGACCTCGGTGTCGACCAATGGCCATGGTAGTCCGTGACACAACCCTAGCCCGATCGATGAGCTTCTCTAAAGGGTTGCCGGAGTCCAGGGAAGATCGGAGCTCACCTTGGAGCTCATCCTAGACCGCTTCATCTGCCATACGCCTCTTTAATCTCCAAGTAAGCCCTCTCCTCTCTTCCGTCTTGTTTCTCCTAATTAATTAGGTGCACACACATACATTCACCGAGTGTTGACCACCTCACGAGCTTCGTCTCACACCACTCATCCTCGCGCCACTCCCAGCTCACCTCCTTCTCTTCTCCATAACCTGACCACACCCGTTCCACCTCCTCTTCGGCTCGTCGGAGAAGGAGCTCCAGTTCCCCAACCATCCAGTTGTACGGGACCCCATTCCACTCGCTTCTCACGCACCTCACACGCATACAAGTCTTGAATGCTATGGCTATTTGCCCCCTAACCTTTTTGCTGGTCCACATCTTTAACTGATGAACTTCAAGCAGAGCTAAGTTCTAGAGCTCCGCCTCTGGCGTGGATGCATCAGCAACCACCTCCAGGTAGCCCCGCACCTTCCCCATGCACCAACCTTTGACGCCATGCCTCTAGGATCCTTCTAGGGTCTTCAACGAGCACATAGGATGATGGAGGAGCACTGGCAGCCCTGCCGGAGTCCCAGTTGCGCCACCAATGAGTGACAGAGGAGGAGAAGCAAGAAGTACAGATGTCGTTGGATGGCACCCCTATGTGCCCATCCAACGGTCCCAGATCGTCCACGTTGCCTGCCCCGAAGCGTGGAGGCTTGATGGGGCCGAGCCTCGTTCGAAGTCATCTCGAGCCACCACGTGGCCCAAGCCACCTGCAACGGCTCCACACCAAGCATCGAACCTCATTTCCACCCGAGCCTAGACCCTGCATGCGTCGGGCACGTGGGGCTGGGTTATTTGCATCAATGCCCCTCCAGTTTCTTCAAATCACATTCAGGTCACTCCAGGCACGTGCATTGCATGCACGCTTGGGGGTATTTGCAAACCAGCCCCCTACGAGTTTCAATAATTGCAATATAGCCTCTTTGTGCATGTAAAATTTATAGGGAAGGACTTGCAGATATTTTTAATTGCATTTATGCCCTTATAGGGATCTGTTTGTGATGATTTGATATTATTTTCATGTTTTCTTCATGTTTATGTCCCTGGACTATTTTCGCGAATATCTTGAGCATATGATATCCGTTTAAGTTGATTCCAATTTCATTTTGAAGCATGTTTCATTATCCATCCATTGGCATTGTTTGTTTCCTGTTCTAACACTTAAATTAGGATGTTAAATTCTAGTTATACAATGTCATAGGTTCGCTGATTTTTAATGCCATGCACTAGTTAATCGACTAAACTTGACACATGAACTGCTTCTGAAATTGAACACACATTTATTGCTCAATGATTTTATTTATGTAGGGCATCTTTGCACATTACTACATTTGTATCGCGTTGCATTATGTCGCATAATGTCATCTTTCATGTACCAACATAAAACCAAATAAAAAAGCATTCTCTTCATTCATCATGTTTTGCGTCACATTTGTTTGTCTGTTGATCTAAGTTAATTAATCAATCACTTAATCTTAGTGTTTATAGTCTGAATGAAGACCTAATACTAGAAAATAATAATTCCTTAATGAAAAAATAATTTTCGATAGATATAAGAAGCTAGTGTTCGACCTTGGTATACTTGCCAAGTTAAAAAAATTCTACAATATTCAAAGATTCTGGTTTTTGCTGAATCAAAGATTGTCTCCTATACTACAATTCATGATTATTAAAGAGGCGATTTAGCGGTTCATCAGTGAGCGGCTACGTAACGATCACGGTGGATGGCGATGGGGGCGATGGCCATTGCAGGAAGGAGGAGGCGGATGGCTGGGGAGCAAGTGCGCAACACGTGCTGAGAGAGAGAGGGAGGAGGGGAGGGCGAGGTCACGTGACACACGCGTGCATGCGAAGGGAGAAGGTGACACGTGCGTGGCATGTATGGGCAGAAAAGGGAGGCGGGGGAGGGGGTCACATGCCACGCACGTGTCCTGGGGAGGTAGAGATGAAGAGAGAGAGAGAGAGAGAGAGAGAGGAGAAGGGAAGGGAAGAGAGATAGAGGGGGAAAAGAAAAGGAAGATGAAGAGAGAGAGAGAGAGGAAAAGAAATAAAAAGTAAAAAGTAAAATAAATAAATAGAATAAAATTTAAATTTAAAATAAAGATAAAATAAAATAAAATAAAGGGCTAAATAAATAAATAAAATAAATGAATAAGAAGAAAAATAAAAAAAGAAATAATAAATGAAGTCAAATGAAAAACATAGTCAACATGAAAGTTGCTCATCTCAACGAGATCTACAACTTTCGTGAGAGATCCAAAATCAAAAGAGGCCAACTGTACAAAGGATATTTTTGAAGGTACTCTATTAAAAATAAAATATCACGTTTTTGTAATTTGTGATTTTTTGTATTTTTAATTTGATTTTAATTATTAAATTACTTTGTATACACTATGTACATATTTAATCTCATTTTTATGGAATTTTTATAGGTTAGAAAATTATAAAATAAAATCAGCAAAGATAAAACATGTACAAAATATACAATGTCAGTTTTTTTGTATTTTCTCTTGATTTTCTGATTTTTATGGATTTTAATTCTTGATGCCATGTTCGTTAATTAATCAAATAATACAATTGAAAAAGAATTTAGTCTAATTAATTAATATTTGTACAAAAATAATAGGTTTAAACTGGACAAAACACAATGTTATTTATTTACAGCACTTTTAAGCCTAATTTCAATGTTGTTAGTGAATGTTAATTAATAGAAATTAAGGGGATTAAGAAGTGAATTATTAAGGGGATATTGCTGAAACAACCATATATAGTAGATAAATCATGGATGCATTATATATATATGATGTTTTTATATCTAATGAAGTTTCATAAGAACTTTGATGGCAAGTTTGTAAGTTTATATCTATATTCTTGATTTAAAGTAATTTTATAGATATAACAAGATATATGCAAGATGACAAATTATAGGTACTAATCTAAACTCTAATATGCACATGCAATGATTTTTAAGCAGGTTTTTACAGGTTCGACAGAGCGTCAAAACCCCGCTGGACTTGTATAATTTTTTATAGGCTCGCAGTTTGGGTGAGCACATGTGCTTGTCAAGGGCACTGCTAGTTCTCTCCCACTTGTGTACGAGTGAGGCTTTGGGCAACCACTGTGTGCATGTCCAAAGTACGGGCGGGCACATAATGGTCACATGTGCTCGCCCGCTTGACCTTAAGACTAGGAGATCGACGGACACTAGCTGGGCGAGCACATGTGCTCGCCCAAACACCTGACATGCACTTGGCGTGCCATAGGCGTGCACATGGCGTGTGCACGACAATCACACCTTTTCTAGCAGTGGATGGGTTCTGACTATGGTATTAATGTTCTCAGTGATTGGTATCCTGTGTCGTGCCCCATGCCACCATGGATTCTTACACGTGGGTAGTTGACTTGGGCAGTTCACGAGGATTCATGGGTTGGAAATTGATTAAGGAATCAGGATTATGGTGAATCAAGTGAATTGCTTGGGGATTTAACATAGGAATTGTAGTTGGTATGTGAAGCCAGTGGACGTGTTGGGATTTAGTTACGATACATTGTATCCCACCGCATGCCTACGGAGGCACCCCAACCCTAAGGTTTCTTAGTGCCTTTGAGTCATAACGTGAGGTCTCATGTGGATCAAGACCACATACTATCCATGATGCTTGTGTAAATAAGGATAATGAAATTTATGATGGTACGAATGAAGTCTCCTTGGAGAGGACGGTCTATCCAGTTGATATTTTTTGCATACTTGTTAGTACCTTACTTGTTGTAGTTTGGCACCGTATTGTGTAACTTTGTTCACAGCGTACCTTTGCGTTGAATCCACAAGTTCTTAGGAGCAACCACATCAATGAGTGGATGGTGCTTGGAGCTACTCTTTTATCTTATGGTATAGTACTTGTTGCTGACTTTTTTCTTGTAGATTTTCCTGCTTACTTTACCTGTAGCATTTTGATAGATATGGGATGTGCAATGTATGCATAGATACATTTTTTATGCATACATATAATATTTTGTGGACATGAACTGTAATGTATGTGAATGAGTGGAAAAGAAGAAAAGCATTTAAATTGCATTCGTTTACACAAATTTCTCACGCTCATATTATATTACATGTTTCGAATGGTGAATATATGTGCATGGAATTGGTTTGCTAAGTACCCATATCCTAGTGGGGACGGTCGTCGCATCCACAATAAAGAAAAGGCAGTCTCCGACTAAGTTGGAATAATAAAAAATTTTGCTTCTTCTAGGAAGATGACAAGAGATGGTAAAGGATTTTGACATGTGATCTTTGGAGTGCAAGCGGTTTGCAAGACTAGGATGAGGGCATCTCGAATCATGATTTTCGAGTCACGCCGATATCTTATTGTCAATATTGCTATATTTTTTAATGAAGGTAGAGGGAACATAGAGTTTAGACTCTTGTCGACACTTCCCCATGACATAGATTTGATACAACGTCCATCCGTTCAGGGACGGAGCTAGGACAATTTTGAAGAGGGGGCAGAAGCTAAAAAAAATACTTATTAGTTTCAATACTATCACGATAACTATATAATGATGACACTAAAAATGGTAGATTGTGTCATATGTATTTTTCTATATAAATATTAGAAATCATTTCAAACTCCTTTTTAGAAATATAACCAAGGGTGTCAAGGGGTTTTTAATGATATTTTGTATCCTATTTTTCATAATTACTTGTATTCTAGTATTTTTGATTTTTTAAAATCAAATCTTATGGATCGACTTCTCATAACACAAACTATGCTTATTCCAACCTGTATTAAATTTATAATATATTATACATAATTTAATACAATCTATTATGAATAATTTGAAATATTAATTTAATGTATATGCATAAAATTGCACGAATTTGATACATCTAGATAAATATTTGTCCAATCTAGTTATAACAATAAAAGTAATGATAAACCCTATAGGATTGAACAACAAATTATTAATTTTATTTTTATAATAAAACTAGAGATATAGTTAATATCTCTTTACATGGTAATCGGATTTGATATTACAACATAATGGATCTAGAGTGGCATTTTTCTTAAAATTCGTCACTATATCATCCATTGTTCAATATATAATGGTGATATTATCTATTGCCGAATTATATTTTATACTTGAAATCAATGACGAGTGTCATGTACATTGTTATATCATTAGCATCGATGTTATAACAACACTTATTTGTTATTATTATTCTAAATTTTACCTAACCATCAATATTTTTTAGTTGAAAAATTAGAGACATCATGCTAAATTTTGAAAAGTAACAATACATAAGCATCATTATATGGATCATTTCTAATGATATAGCAATAAATATACCATTTTTCGCTATTTTCAATATTTTTTTGAAGAATTATATTGTGATTGTATATATAACAACATATAATATAGTTGCAATTTTTAGAAAAAACATCACATAAACTCATTCTATTGTAGTGTGACAAATAGTTGATTAATTTGTATGGTTCTTTACATTTATGTGAATAGCAATAAGATAATCATCGTATAATATCTATTACATCTTTATTTGTATGAAAAACTACTAATAAAAGTCGATCCAAGATAAATATATATTGGGATTTGGTGATAACTTAATGTTAAAAGATAAGTTATTTGAGTAAATAATCCAAGAGGAGGTATGTATGGTAGTTTACAACTCCAAGAATCCTGAAGTATTGAGTACATAAATACATGGAAGATTATGGAGTTTTTTAAAACCCCAAGTTGGTCTTCCGAAGATTTTGGAAGCATTTTAGGACGAGGTAGTCGCCAAGTATCAATAACATGTACCTAATAATGATTATTATTAAAAGGTTTTTATATCCAAATTGACACATTTTTCAAAGTAAAACAGATGAGTAAATTTTTGGGATTTTTACCCGGCAGACCCTGTAATCTTTTGCAATTACCGCCACGACCTCTGAAACATCCTAATTCCTCTCTCTCGACCTCGTAAACTTGCTCCGTCTTACCCCACGAACCCTACCGTCAATTTTAACTATATTTGAGTCAGTTACTTGGGTTAGTCTCGAGTTAACTTAGCCAATTTATCATCCAACGGTTAGGATTAACCAACATAATAAAAAAAGAACTGGAGATCAGGTGGGGTTCTTCGTCTCTCTCGATCAAGCACAACAGTGATACCCAACATCTCAAGTGGTGGTCCGTGCTTCATTACTGATCACGATCTAGGCGGCGAAATGCTGATGGAGCATGGGAGGCGAGGCAGGCGACAGAAGGAGAAGGCGGGGGCTTCAAGCATGCTGCGGGGGAGGGGATCATCGAGCGGCAGGGTGGGGGGGGGGAGCAGGGGAGGCGGGGCAGACGACAGGAGGATGAGGCGAGGGATTTAAGGAGGCTACGGGAGGGGAGGGAATCGAGCGGCGGGTGGGGGGAGCAGGGGAGGCAGGGCAGACGGCGTGCAGGAGGAGGAGGCGAGGGCTTTGAGGAGGCCGCGGGAGGGAAGGGAATCGAGCGGCGGCGTGGGGGGAGCAGGGGAGGTGGGGCAGACGATGGGAGGAGGAGGCGAGGGCTTTAAGGAGGCTGCGGGAGGGAAGGGAATCGAGCGGCGGGGTGGGGGGAGCAGGGGAGGTGGGGCAGACGACGGGAGGAGGAGGCGAGGGCTTTGAGGAGGTCGCGGGAGGGGAGGGAATCGAGCGGCGGCGTGGGGGGAGCAGGGGAGGCGGGGCAGGCAGCGGGAGGAGGAGGCGGGGTCTTCGAGCAGGCTACGGGAAGGGGGCATCGATCGGCGGGGTGGGGGGGAGCAGGGGACACGAGCAGGGGCCAGGACTTCGGGCGGCGCGGGTGGTGGGGGGGGAGCAGGGGAGGTAAGCTTCGGGCGGCGTGGCGACGGTCGAGGCTTCGAGGAGGACAGCGGGGAGGAGGTCGACGGCGAGGGGGTGGGAAAAGGATATGATTAGGAGGGAGAGGGGGAATGGCATTGAATGTAAATTTGATAAACAAAATGGGTATAATGTAAAAGAATATAACGGAATCTGGTTAGTTTTAACGGGTAAATAGACGGAGGTTAACCACAGGGTCTGTAGGGTAAGGATTAGCAAGTTTACGGGGTTGAGGGAGGAATTAGGATGTTTCAGAGGTCGTAGCGGTAATTGCAAAAGATTACAGGGTCTGCCGGCTAAAAATCCCTAAATTTTTTGGTTTTTACCGCATTAGGGTAGCTGTTTCTAATTCGGATCCAGTCACAGCTCCGCCATTTGTCGTTCAACGTTACTCCTTGTCCTATTTGGTAGTATCAGAGGAGAGCTCGGCATTAGGGTTTCGTGGAGCACAGATTAGATACGTCCAGCGAGTGGCGGAAGTGAGCTTGCTCCTCTCTCTGTCCCGCTCCTCTGTTTGATAATCTTCCCTTTTCTTACACTCCTATATCTCGTGATTTTTATTCTCGTACTAGTATATTGCTGCTGCTTGTTTATACGACTGGGCTATTGTTTCCGTCCGGTCTCTTCTTTGTATACTTTTTTTACCTGTGGGTTTTTTATTATTTGTTTTGAACCGGCATTTGCCTCTCGAGGGCGACATTATTATTATTTTTTGAATCTTTGTTTTTACTTGTTTATTTTGGGTGCACATCATATGCTTATTTAGTTATGGCGTATGCTGCTCAATGTTAATCGTTGCTTCATGTGACAGAAATGTCACCAATTGAAAAAACATTTGCAATTAATCGTCTTTTTGAGCCGTATATGTGGAAACTATTTCCCTGTATATGGCAGGCACACTTTTTTTGGTCTATTGCGGTGAGGAAGCTGTGGCCACTGGTAGCGGCTCCGCCCTCAAACGTTTAAGGGATCCATTGCCCCTGACCACGGCTTATGTGAAGCTGCTACCAGATGCAGCGACTTAAGTGCTGTGGTACTGCTGCTGCTGCTCTCATCAATGTGTTATGGCGCTGCTTGCTGCTACTGGGCGCTACTTGTATCACAAAACCAATATGGTTTACTAATATGTAATTTCACAAACAAGCACATGGTGTCCAACCAAAACAGATAAATTCACACGAGGTTTCAACGATGTACCCAATGAAGAAAAAAAATACCCTCTTGAACAACAAGTCATAAACTCCAAAAAAAACACTCCATCGATTTGATATTGAACGAGTCTTACTTGAAATACAAAACATTAGTCCCACATTGCAAAGAAGAGCTACATTATTGTCTTTTCCTCCTATGAAAGATTCTCAGCTTTGTCTGTCATTCTTCGGGTTCTTGCTGGGATGCCTCAGGCATCACTTGGTCAATGGGTCGTAGTTGACTGTCATGTCAATCTAAGAAATCCGTGATCTGCCGTCATGATGCAGCGTGGACCCAACAGATAGGGCCAAATTTTTAGTTAATTTTAATGGTCAATTTTATTTACGTTTATTTAAATTATCGTATCTCTAATTAAATAATTGAGATCGCCTGTGATCTCAAACAATTATTCGTAGATTTGAATTTAAATTTGGTCGGTTAATTAGTTAGAGTCCAATTAGGATAATTAGTGGTCAAATTAAATTAGTTTTCTATTTTTGTAGTGCCATCCCTCCTATATAAAGGGATGAGGGTCCAGTGTTTTTATTCAGTCAAGTATTAATGAAAAGTTGAGATTTTATCTCCCTCTCTATCTTCTCTCCTTCCCCCACGTGGTCTTCACGGTTCTCCTTCTTCAACCTCGCGCTACAGGCGTGTTCTTCTTCTCAACCCCTCCATTCTCTTCTCAATCTCTCCATTGTTCTTCCACCGAAAATTTCCACAAAAAAATATATTATTTTCGACGCCGTGAAAACCCTGTTTGCATCATTTGGTATCAGAGCATGGCAACCGAATCGTCCCTACGATTCGACGATCCGGTCGAGTATTGGCCTTTGAAGTTTAATCTCAGCCATCTATCTCATGGTTCGCGCTCGCATTCACGTTCAAAGAAGTTCCGGCAGCGACTTGTATCGTGCATCAAGGTTCAAGCATGGCTGGACGCGCTAACCGACGAAGATCTCACCGTCCACGACGAAAAGCTCGCTGTCAACGAAGAATCCGCCGCTGTCCCAGCCGTTTTAGAAGAAAAAATCGAAGAAACAGTGGGTGTACAGGAGATTTCAGATCAGCCGCCTTCGCCGATAGCGCACCCGATGGCAGCCTCAGCCCCCCCAGCGGCTCTCCAGGCCGTCCCGACCCCCGCCGCACCGCCGACGACCCGTCCCGCGACCCCCAAGCCCCCTGCGAAGCCGCCCCCAGCCCCCGTTTCCCCCCGCGCGTTCCTTTCTTGTCCAACCCCGCCCGAACCTCCTTCTCCCCCTCGCCGGTCCACCTTCCCGCCAGCATCTCGCCTCCCAGGTCCGACCCTCCCCGCTGCCATCACCCTCTCCCATCCCGCGCCCAGTGTCCCACCGCCAACAACCCCCGCCTGCGCCTCCTCTTCCCTCGCCCCAACGCGCCACCGCCCCCCCCCCCCTTCTCATCCCCGCCAAATTGCCCCTCCGTTGGCCGCTTCCCCCCTTCCCGCGCACGCGCCAGCCCCCGCACCTTCCCTTCCCTTTCCTCGCGAGCCACCCTCACCTCCGCCCTCCCTCACCGACCTGCGACCCCTCCCTCACCGCTGTACGCGCACAGCAGCCGCCCGAGCACCTCCACGCGCGACTGCGTGCCCCTCCAGCCACCTGGCCGCCCCTCGCCTTTCGCCCTTGCGCGACCCCAGCACGCCACGCGACCTCCAGCAGCGACCTCCATGCCCCGCCCGCGCCAACCATCTTCCTCAGCCCGCGCCACACCCGCGAGGGAATTAGGCAAACCCTAACAGGGAAGCCGATGGTTGCGGGATTTGAATCCCGTGACAGGTGGAATTCCCGTGAGAAATTAAGTGGGGAAAAATACACAAAACCCCCTCCAGGCAAAAGTTTTTATTCAAAGGGAAGGCTCAAAAGCTCCTCTCACAATATAAGTTGTAATGAAGGGGTGCGAAAATTGCAGAGATGCCCTCCAATTGGAAAGAACTACAAACGTAACGTTGAAAAGGATCGAATTGGAGGAAATTGAAGCCACAATTCAAGGATGAATTCTCCAACGACGCACCTACATCAAGCAATTCGTTGGGAGACAAATTTTTAAAGCGGAGGAGAGTTGATGCAGCGTGGACCCAACAGATAGGGCCAAATTTTTAGTTAATTTTAATGGTCAATTTTATTTACGTTTATTTAAATTATCGTATGTCTAATTAAATAATTGAGATCGCCTGTGATCTCAAACAATTATTCGTAGATTTGAATTTAAATTTGGTCGGTTAATTAGTTAGAGTCCAATTAGGATAATTAGTGGTCAAATTAAATTAGTTTTCTATTTTTGAAGTGCCATTCCTCCTATATAAAGGGATGAGGGTCCAGTGTTTTTATTCAGTCAAGTATTAATGAAAAGTTGAGATTTTATCTCCCTCTCTATCTTCTCTCCTTCCCCCACGTGGTCTTCACGGTTCTCCTTCTTCAACCTCGCGCTACAGGCGTGTTCTTCTTCTCAACCCCTCCATTCTCTTCTCAATCTCTCCATTGTTCTTCCACCGAAAATTTCCACAAAAAAATATATTATTTTCGACGCCGCGAAAACCCTGTTTGCATCATCCCACAATTAAGTAGGGTCGGCTACATGGATTCTTCACCTCCATTCAGATCTATCTTGGGTTAATCACGGGCTTATATCCAAAAAACTAAGGTTCCTTCGTATAGTCTCTTTCCAACACTTCTTAGGCCAACCTCGCCTCTCTTAGTCGGCTCAATATCCCAACACTCGTATCTCCTAACCGGTGCATCAGTTAATCTTCTTTGTAAATGACCAAACCATCTTAAGTGGTTTTCTCGCATCTTATCCTCGATCGGAAATACACCAACTTTTTTTCTGATTGACTCATTCCGAATCCGATCTTTACGCGTGTGTCCACACATCCACCTTAGCATTTTCATTTTTGCTACAACCATTCTCTGCACATGTCTATGGTTCACAGGCCAACATTCAGATCCATAGAGCATAGCAGGTCTCACGACTGCTTTGTAAAACTTTCATTTAATTTTTAAAGGAATTTTCTTACCACAGAGCACAACAAAGGCTCCTCTCCACTTTAGCCAGCATGCATTTATTCTATTAGTAACATCTCCATCAATTTCCCCATCATGTTGCAAAATAGATCCCAGATATCTAAAAGAATCTCTCTTATGAATGTTATCGCACCAATCTTCACCTCGATTCCTTCACCATTGCTTCCATCAAAGGTGCATTCCATATATTCCGTCTTAGCCCTACTTATACGAATTCCTTTAGTCTCCAATGCATGTCTCCAGACCTCAAGCTTCTCATTTACTCCACCTCTAGTCTCGTCAATCAACACAATATCATCAGCAAATAACATACACCAAGGTAACTCATCATGAATATGACCTGTCAACTCGTCCATAATCAAAGTAAAAAGAAATGGACTCAAAGCTGAACCTTTATGTAAACCAATATTGATGTCAAAATAGTCAGTCTTCCCAGACGGGGTCCTCACACAAGATAAATCCCTATCATACATATCCTTTATGAGGTTAATGTATAGGACAGGTACTTGTCTCCTCTCCAAAACTCTCCACAATATCTCTCGTGGGACAGAATCATAAGCCTTCTCCAAATCAATAAAGATCATACGGAGGTTCTTCCTTTTAGCACTATAAATCTCCATTGTTATCCCTGGTAAATGGATGGCTTCAATAGTTGAGCGACCTGGCATGAATCCGAATTGGTTTTCTTTTACTTTGGAAAATTGGCTCAACCTTCTTTCGATCACACGTTCTCAGATTTTCATAGTGTGACTCGTCAGCTTGATACCTCTGTAATTTGAACAATTTTGAATGTCTCCTTTATTCTTATAAAGAGGCACCACGATATTCCTCCTTCAATATTCAGGCATTTTCTTGCTTCGCAAAATAACATTGAATAGATTCGTAAGCCAAGTCAAACCGCGCTCACCTAAAACTCTCCATACTTGTACATGGATGTCATCCGGTCCTACACCTTTCACAGGTCTCATAACATTCAAAGCCTCCTCTACTTCCTTTCTTTGTATTCGTCTATAGCTTGCACGATTCAAGCAACTTTCACTACTAGCTAGATCACCCAAAGTGATCTCTCTATTTCCTTCCCCAATGAAAAGTTTATGAAAGTACTTCTCTCATCTAGTCGCTATATCCTTCTGAGTAACAAACACGTGACCTTCCTCGTCCTTAATGCATCTCACTTGAGAAAGGTCTTTGGTCTTTCTTTCTCTTGCTTTGGCCAACCTGAATATATCCTTCTGGCCTTCCTTAAAGTCGAGATTTTTATACAAAACTTCATAAGCTTTTGATTTAGCTTCGCTTACAGCCTTTGATTCTGTCTTCGCTAGTTTATGACAGTTTCCTCTGTTCTATTTAGACATGGCTTTAAAGCATGCTCTTTTAATTTTTAGCTTCTCCTGCACCCCTTCACTCCACCACCAAGTCTCCTTTTGACCTGGAGCTCCTCCCTTTGACTCACCTAGCATCTCTTTGGCTACCTTTCAGATACAAGATGCTACTGCCTCCCACATCTCGTTTGCACTTCTATACAATACCAAGTCTTCTAAAACCTTCTCCCTGAAGCTCGATTGCTTCAGTGGAAGATTCCACCATCTAGTTCTAGTGATCTTAGGAACCCTCATTTTCTTTACCATCCCTTTTATTTGCACATCCAAGACTAACAAGCGATGTTGGGTTATCAAACTCTCTCGTGGGATTACTTTGCAGTCTTTACAACACAACCGATCTCTTCTCCTCAACGTAAAGTAATCTATCTGTGTTCAAGTTGGGCCACTCTTATAAGTAACTAAATGCTCCTCCCTCTTCTTGAAGAGAGTATTTGCTATGAAAAGATCATATGACGTTACAAAATCCGGAATGACTTTTCCCTCTTCATTTCTATCCCCAAAACCATGTCCTCCATGAACACTAACATACCTTGAAGCATGTTTTCCCATATGTCCATTAAGATCTTCACCTGTGCAAATCATCTCTCTTTGTGGGATTCCTTGTATAATCTTATCCAGGTCCTCCCAAAAAACTTGTTTAGTCCTTTCATCTAAACCAATTTGTGGTGCATTAACTGAGATGATATTAGGAATTTCTTCTTCAAGCACCGATTTTAGCAAAATAATATGATCCCCGAATCTTTGCATCTCAACCACACAATCCTTCAATCCTTATGAATAATCACTCCAACACCATTTCTGCCCTTATCTTTACCTAAATACCAAAGTTTAAAGCATGTTTTCTCGATCTCTCTTGCTTTCTCTCCAACCCGTTTAGTCTCTTGGAGACATAGTATATGAATCTTCCTTCTTTCCATCGTATCCACTATCTCCATCAATTTTCCAGTTAAAGTACCAATATTTCAACTACCAATCAGCAACTTCCTTTCTCTTTTGGGCTAACTTCTTTACTTACATGCGTCTATTATGCGAAAACCCTTGTAAATTTTAGACTGCATTCGGGCGGTGATGTAGCGGAACTAGCTTATTTACCCGCATGCGTTCCTCATGCGAGAACCCCTCACAAATTTTGAACTACATCCAGGCTGCGATGTATTGGCCCTTGCCAATTTGTCACTGCATTCGGGCGATGCAACGCGTCGCAAGTAGGGAATGCCCCAACTAAATCTATTTCTTTGCTTAAATCCATGTTGAAAAGATCCGACTGTCTTGAGGCAACTTCCTAAATAATATTTTTTAAAAAATACTATTTAGGAAGTTGTCTCCGACTGTTTTACACTAGTTGTCGGTTGCCTAACGCAACCCTCCTCATTTACCTGGGCCGGGGACCGACCATGACTGAGTTATACAATTACTGATCTATAATATTAAAATGTACAGTGAATGACTGTAATTTGACATTTTAGTCTGCAGATCACTGATCGTGTTTCGCATTTGGCAGCAGATTCATGGCATGGACTAGAAGATGCCATTCATAGGCAATTTAGAGATGCTCCTGATGAGGAGGGTGACAGTAGAGATGAAGATGAGAGAGATGCTGAAGAGTCTTCTTCTCAGCGAGGTCAAGGCTGAAGACAAGGACAAGGATGAGGGAGTCGCCAAAAACAGACAGGGTGCGGAGACAACCATGGATTTGTTAGACTTCATAAAATAGGTGATAGTGGGGGCATCCCTCAGGATTCAATTTTGGGACTCTTTTCATGAGCATGTCCCATCAGGTAGCCCGTCGACACCGACATCCTCGAGAAAGGAGAAGGCACATCCAAAAGTTGGCCCCGCTCAACATTCCATGTTACCAACGCTTCATATGGAGGACAATGGTGATGACGTGATGCAAACGAGAATTCGGCGACGGTGGAAAATACTTTGTGATCGGTGGAATTTTTTTGGTAGAAGAAATTGGAGGGGTTGAGAGGAGAATGCTCGTCGGAGAACGAGAGATTGAGGAGGAAGAAGCGCGTAGATCGCGTAGGAGAAAGAGAGAGAGACGAGAGAGGGGGAGATAAAATCTCAACTTTTCATATCAATCTGAACTGTCTAAAACAATAGCCTATCATCCCTTTATATAGGAGGGATGAGATTAAAAAAATAGAAATTCAAATTCAAACTCAAAACTACTTATCCTAATTTGACTCTAACCGACTAACTAATTGATTTGAAATAAATTCAAATCTCTAATTGACTCTAACTAACTAAATTGAGATCACACATGATCTCTTTATTTAAATAAAAATGCGACAATCGAATAAACGTAAATAAAATTAACGGATAAAAATATCAAGCCCTATATTTTAATTTTGTGCTGCATCAATTCTCCTCCGCTTGAAAAATTCGTCTCCTGACGAATTGCTTGCTTTTCGATTTGTCGTTGGAGAATTCGATCCGAAACCATAGTTCTAAATTCCCCAATTTAATCCTTTCCATGTTACGTTTGTAATTTCTTTTCACTGAGGGGCATCGCTGCAAATCTTCTACCCCTCCATTTAAAGGAATGCCTCTCCAATCCCAACCGATTTTAACCTTTGAATAAAATCTTTCTGCAGTAGGGGTTTCATTGAAATTAACCCAAATAAATTTCCAATCCCTTATTTCATGGGATTGATTGCACGTGGGAGAAGAATCAATAGCCACTACCCTCTCGACTCCCTTCTTCCAATGTCTTCGGCGGCGCCGAACCCTAGGGTATGGGTTTCGATTTCTCCAACGGCGGCACCGGGCATAGATGTAATGGCGGTAGCGGCACCTGGATTGATGGTGCAGGAGACGATGATGGGCCTTCCATCGTTGGCCTTGGGGTCTTCGTACCAAGGTATGGCTACAACAACGTCGAAGTTTGCATTGGAGATGATACGTGTGGTTGCTGGGGCTTCGATTGGTCGTTGTCGGTGATGGTTGCCAACCTGAATCTGTATGGACAGCAAGCAGATCTTTGTCTCGAAGAACAGTAACGTCGTCACCGAAGAGATCTAGGGTTTCATATCCCTTTTCCACTGGTTCTTCATCAAATATTGGCCCCAGAACTTTATTTTTTCCATTTTTTTGTTCCTGGACAGCAACTTCGACGTCACAGAAATCGAAAAATTCATATTCTTCACCCAAACTTTCATCAAAAATCGGTCCTATATCTTCATAGTTTTGTTGCACAGGAGTCGCGTCAATAAAATATTCTTCGGAACTGAAAATATCTTCGTTTTCCGAACAAAAATCGGGTTGGACAGCAGCTACAGCGATCTGACTTTCATTGTCGACGAACAAATCTTCACCGGTTAGCGCGTCCAACCATGCTTGGACTTTGAAACTTGATAGGAGTCGATGCTTGAACTTCCTCGAACGCGAATGTGAATGCGGATCATGAGATATACGACTCAAATCGAATTGCAAACGCCAGTAGGTGATCGGATCGTCGAATCGTAAGAACGATTCAGTTTCCATGCTCTGATACCAAATGATGCAAACAGGGTTTTTGCAACGTCGAAAATAATATATTTTTTTGTGGAAATTTTTGGTGGAAGAACAATGGAGAGATTGAGAAGAGAATGGAGGGGTTGAGAAGAAGAACACGCCTGTAGCGCGAGGTTGAAGAAGGAGAACCGTGAAGACCACGTGGGGGAAGGAGAGAAGATAGAGAGGGAGATAAAATCTCAACTTTTCATTAACACTTGACTGAATAAAAACACTGGACCCTCATCCCTTTATATAGGAGGGACTACAAAAATAGAAAACTAATTTAATTTGACCACTAATTATCCTAATTGGATTCTAACTAATTAACCGACCAAATTTAAATTCAAATCTACGAATAATTGTTTGAGATCACAGGCGATCTCAATTATTTAATTAGAGATACGATAATTTAAATAAACGTAAATAAAATTGACCATTAAAATTAACTAAAAATTTGGCCCTATCTGTTGGGTCCACGCTGCATCATGGGAAAAGGCTTTGTTGTTGTTGTACACAATAATTGTATATTATTCATTTTTAATAGCTCTCTAGGTTCGGCTTGAACATTTTCTTCTATTATGACCTCCAACGTCTCACAACCATCACTTCTTTGTGCTCGGTGGTGCATGTATTCTCTTTCAAGCATTGTGGTCATCGTCATGACATATGCCACACTGTGAATGTATGGCGTGTTCCCTCAAATCCGTCTCATACACATTTGTTTCGCCGACAAGATCCCATTGTTTCGTTTTGTGGTGGGATCTGGGGTGATTTTTGCATGTTCAAAAGCACACTTCCGCAAATACTCATTTGGCTTTGCCATGAGCACCTCATACTTATATACTCTTCCATCATTCCACATCAATATTGAGATGTGACAAAATCACACAAGCATGCAAGCAAGAGAGTCCATGAGTCTGCCACTTTTAACAAGTGCATGAGATATCGCTTATCAAAATAGTTTGTTTCTTCTTTCTTGTTAACCAAATTACATGATCAATTGACCTTATTAAGACCTCATATAAATATAGTGGAGGGTTCCTTATGCGAGTAATGCGGTGGCCATTACTCCGTCCATCCAAAACTTCAAGATATCCATACATATTTGGTGAATCGATCTTCTCTACGTATATATAGAAAAATGTCTTGAAATAGTGTTTGTAGAAGTATCCGATGCAACTGTAATATGTATTTTGAACTAAAGCAGTAGCTGGGAGGGAGGCTCTTTGCATCTTTTAAAATGACATTATAGCTCTTGGAAAAATGGGTATAAATGTATCCAAAAAAATACCCACCTTCAAAAGCTGCTCTTTAGGGTAGTTGCACATGTCAAACCTTTTCGGAGTGTTCTCGTCCACTTCTTTCAAATTTTCCATATAGGAATTTCACTTAGCTCGGGAATAGACTTTCCCAGTTCTCATCACCATTCGCTTTAACCTTCCATTTTTGTGAACGTTGATGAAGTTAGTAGCCACATGATGAAGACAAAATCACCAATACACATATGGAGGTTGAAATTGAACTTTTGAATGATGCATTGTAACATTAATATTGGGTCCTCATCCATAAATGCAAATGCAAAGGGGACGATGTGGTTAGCTGCACCAACATCAAATGCAATGAGAATCTTATGCTTGTACCTCTCGTACATATGGGTCCCGTCAACGATGATAACATGCCTATAACACATAAACATGTTAATGTATGGACTACATGCCCAAAAAGCCACTCAAAACATTCTTCGTGTACTAACTAGATCTACATTTAGTTCTGTTGCAGCACATGGGACAATTGTCTCAAAAGCTCAGAAAAAATATCGCAATTCATTATACAATTCATCACAATCATTGTACACTATCTTTATTCCTTTTCATCTTGCATCTCAAATCCTCTTACGATTGATTATTACCTATATCATATGAAGTTTACTCTCGCAACATGGAAACCTTTACACACCATGATATCTTTATATGATTGAGAAACCTTTGTGCCACGAAGTTGCAATTGAGTTGCGGTTGATGTTGCCACATGGCATCAAATTTTGGCAAATTTTGATGGAATTTCGATCAAATTTCAGTTTCAACAGGTGACCGAAATTCGATCAAAATGGTCGATAATTGTGCCTTGAGGGGGGTTGATAAAATAAAATGTAATCGAAATGGCTGAAATTTTGGTCGAATGTCGACTGAATTTCGGTCGAAATTTCGTTTACGAAACCAAAATTTTTTTGAAAGGCATGAAACCGATATTTAAGGCCTTTGATGTTGGTTTGCCACTCGATACAAGCATGTGGTGCATCCACCTTGGATATCACAAACTGACCATCTAGATGACGATAATGACCACACAATAGCTACATGCATCCTCTATTTTTCTCGCTACAATACACAGTCCACCTGTGCCTATTAGATTCACGCACCACAAAATTGTAACGGTGTTTGATGTGAAACAAATTAATTAGAGTAAACCGGATCTGCTTTGACTTGAGGGGGGTTGATAAAATAAAATGTAATCGAAATGGCTGAAATTTTGGTCGAATGTCGACTGAATTTCGGTCGAAATTTCGTTTACGAAACCAAAATTTTTTTGAAAGGCACGAAACCGATATTTAAGGCCTTTGATGTTGGTTTGCCACTCGATACAAGCATGTGGTGCATCCACCTTGGATATCACAAACTGACCATCTAGATGACGATAATGACCACACAATAGCTACATGCATCCTCTATTTTTCTCGCTACAATACACAATCCACCTGTGCCTATTAGATTCACGCACCACAAAATTGTAACGGTGTTTGATGTGAAACAAATTAATCAGAGTAAACCGGATCTGCTTTGACTTGAGCATCATCCATTCTTTAATTTGTCTGACATAGCAAGACCTTCAGTTTATGCCATCAAATCATCATCATTTCTAATGTAATGATCACCACTACATGTATTGTAAAAGGTAATTTTAAATTCAACATTGACTCATTCATTTTCTGTCTTATTAGCATTTTCCATTTCATCACCCGTGCTTTATGGAGTGTTCTTTATATTTCGGTCATTTTCTAGATCACAGTCCTCAATCTGCCCAAAAATATATGCATGAGTATTGACGAAGGGCATTGTGGGTGTTCGAGACTCAAATTGGGACTTCTAGAGCATAGATGCAGAATCTCGAGGTACAAATGTAGAAGCTTGTGTCTCGACGTGTCTTTAAGACACAAATTAGGACTTCCGGGACTCATATGCAGGAGCCCATGGTACAAATGTAGAAGCTTGTGTCTCGACGTGTCTTTAATTCCGTGTAAGTCAAACTGATCCTATTTCAAATGATTTCATATGACCTCCTTTATAAGTGGCCTCCTCCCCCACTCTCAAGATCGCCACCCTAGCTTGATAAAAATAAATCACTTCAGATATATCTTTACTTCCAATGCACAAACAACCAACTTGTTAAAATACACTCGAAGAGGAGTGCACACTATAATAGATGCACACAACAAGGTGTTACATAATATTTCCAAGGTATGACATCGCATGAATTTGATTACATTAATTTTGTAGATGTAAATTGGATTTACATTTAGTTTTTGGCTCATGAATATGATCCATAAGTTTTGAGGATTAATTTCGTAATTTCTCCAATTTTGATAATGGGATTATCACGTTAATTAATAGATAAAAAGGCAACAACCTTAACTAATTTTAGTTAAGCTAAGTTGCTTATTTATAATTAATTAGTTAATATTAATTAGAGATAAAAAGGAGACAATCTTTATTGAATTAGGACTTGCTCTAATCACTTGATTTAAAATCCAAGGGACTACAACACACATGTTGGACATGTGGTGTAAGTATAAAAGAGGGCAAGGCCCTCTCTTTTGCAACATAATTTTGAAGAGCAAACTCCCTTAGAATTTCGTGCCCTTGAGATATAGAAAAGTCTTGGGTGTGTACAACACATATGCGCGCCTCTTCTTGTTGTCTTAGATGACGTCCGGGGTTCGTGGGAAGCAACGTGACTCATCATCGTGCCCACAAGAGAGATAACCGCAGGTCAGACTTGATTCGGGAGGTCTCTTACTTTATATACTCACGCTTCAAGAGGTAACCCTGATTTGTTCTTTATATTCATTATGAATATAAAAAATTATTTTAGAAATTGTTTCCTTAGAATTTATAATTTCTGAATGCACAAATTATCATGCTACATTTTTTAGTTCATATGATGAACTAACATTGTTTTGGAAAAATGTTTGCTAAATATTCTACGTTTCCGTGATGCGTAGTAAATACATTATTTATTTACTTCCTTCAACGAACTCATCAATGGCATGTTGCAAAAAAAGACCGCTAGCAACGTTGGCCGGAATGCTCTCCCCAAAGAAGAGCTTGCTAATGGCCTTGACCACTCTCTCTCGTGCATTAGTGAACATCCCCATCACCATCTTCTGCCTCGAATCTTTTCTTGGCTTGTACTATATGGACCTGCTCCTCGTCAAGAAGCGTTCCAGTCCCTTCACCTTGTTTTTTTTGGTGGATGGCGGTATCGGTGCGCCTCCAGAACACTCCCACTACCACCGACACCATAGAAGCCGTCACGTGCACCATTGGGTTCTCTCCTCTCGAACTCGCTCTTCATAGATTATTTTGTCGCCCTCCTGTATGCCCTCCTTTCCGTTGCGGTCTGAATGTCAACGGGGTAGACAAATTCATCATCATCCGAGTCGGAGAGGACATTGAACTTTTTCTTAAACATGAATTCTTTGAACCATTCATACCATCTGGACCTCTCCACATCTTTGTCTTTCCCCTCCAAGTTAGCCTTCACCAACTCCCTCACATCTCTGGGACAACACGGGCACTTGGCAACATTCTTGTTGTTGCCAACAAGATGGTGCTTCAGTCTTGTAATCCCACTCCTTCCAACTTCTTCCCACTGAAGTTGCACAATGGTTTCGATTTGTTGCCATCTGGAGTGGTGGCATACTTCCAACCAATCTCTCCACTGTTCTGATCACCACTACCGGAACCATCATATTCTGAACCGGAGTGTGAACCCATGATGTTGATTACCGAATCCTGAAATCTGCAAAGAAATTACACAAAAACATTTGTGAGACACACGAGGAGAACAATCAATTATTTGCTAATTATTTTTAGTTTTTTCGGATTTAATTAGTTACTAATTTTTAGTTAACATAAACCGCCATATAATGTTGTTTCTATGTTTAGACCATTCCGACTTTATTCTTTCATAACTTAATTTAATTTCACAATACAACTCAGAAACCATAAATTCATTCCCCAAATGTCTCACTAAATTATAGATCTAACTTTTAATTCACGAAACTAATTAATTGCTAATTTTTAGTTAACATAAATCACCATAGAATGCTGTTTTCTTTGTCTTGAACATGAGATCCAACTTTATTCTTCCATAACTTAACTTAATTTCACAACATAACTCAAAAACCTCAAATTAGTTTCCCACATATCTCACTAAGTTATAGATGTAAATCTTATTTCATGGAATTAATTAATTACTAAATTTTAGTTAGCATAAATATCCATAGAATCTTGTTTTCTATGTCTAGAACATGAGATCCGACTTTCTTCTTCGATAACTTGACTTAATTTCAGAGCATAAGTTACATAACTCAAAAATCCCAAATTAGTTTCCCGAATAACTCACTATATTCTTCAAATCTTACAAAAAAATCAAGAATACGCATTATCTAACAACTCGGAATAAAACCCTTAACAAATTTCACAATTTCAACAAAAATGGAGTAGATATAGAGGTTACCTCAAGGAAGGAGGGAAGAGCTTTGAGATGAGTTTGGAGGAAGGCTGCATGCGAAATGGGCGAAAACAGACTGATATGGGACGATATGGATCTGATTTTGGTGGAATTCCAACCTTTATTATTCTTTATGTCCGCGATATATTGTCGACATGCTATATATCGGGCACATATCGGCGATATTCGGTAAATGGATATATGGACTGATATCGCTATGGGCTCTGCACCGATACTGATGTATCGACGATATCGCCGATATATCATGATATGGCCTACTATGGCTGCAGCTCAATATAAAGAAAAACATTCTTCACATCCACTTGGGAAAGAGACCAGTCCTATACCACAACAAATGAGAGGAGGATCCGAAGTGTTGAATGACGAGCTGTTGGAGAGAATATGTCATGATAGTCCACCCCATATGTCTGGGTGAATCCATGAGCCACGAATCTAGCCTTGTAGGGATCGACACTGCCATTTGCTATGTGCTTCAATGTAAAGACCCATTTGCAGCCAACCAAGGATGCCCTTGTTGGGACAGTAATCGAGCTCCATGTGCCATAGGAATGGAGCGCTGTCATCTCCCCTCCATAGCAAGATGTTGCTGACTATCTTGCATAGCCTCATGATATGTGTTGGGATCTCTATAGTTGACAATCCCACCATAGACCTCTTGAAATCCTCTAAAAAGACCCCCCAAAGAAACATGGGGAACAAGAGGATACACAACACACATGCACCTTTGCTTCCGAAGAGCAATAGATAGATCAAGGTTCTCCTGACAATCTGTATCATGTAAAGTAGCCACTCAAGGAGTTACCTACTCAATCTGTAAAGTGGCCTACGGTATGACAACTCATCTGTTACATGGGGTGTGCTGGAAGATGAGGAAAGCACGAGTATGAGGTAGAGTCAACATCATGCGGAAGTGAAAATAAGGCAAAGTTTGAGCACAATGGTGGTGGAACCACACGAGGAGGAGATAATGGTGGAGGTGGAGGTACCACAGGAGGAGGAAGAAGTGGTGCTATATGAGGAGGTGGTGTAAACCTCCTCACCAGTCTCCGACAGGGTCATCTTGTCACCTATAGGAGAAAAGTACATGTTAGACGCAAAGAAGGTGACGTCAATAGTCACCGGTACCCTTTTTGGGTTTGGGAGTAGCACACAAAAAAAGCACTTGCCAGCTTTGTGGGAGGGCATGTCACGAGTAGGAGCCACGTGATGAACAAAAGCCACGGAGCCAAAAACGTGGCATGTTAGAGATAAGGTCCTTATTGGGAAATGCAATCGAAAAAAGAACCTTTTCTCCTAACACAAAAGATGGCATATGGTTGGCTAAGTAGCAGGCAATGAGGACATCATCACCTCAGATAGAGTGGGAGCACAAATCTAGATAAGAAGGGTCCCAGGTAATATCAAGAAGATGATGGTGTTTGCGTTCAACAATAGCATTCTGTTGAGAAGCGTGGGCACATGAGGTTTGATGTATGATGCAAAGGGACTTGAAGAACTCTCTCAGTTGGATGGTACAAAACTCAAAGGCATTGTCAGAGCGGACATACTTAACAATAGTAAAAAATGTTCTTTACCTCATTAATGAAGTTTAAATGACAGACCCAACTCAGAAGAAAAATTCGAGAAAGTTTGGAATAATCATCGAAAGCAACAAGATAGATACTATGCCCATGGTGGTCATGAACATGATTGGGATCCCATATATCAAAATAAACAAGCTCAAGTAAATAACTGTTACTACAATTTTGACGATCAGGAAAACTGGATCGACAGCTTCCCAAACTGGCAAGCCTCGCACTGAAAAGTAGATCGAGATGAGATCTATGGGAGGACTTTACACAACTTATACAGAGGGAGGTGATTGAATCAAAGATGCCACATATATGGAAAGACTAATTTAGTGGGAACAGAAGATGCACCTGCTTAAGGAGACTAGACTCATATGTAGAGAACCCCTTTCTCACGACCACATCCAATTATCCTGCTCGTGACTATATCTCAAAACACAAGAGAAGAGGGGTCAAATATGGCACGACAATGCAAATCCTTGGTAGTCTAACTAGCAGATAACAAGTTTATTGAAAAGTCATGTGCATGAATTACATTATGTAGACACATAAACCGTGTCAAAGGAATCTTCCTCTATCTTGTAACTGGGGAATGCAACCTATCTGCAATGATAACAGATCTGCCTGAATGTACTGATCTGAAGGAAGTGAACTTTGCTCTGTCTCCTTAGAGATGATATGGTACGCCTTAGTTCATAATTCACTCTGAAATGTCTACCTGTGACAACTAGTAAGGACATAAGCTATGAAGGATATTGATAGATTCTTAAGCGCATCATAGAAGTAAGATGATCGCATCGTATGCGATCGACGCAACTAGTCGCAATAGTTGCTCGGTGCAACGGACAACAACAACAACAAAGCCTTTTCCCACAATTAAGTCGGGTCGGCTGCATGGATTCTTTGCCTCCATTCCGATCTATCTTGGATCAATCTTGGGCTTATATATAAAAAAACTAAGATCCCTTCGTATAGTCTCAATCCAGCACTTATTGGGCTGTCCTCGCCCTCTCTTAGCCAGCTCCACATCCCAACACTCGTATCTCCTAACTGGTGCATCAGCTCACCTTCTTTGTAAATGACCAAGCCATCTTAAGTGATTTTCTCGCATCTTATCCTCGATTGGAACTACAACTTTCTTTCTGATTGCATCATTCCGAATCCGATCTTTATGTGTGCGTCCACACATCCACCTTAGCATTATCATTTCTTCTACAACCATTCTCTGCACACGTCTATGGTTCACATGCCAACATTCAGATCCATAGAGCATATCGTCTCATGGCTGCTTTGTAAAACTTTCCTTTAATTTTTAAAGGATTTTTCTTATCACACTTAATGGTCTAGTGGTAGTACAATGTTTCTACTACACAAAAGACCGGGGTTCAAATCCCACTCTTGCAGGGGTTGCGTTAGGTAGTCGACGGCCAACGTAAAAATAGTTGAATCTTTCAACATGGATTTGAGCAAGAATCCATGTAGCCGACCCTACTTATAATAAGAGAAGGCTTAGTACATTTTTTTCTTATCACAGAGAACAACAGAGGCTCCACTCCACTTTAGCCAGCTTGCATTTATTCTATTAGTAACATCTCCATCAATGTTCCCATCATGTTGCAAAATAGATCCCAGATATCTAAAAGAATCTCTCTTCCGATCGTTATCGTCGCCAATCTTTACCTTGATTCCTTCACCATTACTTCCATCAATGGTGCACTCCCTATAATCCGTCTTAGCCCTACTTATACGAAATCCTTTAGTCTCCAATGCATGTCTCCAGACCTCAACCTTCTCATTTACTCCATCTCTAGTCTCGTCAATCAACACAATATCATCATCAAATAACATACACCAAGGTAACTCATCCTGAATGTGACTTGTCAACTCGTCCCTAATCAAAGTAACAAGAAATGGACTCAAAGCTGAACCTTATGTAAACTAATGTTGATGTCAAAATAGTCAGTCTTCCCAGATGGGGTCCTTGCACAAGATAAAGCTCTATCATACATATCCTTTATGAGGAATTTTTAAAAAATTTGAAGTGGTGAAATCACATGAACCAAGAACACTTCTTGGATCGTTTCATCTAACTACAAGTAAGATGTAGGATTACCTCTTGAAGCGTGATCGCGATCAAGTCTCTAAAGTAAGAGACCTACTGTCTCAAGTCTGATTCGACGGAGGAAGTGCTTGCGAACGTGTTGATGAGACGCGTACTCCTCGCAATCCGAGTTGATGATATAGGCGATGAATCTCCTGATCTCGTCACACGAGATCCGATGTTTTCTTCACGAGCGAGGCTCACCGAAGGAGACAAAGATCCATGAGCGGTCGAAGCAGCGACACGACGACATGGCGACGACAGCGGTTCTCTCTAGGGCACAAAGTGGACGACCACTAAGAGAGAGAGATGTGACATTTAGTATGAGAATAAGAGAGAGAGGGAGAGGTTCTTCAATTGTTCTGTGTAAAAAAAGAGCCGGAGTTGCCTCTTCTTTTATAATATTTTGAGAGTCCATGAATCATAATCCATGTTAGGGTTGGGCATCGGGTCGGGTCGGGTTTCAGTTGGCCCGGCCCAAGCCTATTTAAATATATGGGCTTATGGGTCGGGCCTAGGCCCATTTTATTTTCAAATTACAGACCCAAGCCTAATCCCGGCCCAAGCAAAATGGGTCGGGTTCGGGTCGGGCCGGTCCAATTTAGCACCTATGTATACCAATATCACATGTTCCGTTCTTCTTGCATTTATATGATTGTTTCTTATGCATGTGTGCATATTTAATACTTTAAATACGCTGACTAATTCGAGATTATGACATTAGTTGTATGTTGGAAATAGAATTGTGGTAAAAAAAATATGGTGACTTAAACCACCATTCAGTTCACCATTGCATATTCTATTATAGATGCGGGCACTATGACCCAATACAGATTGGTTGCTTCATCCACACTAATGGATATGGTTATTAATGGGTCTAAGCATTTATTCTATACTCGAAATAAGGATATGAGAGTTAGAACATGGTATTTGGAGCAAACATGAATAGGCTGGATATAATTATAACGTATAGATCAGGCTATCGGGCTTGCGGGTTCGGATCTTCTCAGGCTCGAACCTGGCCCGATAATCAATACATGCTCATTTTGGGGCCCATGACCTGCCCACTAAATTTCGGGTTTGGGTTAGGTCAGGTTATGCTGGCTGGGTTTTTGGCCGGGTCGGCTCGGCCCAGCCCAATGCTCAACCCTAATCCATGTCAAACACAAAATAGTTGAGATTGATTTGTGTTTCTATTCAATGGCCACGATTTTGTTGTGAAAATACATTAACAGTTAATTTAGATTAAATTAAATATATTAAGAATGAGTCAAAGTGTGGCCGTCCACCATCTATAAAAGGAAGGTGTTGGCCTTATCATATAATCCTTTCTATACATTTGCAACAACTTTTGTTGTAAAATAATTCACAAAAATAATGCCAAATTACTTTTATAAATATTGCAATCATGCCATTAAATAATTGTGATTCATATTCACAACCCAAAATAAAATGTAATTTGTATTTATAATTAATTTCCATTATGAATTGAATTCACATCAACAATTAATTTGCAGATACTATTTACAATAAAATCTCTCTAATATATTATAAATCACATTTATAATATATATAGATAATATGGATAGTACTATCCACATTATTCATATCCTTGATAATTAAATCATTTTTAATTATTATGGATCATCATTCTCATGTAGGGATGAGCATGGGGCCGGGCCTGGGCCGGGCCGTACAGGGCCCAGGCCCAGGCCCATTTAAGTTTGTGGGCTTTGGGCTGGGCCTAGGCCCACTAATTTTTTTTGAAGGCCCAGGCCCAAGCTCGGCCCAATTATTATGGGCCAGGCCTAGGCTGGGCCGACCCATAATGTCTCAATCGTCAATTGGGCTTGTACCGGCCAAAAACTTATGGGTCTAGACTTGGTAGGCCCATAAACTTAGCGTACCCTCATTTGGTTATTTTGATTGTAATCTTCGTTATGAAGTATTTATTAGTTATTTAGGTCTTTATTATTTAGTTATCCTACTGTTTTGCACGGATTTGGTCATATCTATGGTTCTACAATATCTAATGGAAAGAGTTTCATAGAGATATTATAGAAACATGTGCAAATAATAGTAAACAAACAGGTTGAAAATGTACCTCAAGTGGATTAATTTGTCGACATCGTCAACTCCCTCATTAAATCCAGATGAATATATTAAAGTGAGATATCAAAGTCTAGACACATATGGGTTCTATGTGGGCTAGGCTATCGGGCCTAATGGGCCTAATTTTGGGCTTCTACGCGGGTCGGGCTATCGGGCCTAATGGGCTGGGCCGGGCTAAGCCCAAGCCCGACCCAATTATCAAATGGGCCTACATCTTTGGCCCAAGCCCGACCGATAAATAATTCGGGCTCTGGCCGGGCCGGGCTATGCGGGCCGAGCTTCGGGCTGGACTGGGCCGGCCCAGCCCAATGCTCATCCCTATTATGTATTTAAATAATGTGAATCATATTCACATTATTCATGATAAATAAATCACATTTAATTATCTATCTCAATGCTCACATACATAATTCATCAATGGAATTATTCTTGACCTCTTTCAAGAATAATGCACTTTCTCCACGGATACTTGGAGATAATGACATGGTGATTGTACGTTCCACTATAGTAACTTGGATATTGAGATCACACCTCAAATCCAGATCTCCGGGACCTCTCATAGATGCTTGATTATATCAAGACCGTAGATCTAATCTTCTCATTGCATCTGAATCTCATTTAGATCACTGTCCAACATTTAGACTAAGATCATATCGCTTCTCACTAAGAGGAGTCACTAAAATCCATACCTGTTTCACCACTCCCTCGGAATGAAAGCGGTTATAAAATCGTTGATGATCACATCACCCTCAGATATTCCTAATATATGTACATCATGCATGTTGGTAAACCTAGAATAAGCCGAAGATATAGATCAATTTACATTGTCATCTTTAGGGTTTAATCATTACATTTCTCATTCGATCATTGGGAGTTGGTATTGATTATATGCTTTCCAAAATCATATATCATACCTATAAATTCTTGTCATGCTTCCAAAGCAAGATGACAATGCATGGAATTTGATCGGCCCTAATACTTCATGAGTGAGCTATTGTCTTCTGGTTCACAAGTGAATCTGTATGATCCTTTTGAGAGATCACATTACTCATATGCCCTTGTATGCATACCAATTCGTCAGTGTATAGACCTTGATTAGGCCATCAACCTATCGGTCTGCCAAATATGCATACTTAGACATATAGTAATACATCAGCTTCCTATAGCTGATGCATATGGGCATCGAACCATGGTTTTCTTTTCCTCAACACTTTGAGGAGCTGTCCCTTTAGATAGGTGGATACCATGTCTTAAGGGAAGAAAACCTTTCTTGGAGTTCTCCATGTGGAAGCACTCCAAGATCTTCTTAATGTACCCATGTTGTGACAATCCCAAGATCCTTTTTTCTTGGTTTCTGAACATCATCAGTCCCAAGATGTAAGATTCAGTCCCATGATCTCTGTTTCTGGACATGTAGAACATCTAAGGGTCTATCCTTTATCAATTTATTGATCCTATCCACAGATAAATGACCAAGCCTTTGATGCCAAAATATGTTAGAATAATTTCCATCCTCCGTGGTTCTTTTAGGGTTTTTATTAGTGGTAGTAACACTCATGAAATTTTTATAAATGCACAATTCATAGAACCTACCAGAAGTCATAACACCATCCGCAATATACTTATCATAACGTCTTATGACAAGTTTATTACATAAAAGAAACGAATATCCACTTCTAACTAATTTAGATATTTTTTTTTAAAAGCGCTTTGGGTAGTCTCCGAAGTTTGGAGATACCACGTCAATAAATTCATTAATAAGAATGAGTTACATTAATGAGATGCCCAGAACTTGTAAAGGGCTTTACAATGAGACAAGATATTCTCCGAGTAGAATCTTTGGTTCATGAAAATATGGTCATTTTGCCCCAGCCATATAGCCCACAGAGCTGCCCAGACAGGAGACACGTCATCGGTGGAGCCGCCCCCACCCTCCGGACCGAAGGCCAAAACATTGCCGCATCATCGGTCATGAGCCAAGACAACCCCAATCCTCTCCAAACCCCGGCCGAGAATGGGCACTTGAAGAAGATATGGTCTGCATACTCCTCGTGGCACTGACATCTATCGCACATTGTGTCCTGCACCCCAAAAAGACAAGCCCGCCTAACCTTGTCACATAATCGGCCTCTCCTCAAGCACCACAGGAAGATCTTTACCCTGCACGGTATCTTGGCCGCCCAAATCATTCTTACGTCCTGCGCAAACTCCGCATCTTGCTCCTCCATCGGCAGCCTCAGCTCCTCGTACGCCCTCTTCGTGGTGAACTTGCCCCCCTCCCACACGAAGTGATCAACATATTCGGCATTGGTTGTCGATATGATATCTCCCGTCTGTGGTAACTCAGATCGCATCCTGAGAAAGTCATCCATCCTCTGCTCAGAAAGATCGTTCACGGATTCCGGAGTCCAAGTACGTACCCCATGACCTAGCATAGCAAAACATCCCTCGAGGCCGCAAGAGCGAAGAACCTCGGGAACCTGGCACTAAGCTTCCCCTCACATGTCCAGTTGTCCCCCCAAAAGCGGAACAAAGAACCGTCTCCGACCTGCAGCCGCAACTTGTGCACCAGTGCAGGGAGAACTTCTCGAACACCAGCCCAAAGCGGTGACTCCCACCGCACCCTCCCCGCCACTAGATCGCCCCCCACACTGTAGACCTTGCGGATTAATTTGAGTACGAGAGACGAAGAGGGCCCCCCAGATTTGGGACGCCCACTTTGCCAACAATGCCTTGTTCATGCACTCCACATCATGGATGTCAAGACCGTCCCTTTTTCCCTACGTCACCTCCTTCCAGGCCACTAGGTGCAATCCTGATTTCTGTTGCTTGCTGATGCAGACACGATTTTGGCGCGGCGTTGATAATTAAAATAATTTGGGCGGTGGAATTTCGGTGGAGAAAGAGAGGGGTTAAGAAGAAGAAAACACACCGGATGCGCGGGATTAGGGAAGAAGAAGCGTGAAGAACACGTGGGAGGGAGAAAGGGAGATAGAGGGAGATAAATCTCATTTTTTCATTAATACTTGACTGACTAAAACAATGGACCCTCATCCCTTTATATAGGAGGGATGAGATTACAAAAATAGTAAACTAATTTAAATTGTCAACTAATTATCCTAATTAGACTCTAACTAATTAACCAACCAAATTTCAAATTCAAATTAAGACTAATTGAGATCACTCGCGATCTCTTTATTTAAATTAAAATTGCGACAACTTAAAAAAACGTAAATAAAATTAACGGCCATAATTTAAATAAATAGACGGCCCTATATGTCGAGTCCACGCTGCATCAACTCTCCTCCGCTTTTAAAAATTCGTCTCCCGACGAATTGCTTGATGTAGGTGCGTCGTTGGAGAATTCATCCTTGAATTGTAGCTTCAATTTCCTCCGATTCGATCCTTTTCAACGTTACGTTTGTAGTCTTTCCCAATTGGAGGACATCTCTGCAATTTTAGTACCCCTTCATGACAAACTATTTTGTGAGAGGAGCCTTTGAACCTTCCCTTTGAATAAAAACCTTTGCCTGGGGGGGGTTTCGTGTAATTTTCCCACTTAATTTCTCAACCCCCAATCTCGGGGATTTGGTTTCTTTTGTATGGGGTTCCCGTGCTAGGGTTCCCTGCTTCCACAGCAAGAGGCGGCGGGGCCGATATTGTAGGAGGGGCGGCGCAGGGATGGTGCTGGGAACACGGTCGGAGGGGCGGCGGCGGCTCGGGGTGGAGGTATCGGCTGTAGGCGCGCGTTGGGGAGGGGCGCGCAGTGGAGGGGGGGAGAAGGGAGGGGTGGTGCGGTGTGGCGGCGATGTGGGGAGGCTGCGGCGTTGTGACTGGCGCGCAGGAGGGGGTTGCGGGCCTGGAATGCCGAGGTGTGCGCGGGAGGGATCGCAGGCCGGTGAGGGAGGGGCGGGGGTGAGGGCGGCTCGCGAGGGAGTAGAAGGCGGAGGCGCGGGTACGGCACATGGGTGATGCTGGCGAGTGCGGGAGGGGAAAGGAAGGCGCGGGGGTTGGCGCGGGTGAGGACTCGGAGAGGAGGGGAGGCCGGTGGGGTTGGAGCCGCAGGGAGCGGGGGGGGGGGGGGGTCCGCGGAAGGAGCTGACATGGCTAGGGGGGCCGCTGGGGGGGTTGGGACTACAACGAGGGTTGGTGACGGGGTTGCCGATGAGGCGTTTGTCGATTCCGGGAGAGTTTGCAGGTCTGAGATTACCTGGACAGCGCTTGGATCGCTCTTTTTTTCTTCCGAAATGATCTGAACAACGGTCGAATCTTTGTTGACGGCGAGATTCTTCTCTTCAACTTCAGGGTCGGCGGATGGAGGCTTCGATTTGGCGTGTAGGCACTCGAGGTCAGCCCTAAGATCTCGAAACATGGACTCGAAGTTGGCTTGTATCTCAAGTAGCCTGCTCCTCATCTTCTCGTTGTGGGCGACATCGGCTCGCCGTTGTCGTTCTGACGAATAATGGCGTTTCGTCGCGTGTCGGCGCGCATGCCTGCGGATCGTCAGATCGTGAGGACGATCTGTAGGTCATGCTCCGATATCAATTGATGCAGACGCGATTTTGGCGCAGCGTTGATAGTTAAAATAATTTGGGCAGTGGAATTTCGATGGAGAAAGAGAGGGGTTGAGAAGAAGAAAACACGCCGGATGCGCGGGATTAGGGAAGAAGAAGCGTGAAGAACACGTGGGAGGGAGAAAGGGAGATAGAGGGAGATAAATCTCAATTTTTCATTAATACTTGATTGACTAAAACAATGGACCCTCATCCCTTTATATAGGAGGGATGAGATTACAAAAATAGTAAACTAATTTAAATTGTCAACTAATTATCCTAATTAGACTCTAACTAATTAACCGACCAAATTTCAAATTCAAATTAAGACTAATTGAGATCACACGCGATCTCTTTATTTAAATTAAAATTGCGACAACTTAAAAAAAAACGTAAATAAAATTAACGACCATAATTTAAATTGTCAGAAATAGTATTACATTCCTTGTCTTATTCCAATGGGTTTAGGGGTCCATATATAGGACAAACCTAGAAACCCTAATGAGTACAGGAGGGAGAAAAGTACAAAAATACCTTTACATGGGTTTTAGAGAGACCTGCTACATATTTCTAACTCTCCCCCTCAAGTTGGAGCATATTTATCAGTCATGCCCAACTTGGAAATAATCCACAGTAGTCGTTTCTTGGGTAAGGCCTTTGTGAAGATATCTGCTAGCTGAAGATCAGTGCTAATATGTGGAGTAGCAATTCTTCCAGTTTTGACGGCATCCCGTACGAAGTGGCAATCTATCTCTATGTGCTTGGTTCGTTCATGGAACACTGGATTTGTGGCTATGTAGGTTGCAGATTTATTGTCACAATATAGAGGAATAGGAGTAGTGACATTAATGCCAAGTTCCTGAAGGAAAGCTAATAGCCATGTGATCTCACATGTAGCTTGAGCCATTGCCCTATATTCTGCCTCTGCACTGGATCTGGATACAACGGTCTGTTTTTTGCTCCTCCATGTAACCGTATTTCCTCCAACCATCATCGCATAGCCTGTAGTAGAGCGTCGATCTTCTGGGGAACCAGCATAGTCAGAGTCTGCGTATGCAATAACCTTCGTGTGCCCATTTGCCCCATAAAATAGGCCACGTCCTGGAGATTCCTTCAAGTACGTAAGATTTGTAAGACATCTTGCCAGTGGCTGTAACTCGGTTGTTCCATGTGCTGACTAGCTCTGCTAACTGCATAGGAGATATCTGGTCTGGTGGCAGTAAGGTAGATGAGTTTACCCACAAGGCTTCTATATCGAGTGACATCATCAAAGGTAGAATCAGACAGGTTGGCATGCTTCTTTGGGTCTGCAGGGATACCAGAGGGCTTGCATCCAAGAACACCTGCTTCAGTAAAAATGTCCAGACAATATTTCCTCTGTGAGAGGTGAAATCCTTCAGTAGTGCGAAGTACTTCTATTCCCAAGAAGTAGCGTAGATGGCCAAGGTCTTTAGTAACGAATACCTTTTTTTTTTGAAGCCAAGAAAAGGGGGATACACTCGATGGTGTTCACCCCAATATATTAAGAGAAAAAAGGAAGGGATATAAACAAGAAAATAAAAGTAGCCCCCCGACGTAGGAGGCAAGGAGCCTCCAGAACTGGGGGCCCAGCAACAAAAGAAAACAGGAAGACAAGCACGCTAAACAAGACACCAGTCAGCCACCAAAGCCCTCTCACGACAGAGCACGTTCTCCAGATAAAACCACTGCCCAGAGAATAGGGCCTCATTGCGAGCTAGCCAAATCGACCATAAACAAGCCACCGGTGCGAAGAGGCGCCTTTTGTCCAACCGCCTATTCAAGAAGAGGGAGTCGCAGAAGGTCTCCACATCACGAGCAAGCATCCAATTCACGATGGGGTCATCCCACAGCTCCCGGACCAAGGGGCACAGAAAAAGTAAATGGTCCAGGTTTTCCACATTAGAATCGCACAGTCCGCAAATATTGGAAACCGAAGGGAGCAACCTGGAACAACGATCGCGCGTCAAAAGCCTCTTTCTGCGGACGAGCCATAGGAAGAAGACAATACGTAAGGGCAAGTCCAAGCTCCAGAAGTAACCACAGTCTCGCACCATAGAGTCCGAACGAGGAGGCGAAGAATCAAGCAAGGATGCGTAGGCCTTCCGAGTCGAGAAGTCACCATCCCTCCAAACCCAGTGATCCAATCCGCCAGAGGGAGAATCCGCATTCGCAAGAACGTTCATCATAGCAAGAAAATCGAGGAACCTCTGATCCGAGAAGGTTCCCAGAAATCGAGGAGACCAAGAAGCGTCCAGTCAGCAGGAAGCGACGGAGGCTTCCTTATTTTCCGCTAAAGCGAAGAGACGAGGGAATCGAATTGAAAGTGGCTCCCCCCAACCAGCAATCATTCCAGAAAGAGAATCACGGCCGTCACCCAAAACAGGTTTAAAGGACGCCCTGTATTTCAAAAAAACCTCCTGAAGACCACGCCAAAACGGAGAGCTCCCACACACAGCTCCCGAACCGCCCTCGCCAGCCCACGCTCGCCCGTGGAGCTCCCTCAAGATGCCAATAAAAAACTACCATCTCTTCCCCATACCCTGCTTGCCCACTTAAGGAAGAAGGCATCATTGATCAGTCTGAGACGCCTAATCCCCAAACCACCAGCCAACTTCTCCCTCACCACCTCCTCCCAAGCGACCAGGTGAATCCCCCGCCTACCGATACCCGATTTCCCCCATAAGAACCTCTTGAAGCAAGACTCAAGCTGATTGCAAATCCCAGCAGGCATCCGACGCGAAGACAAGAAATGAACCGGAATTGCGGCAAGTACCGAGCGGAGAAGAATCAATCTACCTCCTTTCGAAAGAAGCGTCGTGCGCCAACTAGCCAATCTCGCCTCCACCTTCTCCACCACCACACGCCAATCCTTCAGTCTAGGCCTCCCAACCACCAAAGGAAGGCCCAGGTACTCCAGCGGAAGGCTGCCCAAAGCAGAGCCCAGAATGTTCGCGAAATCCATAGCCCTCGACTCCGATAAACCAAAAGATATAACGTTAGATTTGTTACCATTTATGCGCAAGCCCGATAATTCGCTAAAGAGGTCTAAAGTCATCGACATGGTTGCAACTTCCGAATCACCCCCTTCGATGAAGCACAAAGTGTCATCCGCAAATTGAATTAGCAGCACGGAAATGGCCCCCTTAGAAAAGCCCTTGGGGAGGCCCGCTTCAACCACCCGGTCCACCATACGAGCCAAGACATCCGACGCGAGCATGAATAGAAGGGGGGCCAGAGGGCAGCCCTGCCGAAGCCCCCGATGCGGTTGAAAGCGCCCCCCTTCCCAGCCGCCATTAAGCACAAGAGAGAAAGAGATTGTTGTTACGCAGCGCCGCATCCAGGATATCCACAAGTCTGGGAATCCTCGCCTCTTGAGGACCGACCAAAGAAAAGCCCAATCAATGCTATAATAGGCTTTAGTGAAATCAATTTTCCAAAGCACGCCCTGACAGCCCGATGCTTTCCAATCCGCCACCAGCTCCGACGCAACAACAATACAATCTGATATTTGTCTCCCTTTGTTGAATGCTGCCTGGACGGGGGAGATAAGCGAGTCCAGCACCTTAGAGAGTCTCCTAGCTCGGACTTTAGCCACGATTAAATAGATGGTGTTAGAATTGGAGATGGGCCGAAAATCCCCAATGTCCTCCGCCGCCTCCCTCTTTGGAATTAAGAGCAATAAAGCTCTATTCAGCCTATCAAAGCCCGCATTTCCGCCGCAGATTTCCACAATCACCTCGAAGACATCATTGGCCACCAAGTCCCAAAAATCCCTGAAGAAAGCTACCGAAAATCCATCAGGTCCTGGGGACGCATCAGGATTAAGATCCCATAGCGCCTCTTTAGTCTCCAACAAAGAAACCGGCCTAATAAGCATGTCGCAATCCACCTCAGAGACTGTGGGAACCCCCAAACCCAACCACTTCCAACGGTGCGAGGGACGAGTCGACATGGCTTCCCTGAAATGCTCCAAAATGGCGGAGCCCATAGCACTATCCCCAACGAATCGCTGGCCATCAACAGAAATAGCACGCAGAGTATTGTTCCGTTTCCTCCCGCTAGTAACCCTGTGGAAGTAAGCCGAATTAACGTCGCCATCTTTGAGCCATTTGAGCCTGGAACGCTGACGCCATTCGATCGCTCGCTTCTTGTCCTCCTCCGCCACCTTTTTTTGCGCAGAGGAACGCTCCTCGAGTTCGTTGAAATTGAGTGTCCTCTCATTCTCCACAGAGTCAAGTCTTGAGATAATGTCTTCCGCCTCTTTTCTAAGAGCCACCCGCGCCAGCCGCATCTCCCGTTTAAAATGAGCCAATCTCGTCCGCAAGGACACAAGCTTCTGACTAAGTCGAGCAGCCGCAGACCCCTCGACCGAAGTGCAAACCCAGTGGTCAATCACCACGGCCTTAAACGAAGGCTCCATGAGCCAGCAACGTTCATATCTAAAGATGCCCTTCAGAGATAGATTCTCTCCAGAATCCCATAAAATTGGCGAGTGGTCTGAAAAAGCTCTAGGCCTAGAAGAGACCGAGCAGGAAGGGAACCTTTCCATCAAAGCACCCGAAGCCAAGAAGCGATCAAGGCGGGATCGCGAAGTGCCGTTCCTCCAAGTATATTTAATATCGGAAGCCACCAAGTTTTCCAGAGCCAAAGAATCCAGAGTATCTTTAAAAGACAAAGAACCCGGGTCACAGCCGCCCCTAGCCCGAGGGCGATCAGCCGAGTGGATAGTGACATTGAAATCTCCCCCAATGATCCAAGGAAGGCCAGCAAAAACACGCCCCGCATCATGCATGTCTTCTTACAGTTCCGCTCTTCTGATAGGACAACAGGGCCCATAGACACAAGAAATAGCGATAGGAGTGTGCAAGTCATTTCTAACCATCACCACAGAAAGCATATGCCTCCCCAGCAAGGTGGAACCCAGAGTAAAGAGAGCAGATTTCCAAGCAATGAAGAGCCCCCCCGCCGCTCCCACCGCATCCATCGCCGTAAAGCCATTCAAAGACCCCGCCCCAAAGGACCGCCAGAGAGTATCATCCAGCCCACGCAACTTTGTCTCCTGGATCAAAGCAACATCGCAAGCCCACTCCGACAAGCGTGCAACCAAAGCCTTCCTCTTTACGTCCTCCCCCAGCCCCCTCACATTCCATGAAATGAGCTTCATTAAAAAAAGAGTCAGCTCCCACCAGAATGCGCAAGGCCAGCCGCCTCCGCCACAGAGTTTCGCAACGAAGCACAAGAATGAACCGGCATAGCTCCTGATCGAGATCTGCTCCTCCTTCGATATCGCTTCCCCGATCTCATATCAGATCGAGACCCGTGGTCAAGATCGTGGTTCATATCCGAGCCGCTCAACACCGAGTTCTGCAAACCGCGAATGGGAGAGCCCGCACCATGCGTGGAATAAGGCCCCAGGATGGAGAGCGAAGAAGACCCCAGCAATAAAGGCAAAGAATTGTCACCAAAGATGTCGGATGCCTCCACCAAAATGACAGGGGGAGAGTCCTGCCGAACCTCCTCGACATTAGCCAGCGCAGAGATGGTTCCAACGGAAACCCGAGAGGTCCCCTGATCCGAGTCCGCCAAAATAAGAGAGGAGTTCCCAGCAGACCAAGATCCGAGCAAACCCGACCCGCCAGCATCGGCTTCCGCGGAAAAGACCCGTTCGTGCGCCCGAAAACGACGCAAACTTCGTACTGTCCACCTTCCATGTAAAAGAGCCAAAAAATGAATCGACCTCGGATGGTCCCCACAGCAGCGGATCGCCACGTATGACGAGATCACTCGGGAAGCGGGGAGAATCATTGAAGGGCCGTCCGCAGTCAAGCCAAGGGAGCGACGCCTCGTAAGCGCCCCCATGCAAAGCCAGGTGGGCACCGGGAGATGAGGCGTCAAGAGAAGCCGGAGAGTCCATCGTCACAACCGGGGGAAGCGCCGGGCGAGCCACCGCCGGTGGCTGACGAAGAGACCGCACGAAGGATATCTCCGCCGGAAACGAGAAGCGACCAACCGAGAAAGCTTCGAAGAACACCTTCCCCAAGAGATCTTGTAACGAGCTTTTGCCGCATTCCAGAGGAACCCTACAAGACTTCCAATCTGAGCCAGGCTTGAAGCCATCTCCCACAACCGCCAGTAACTCCCCCCAGCGGCGAAGAAGATTGGCCAAAGCGGGAACCTTGCGAGAAAGGAGAGGAATCCCTCGCACCTCAACAACGCAAATTTCCACATCAATGCATGCTCCATCATCGTATCGCAAAGGACGCCAAGAGATGTCGTCGAAGAGAACGCTCTCCAATAAACTTTGGCGTTGAGCCACCGATAGACCACGAACACAGCATCTTGAGTAGTCGAGAACAACCATGTCACCTTCGAACATGGGTCCGAGGAAGTCAAGCAACCGCATCCTCACGATATTCCAATCAGTTCCCCCTCGTGAGGCTATCCCCACAGCGATACCATCGCACCCAACCCCCATCACGTGGTGGCCATGCAGCGGACCACCGGGCGACACCCCCCTCCCCTTCCTAACAGAAGCAGCTTCCACGCCACAACTCCCACCCCCTTCTTCACGAAGTCACTGCCAGCGGAAAGGAGAGGCGAACCCCTAGCAGGTTCCCCCGCGAGAGGGTCCCTCGAGAGAGCAGGGGTTTTGGAGTCACGAACCACCTGCGCGAAAGAGCGTGAGCAAGACCCCCTTTCAGGGTTAACGAGAGAAGTAGGAGCATGCACCACAGGTTCCCTCCCGGCCATCGGGGAGGGCTTGCTAAACACAGGAACCATGCGAGAAGCCCCGAACCAACACGAAGCTTTCTTATGACCAACCCTTCCACAGGAATAACATCTTGCAAGCATTCCACAGGTCGAAGCCGAATGACCGTGATCACCACATCTGAAGCAACGCTTACCCGGTTTCATGTGAGAAACACGGACCCAGTCATCACCGTCTTCAAGCTTGTCGCAGACGATCGAATCGATGTGAGACCTTCCACGTTGAGCGCCTTTCCCTTTGTAGTCGACCGGACCCGCGCAGACCTCGTTGAAGACGCTAGCCGAGCTCTCCATGCCTTTACCAGAAACGAAGAAAGGCACTCCCGCGAGAGATGCCTTCGGTCTCCACGAAGCTCTTGCATTAGAAGTCCCTCCCGCCGATGTGACCGCAGGGCGAGAATGTTCACGTGCATCTAGCGAAGGCTTCCACCGATCTCTCACTCGCCACCAGCTCTTCTCCCTACCTCTCTCCCCTCTTCTCACTCTCTCTCTGACTCTCACTCTCTCGCCTCCGCCTCCCATCTCACTCTCTCGCCTCCCCGATAACCTCGCCACTCTCGCCTCCGCCTCCCCCCTTTATGAGAGTTCTGTAGTAGTTGACCAGTAACGAATACCTTTTGAAGGAAGGCCTTGGTTTCTGATATCCCATTGCAGTCATCACCTGTGAGAACCATATCATCAACATAAACGACAAGTATAACAGTACCAGTTGGTTGTTTTCTGACAAATACAGAGTAATCAGATGTTGTTCTCTGGAATCCAAGCGTACTAATTTCTGTGGTAAGTCTGTCAAACCATGCCCTTGGTCTTTGCTTGAGACCATATATCGCTTTTCGAAGTCGACATACATACTCCCCCTCGACTTCATAACCAGGAGGTTGCATCATGTATACTTCCTCATCAAGGTCGCCATAGAGAAAAGCATTTTTCACATCTAACTGAAAGATAGGCCAAGATTTATTTGCTGCTAGCGAAATAATAGTCCTGATAGACCCCATACGGGCAATTGGTGAGAATGTCTCAAAATAGTCTACACCATAGGTTTGTGTAAAACCTTTAGCCACAAGGCGAGCTTTTAACCTGTCAATAGAGCCGTCCGGCGTTTGTTTGGTCGTAAAGACCCATTTGCATGCCACCGGTCTAGTCCCTTTCGGACATTGAACAAGATCCCACGTTCGTCTGGATATAAGTGCATTCATTTCTTCATCCATTGCATGTCGCCACCCAGAGTCCTGTAAGGCACTGTTGTGATCTCGTGGAATGGAAATTGTCATTAGAGCATCTGTATACCGTCTGTCATAGTCAGATAAACTAGCAGTAGAGGTGTAGTGAGACATCGGATAGGAAGTACAATGTCTCTTACTCTTCCGTAGAGCAATTGGAAGCTCGAGAGGATCATCCGGGACATCCTTGTGGGGGATACTTGGGAGAGGGCATATCATCCTGGAGGACTGAGACGGGTAAAGGGACGTCTGATGGTGCCGATACGTTTCTTCGTTTGTAGACGATGGGTGGGGGTGGAAGTTCAAGGGGAATATCAGTGATAGTATGGGAGAAGAAGCTTGTGTTCTCAAAAAATGTAACATCTGCCGAGATATAATAGCGATGACCATGAGGGTCATAGCACCTATAACCTTTTTGAGTGCGAGAGTACCCCAGAAAAACACATTTGATCGCACGTGGCGAGAGTTTATCTGTATTTTGGAATTTATGAATGAATGACACACAACCAAAGACCTGTAGAGGTAGGGGGAAAGGAGACTCTGTGGGGTAGAGTAAAGAGAATGGAGTAGACCTATTTAGAGAAGGCGAAGGGACTCTGTTGGTAAGATGAACTGCAGTTAATATAGCATCACCCCAGTAGATTTTGGGAACTTTCATTTGAGAGAGAAGTGATCGGGCAATGTTTAGGAGGTGTCTTAATTTTCTTTCTGCTATCCCATTTTGTTGGGATGTATAGGGACATGAGGTTTGATGTATGGTCCCTTGAGAAGCAAAAAATGTGGCAAGGTCATTTGGGTGAATTCCAACGCATTATCCGAACGAAAGATTTGTATAGTGGTGGAAAAAATGTTTTTGACATACTGAAAGAAATTTTTGATGATAATATTATTTTCTGAACGTTCTTTTAGTAGATAAACCCAGGACAGTCTGCTGAAATCATCAATAAAAACAACAAAATACTTATGGCCACTGAGTCTACGAACCGGACAAGGTCCCCAAATATCACAATGGACTAGAGCGAAAGGAATAGAACGACGAGGCTCATTTCAAGCAGGAAAGGATGCTCGATGATGTTTCCCAAACTGACACGCCTCACCTCAAAGGGTTTTAGCAACGAAAGTTCCGGAAACATCATGGAGAGGGCTTTGGCAGATGGATGACCTAGACGAAGATGCCATAGTAGTGGATCAGTGGAAATGGACGCAGCACCCACAAAATTGGAATCAGTAGGGATGTCAAGATAATACAGCCCATTTTTCTCATATCACCCACCAAAGATCTGCTTCGTCCGGATGTCCTGAAAGTAACAACAAAATTTATCAAATATCACTTGACAGTTAAGCTCAGTGCACAGTTTATGAACAGATAATAAGCTAAGAGGAATGGCTGGAGCGCAGTGCACGTTCGTGAGTCTGAGTGAGGGAGAAAATTCCATAGTGCCCACACTAGTAATGGGCGAGTGCGCTCCATTGGCAACACGTACGGTTTTCATAACTGAGGATGGTCGGGAAGAAGTAAGAATACTACCTTCCCCTGTTAGATGCGTCGAGCCTCCAGAGTCGATGATCCATGTAGGAGTTGATGTAGTAGTTGTGCTAGCGACTGTACCCGAAGTTGTGGCAAGACTGGCTATTGAAGCAGAAGTGATAACGTTAGTTTGAGAGTTCTGTAGTAGTTGACGTAGACTGGCATATTCAGAGGCAGTAAAAGAATGGTGACTAGCATTCGCAGGTTCTTCTTGGCCCGGGGCAGCAATCTCATAATCAGTATCATAGGTAGTCATCTCATAGGCACTGTTGGCATTAGAAGGCATGCCAAATTTGGCCCAGCAACGTTTCGATGGGTGATTCAGGCGACCACAATGAGTACACGGGGGGAAACGAGCAATAGTATGATCATGACCTTGGGACCGTGATGATTCGCGACCACGTCCTCGACCAGAGTCACGTCCTCGTCCTCCGTAATGGATTGATCGTCCCCTTACAAAGTGAGCTGATATTTCAGCAGATGGAGGGGGGTGGGGAGACTCAATTTCCTGAAGTCGGCCAAAGATGGTTTCAAGAGTAGGTAATGCACCGGCAGTCAGAAACTGGTCCTTCGTAGATTTATATCGAGGGTGTAACCCTGATAGGAATCGATATACTTGCTATTCTGCTCGTTCCCCAACCTGTTTATCACAGCATGCCGGTTGAAAAATGAGGAGTTCCTCAAATAAACCTATCAGCAGCCTGTAATACTCTATCAAGGATGTATCTCCTTGATTTGTAGACCAAATCCTAGTATATATATCTGAAAGCCGCGATTTGGTAGTTTTCTGTGAGTAGATATTCTCAAGACTCTCCCACATTGCTTTTGCAGTTTCTTTATATAGGAGATTGGATGCAATAGATGAATCAACGCTGTTTGTCATCCAGGTGATAACCTGATAGTTATCGACGAACCACGTATCAAAGTCTTTGTCCGTCTCTGCTGGTGGAATTTTAGTAAGGACATATGCCTTCCGCTGGCCGCCAATAAATATTTTAAAAGACCGAGACCAGAGAACATAATTCTCGGATCCTTTGAGTTTTATAGTAGTGCCTTGAACCATCATAGATGTAGATTGGTACAGGGACTTGGAATCCACAGATGTGGGAGTAGAAGTCATGGCGGGCACACAAGACAAGTAGCAAAGAACTAGATAATGTTGATAAGTTCAGAGAACATGAAGGTGTAGTGGAATATCACCGGATGATATTGCTGGAGTCGTTGGAGTAAGGGGGGGCCGTAAACTTTGAAGGGCTGATGAGTGTCAAAAAACGCCGATTGCAGAATTCAAGTGGTGGAACAGGGGTCCATGCGTCAGTCAGAGGGAGCAGGGGCTCCTTCTGGAGTGCGTGGTAATGCTGGAGTCGCTGGAAACACTGTAGCAGCACCGTCAGAGGTGCCTGGTGGCGGAGCCGCCTACTCGCCTGGAGAAGAAATTAGGGCAACTGTGAAGCGATGGGTCTGGTCGCCTGAGGAGCCGCCTGCTCGCTTGTGCGGTCGGCCTGGGAAGCAATGGGTCGGCCTGGGTAGCCGCCTGCTCGCCTGTGCGATGGAGATATGGGGAGGAGCGCGATTGGAGGGGGGGGGGCGATGGGGAGGGTCGGGATGGAGAGTTATGACACGATGGGGGGGGCCGATGGGGAGGGTCGGCCTGGGCAGTTATCACGCGATGGGGGGGGGGGCGATGGGAGGGTCGGGATGGAGAGGCCTGTGCGATGGTGGGTTGGGTGCGATGAGGGTATCGCGCGGGCGATGGGGAGGTATCACGCGATGGGGAGTAGGGCCGTGAGCGGGAGAGATAGGTGCGATTTTGAGAGAGGAGGCGATGGGGGTCGGGGAAGAGACTAGGGATCGGGAGGGAGGCGGAGAGAGGGAGGGCTACGGCAAGGCTCTGATACCATGTCAGAAATAGTATCACATTCCTTGTCTTATTCCAATGGGTCTAGGGGTCCATATATAGGACAAACCTAGAAACCCTAATGAGTACATGAGGGAGAAAAGTACAAAAATACCCTTACATGGGTTTTAGAGAGATTTGCTACATATTTCTAACATAAATAAATAGACGACCCTATATGTCGAGTCCACGCTGCATCACTTGCCATCCGTCCAGAAGAACTTCTTCATAAGCGCTTCAATCTTCCTACGAACCCCGGCCGGTAGGTTGCGCGTGGAATAGAAAAACAATGGGATCGCCGACAACACGTGCTTTAACAGAATTAGTCCCCCCTCTGAGAGGGTGACTGCCTTCCGGCTCTCTAATCTATGTTCCTCTTACGAAGCACAACATCCCAGTCCGCCTTCTTCAACTTTCCGTCCACCAGCGGCAAACCCAAGTAAGTAACATGCAGCGTCCCCATCGGGCAACCGGTTAGCCCCACGATCCTCTCACACTCGTCGTCAAGCATCCCAAAGGTGATGACCACCGACTTGCTATTATTAGCCACCAAACCGGAAAGCTCGCCAAAAATATCGACCATCATAGCTGCATTCTCCGTATGCTCCTCCGAGCCGCCCAACAGTAGTAGAGTGTCATCAACATATTGTAAAATAGGTATGGAAATATCCTCCAAGCGGAAGCCCTCGCACAGACCTGCATCCACCGCCTGATCAAAGAGGGCCGCCAAGGCATCGACAATGAGAACAAAGAGCATCGGGGCCAAAGGGCACCCCTGCCGTACCCCACGCTGCGGTTGGAAAAACCGTCCTCTGGGCTTCCATTCACAAGGACTGAGAAAGAAGAGGTCGTAACACATCTTTTCATCCAGCCAATCCACTTCTCCGGGAAGCCCCTCCGGGACAATGATGTCCACAAAAAGGTCCAATCAACGCAGTCGTAAGCCTTGGAGAAGTCAAGCTTCCATAGTGCCCCTTTCGTCTTCGACCGCTTCTACTGGAGACAAATTTCCGTTGCCATCACCAGACCATCCACCATTTGGCGCCCCGAAATGAAAGCAGTCTGCCCTATAAGACACCGAGTCGAGGACCAGCTTGAGGTGATTCGCCAGGGTTTTTGCGACAATAAGGTAGATCGCATTAGATAACGCGATCGATCGGAAATCATCAACTCTAATCGGATTTTCCTTCTTTGGAAGCAAGAAAAAGGCCCTGTTAACTCTTTCAAAACCCCTGTTACCCTCCGCGAACTCAGCCATGACGTCGAGGACCTCGCCTCTCAACATCTCCCAGAACGCCTTGTAGAAGAAGACCGGGAAGCCGTTAGGGCTTGGAGCACCCTCCGCATTCAGGCCCCATACCGCCTCCTTCAGTTCCGCCTCTGAGAACGGCGCCTGCAATGCCGCCGCATGCGAGTCAGACAATCTCCTGGCTCGTCTTCCCTACCACCCCCAGCCGCTACGTCTCTGCCTCCTCGAGGTCGCCACGAAATGCTCTTGCGGATCGCGGATCCCAGGCGGGCCTCCCCCCGTTGCCCCCACGAGGAGCTCGTGAATATAGTTTTTCCGTCGCCTCCCTGACGCCACACTGTGGAAGAAATGTGTGTTGGAATCCCCATCTCGAAGCCACCTGTCTGGATTTTGCCTCCACTCCACCTCCTCCTTACGGTCTTCCATCGGAAGCTCCTCTAGTAAGTTCTGCCTCTCTTCCAACTCTACCGGTTCAAGGCCCTTTCGTCATCCAACTCATCATAACGTGCCACACCGCCTGCACCTCCATTCTCTTGAGCTTCCTCCGCCGCTTATTCTCCCTAACGAACTGAGCCAGATGCGCCTTTAGGTGTGCTAATTTCTTAAAAAGGCGGGCGACCGCCGACCCCATCGAATCCCCTCTCTCCAGCGGTCCTCCACGTTCTCGTGAAATACTTCCTCAAGTAGCCAGCACCTCTCAAACCGAAAGGTAAATCTACTCTTCGACTCCTCCCAAGAGGACCACAGAGTAGGCGTGTGGTCGGAGTGCGCCCATGGCAACGTCCACGCCCTCGACAAAGGGAAGGCCTCCACACCCTTGATAAACAAAAGAAATTTGTCGAACCTCGAACGAGACCTGCAGTACGCCAGGTATAGGAGCACCCATCAACGTCAATAACCGAGAGTCCCAACGCATCCAGCGACCACCGCAGCATGTCCGACCCCGGGTCTCTGCCCCCGCCCTGCTGAGGCCGAAACCGAGATCAGCTCAAAACAAGAGTCTTTCCAGCCCGTAATCAAACCCCCAGAGGCGCCCGTAGCCTCCAGGTCCACCACATCGAATCACCTACTCCTACCAAAATCTCTCAGCACTTCCTCCTTCCCTCGAGAAGCCTTTGTTTCTTGAATCAGAAAAATATCTGCCTTTGCTTCTTCCACCAGGTTCATTATTGCCAGGTGCTTTCGGGGCGGCCTGCACCCCGCACGTTCCAAGAGAGGACTTTCATTTGGATAACCCGCTGGCCATCACTTTTGGGGCACCACCCCCAGACGCTCCGCCACTGATCTATCTAATAAACTAAACTTGTTCGTCAACGTCGTCTGTAAACGATCATATGTAGTTTCACCGATTGTTTCATGCTCGGCTAACGACAGTGCCCTCGCTGTCGCCCGCCTCAGCCTCCTTCTCTCGGGCCTCGGGAGCCTTCGTCTGGAGTAACAAGTCCCAAACCGAGGGGCTTCAAGTGCTTTGCCACCAACCTCGCCATCTTCCTAAGCAACCGCGCCGCTCCCTTCCTGCCTCTGCGGAGCGTAGTACGAGCTCGCAACAGTATCAGCCTTGCGTTCCCCTCTAGAACCCCCAACCCCTCCTGACCACCCGCTCTGCATTCGCGCCACCACACATAGCCGCAAAGGTCGATCCTTCGCCTAGAGGAAGTGCTTCGGGTGGCAAGATGGGGTTGAGACTCCCGCAGGTGTGCAAAGCATCCTCTAGACTCCTCGAAGGCGGAGCCAGACCTGTATATGGATCAGGCACTTCGACCCGATTCGCAGATCCGATAAAGAAATAGGGCGAAGCCCCACGTGACTCCAAAAGTAAAGGCGGTTCCACTCCCTTTCCTGAAATGCCTTCTCCCGGGAAGCGGACAATCGCTACTCGTTTTTTTGAATGGTTCTTGAAACGTTCTGAATTGAATGTTATGCGGAAGTCGAAGGGTCTCCAACTAAACCGCCAGCAACTCCCCTCGAGGACTCTTTACCTTCCAACAGCTTCGTTGCCTGCAGGCCTTCGACCCCCCCCCCCCCCCCCCCCCCCAAGCTAAATGGGCACAGCCCCAGGTTGCCCATGCCTGTGATGATTGTCCAGATGCACGGACGCATCCAACGACGTGAGCTCCAAGAATAACGCCCTCCCCTGTAAAGAAACCTTCCACCAACCAAGCATCTTCGGGTTCAGACGCCGCACCCTCAAGATGGGATCTAGTGGATCTCCGGGACGCATCCATTACATTCGAGCCCCACAACCTCCACAACCCCTTTTAGCAACCACTGAATGTCCTGTGAATTGCGCAACGGGTAAGGTAGACCCTTGACTTGAATTCGTTCGTGAAATACGTAGGCCATGGTGCCATCCCAGGTGCACTTCCTGCGCCACTTGAGCCTCGACTCGCCTGCAATATACCATCGGAGAAGGCCTGCCTCTTCCGCCTACGACAGACATCTCGCTACAACTTGCCAATGGCTGACCTCGATCACATCACCCCTAAAACCACCATTCGAGATCGCTCCCACATCTGAAGATGCGAGGAAGAGGGCCTTTGGTCCATCTCCCTCGCCAATCAACAAGCCGGACTAGAAAGATTGTACTAACCACTTTGAGCAAACCTGCCCTCTGTGCCCAGAAGCACGGCACACGAAACATCTGATTGGCTCCCTACAAGATCTCGCCCAGTGTCGAGATGACCCGCAACGGTAGCACCTCTGCCCAAAGGGGTTAGTACGCTGCTCTGTTTGCCGCGAGTTGCCTCCTGAGTGAGAGCTGCTCGAATGGTAACGCCGATTTCTCCGGCGGAGCACCTCGACCCATCCCTCTGCCGCGCCTTTCATCCCCAGTCCCACCAAAAAAACAACTAATTTAGATTCATATATTAAGTTCCTTCTGACATCTGACATCTGGAACATAAAGATATTATTTAAGTACTAGGACTCTTCCGTTAGCTAATAATAGTCTGCAGGTCCCGATGGCGACTGCTGCAACAATTGAATCAGATTCAATCGGGATGACTATCTCTCCTTAATCAAGACTCTTAGTTTCCTGAAATAGATGCAACAAATTGCATATATGAACAGAAGCACCGGAATCCATGGTCCAACTACCTTCTCGTCCTACGAGAAAAATTGGTTTCAATGATGCAAATAGAATTCATACCTGTTGGGGCTTTACCTTTGTCAGCAGAGTTCATGTAATCTAGGTAGTTACGCTTCCAGTGCCTTGGCTTCTTGCAATGATGACACACATCGGCCATCTTTGATGTTACAAGAGCGGAAGCATTAGAAGATGAGGCAACACCTTGACTCTTCTTCTTTCTCTTCTGGACTGGGCCCTTTTGAGATCCTTGCTTCCGACCACTTTTCCGTTTGACCTGTACAACCATTGCACTGCCAGAGGGATTATTTTTCTTCATTACGTCTTCTGCAGAATTTAATGAAGCCAATAACTCATCATTAGACTAATTCACCTTGTTCATGTGGAATGACACCACAAAGTTATTAAAAGACTTAGGGAGCAATAGTAGAATGAAGTTGGACTGCATATCTGCATCCATGTTAGCCCCGAAAGTTTCCAGTTTCGAGAGGTACCCAAATATTTTGAGTACGTGTTCCGTAATTGAAGTCCCTTCCTGCATTTTACAGCAAATGGGCTCTTTTATAACATTATAATGCTGAGTGCGGTTGACATCACCAAATATCTCCTTGAGATTCAGCATCATAGCTTGGCAACTGTCCATCTCCATATGTTGCTTCTTAGGCACATTGAGAGAGATCCTAGAATATAACACCTGGCCAATGTATGATTCTTCATCTTATTTTTCATTGTATTTGACTTCTTCTGATGTCTTTGGATTCTCATGCTTGTCCTTGGACAACACATAGAATATGCACTCCGCAAAAAGGACATGATCCAAGTTACGTATCCAGTTAGAGTAATTTGGTCCGATCAATTGGTTGATGACCTGTAGAAGCCTACTGAGTAGGTTTATGTACTTTATTGTCTGAAATCAAGAATGTACTATATTAGAGAATATATATATATGTATTCAGAAGTTATATTCTTTGATTAAGGATGTTTAATCAAATTAGTCTTGCCTTTTCAACTCTGAAAGTTCATTCCCTTAATTACTTTCAAAGAAAAATTACTTTCAAAGAAAGAGGTATACATATTGCTATGTCTCTAGTAAGAACTGAGATCTCCCTTTCTAACTTTGTTACATCCCAATAATATGTGAACTTATAACTCGGATAAAAAAGAAGCAGGAACACATTCCGCCTTGCAAGTTCAACTTGCATTTTCCAATTCGGTCTTTAACACCCGAGCCCACCACCCCTAAGGCGATGTTGACCCGTCGTTAATTGAACCAACCGTCAATTGGATTAGAACTCGTTATACACAACCCAATATCGCTACAATAATGAGGACTCAAAATTGGGGTCACTACGTATATTGCCTTACTCTTTCGAGAAGCAAAGATCCCGATCCATGTGCGCTTGTATGCAGAAGCTGTCACTTCGGACGTGCGTCTCTTACATACAGTCAATGGCGGCGGAACCCTTCGCCTTAACGGGAGACCATGGATGCCACTTATATGATCCTCCATATCATGTTAAAATTTTAATTAATTATTATGAATCATATTCACATAAATAATTCTTTCAAGGAAACACTACTCTATTCGTAATAAAGTGTTTTCAATTGGATATAATTATTTTAATCATATTAAATTAATTATCAATCCAATTTTATCAACCAACACACAATTTTGATTGTTACTTGAAAGGATGGTATAATCTCAAAACTCAAAGTACGTATTATTCAATTTTTAATAATTAGAAAAATATATCATGATATCTTCAAGCATTATCCTTTGCTTACCTGCTGTCATGGCCAGTACGCACATGATGTGGGATAGACTGCTCACGAAGCTACCTGCTACCCTAATGATCCTTAACTAGACACCATATCCGCACCAGGTCAGGATAATGTGATTTAATTATTTTGTATTTGAGATGATAATTGATCTTTATACCACATAATATTTATCAAAACCATTTAGATTAGTATTATAAGGAAATTTTCTAAAGAAATCCTTAATCCTATTCAGGTAACAATGTTTTGTGTGTAGAGATTGTCCTACAACTATTGTAGGATAAATTAGGGGTTTGATGAAACATTCATTAAATGACCTATGATGATTAATCAATTATTTTCATAATTATTAGACATCATATAATCAAGGCAAATTTATAATTTCCATGATTTCCTTTGAATTATAAAACACATTAAGTAAAGGGATTTGATGATCTAATCATCTTCCCATCTATCTCCACTAAATATGGAATAACTAGGACAAATGGAGTAGGAATCGTGTGAAATAAATTCGAGCGATTTGCTGATTTGATTCTCTATTTAATTCAAATGTTTATTTCACGTTTCATGATGGGAAAACAATAAGTGAAATTATTTTCTTAAAGATATATGATTTCATGCAAACCATCTTTCATAGAGGGAACTCTTCGAATCATTTTCATACACTTTTTTTTACCAATTATAGGGTACTATTTTTGGGACATATTTAGACATTCTAAATACATTTTATTAACCAAAAAACACATCCAAACAGTGCACAAACAATAGGTTTTAAATTAAGTGAAAAACCTATTCGAATCTTGCATCCAATGCAAAAATAATGATTCCCACGCATACGAAACTTGTACCTCGATCGCCTAGGGTCTCGGATCCTATCCAAGACCTCGATCAAGGCTCTGATACCACTTCAAGGATATGGACAGATCCTCAAGCATCACGAAAGTGAGATGATCGCATCGTATGCGACCGGAATAACTACTTGCACTAGTTGGTCGGTGCAGTGGAATTTAAAAAAAAATAAAGTGATGAAACCACGTGATTCAAGAACATTTCTCGGATTGTTTCATCTAACCACAAGTAAATGTAGGATTACCTCTTTAAGCGTGGTTGCGGTCAAGTCTCTAAAGCAAGAGATCTCCTTTCTCAAGTCCGATCTGACAAAGGAGACACATGCTCGCAATCCTAGTTGATGATTCAAGCGGCGAATCTCCTGTTCTTATCACATGAGATCCGATGTCTTCTTCACGAGTGAGACACACCGAAGGAGACAGAGATCCATGGGCAGTCGAAGCGCTGGCATGACGGCGTGACAACGACAGGGGTTCTCTCTAGAGCACAAAGTGGACGACCGCTAAGAGAGAGAGATGGGGGTTGTAGTATGAGAATGAGAGAGAGAGAGGTTCTTCATTTGTTGTATGTAAAAAAAGATCTTGGCTTGCCTCTTCTTTTATAGTATTTTGGGAGTCCATGGAACACAATCCATGTGAAACACAAAATCATTGGTTGAGGTTGATTTGTGTTTCTTTTCAATGACCATGATTTTGTTGTAAAAGTACAACAACAATTAATTTAGATTAAATTAAATATATTGAATAATCAACATAATTTAATTTGAAGAAAATCAATTAGGATAGAAGGATTAGGAAGGAGGCCTCCCACCTTCCTAAAATAAGGAGGGCAACCGCCGTTGAGAATAAGTCAAAGGGTGACCGTCCACCATCCATAAAAGTAAGGTGTGGGCCTTCTCACATAATCCTTCCTATATATTTACAATAACTTTTCTTGCAAATTAATTCACAAAAATAATTCTAAATTAATTTTTTGAATATTGCAGTCATGCCATTAAATAATTGTGAATCATATTCACAACCTAAAATAAAATGTAAATTGTATTTCTAATTAATTTCCATTGTGAATCCAATTCACATCAACAATTAATTTGTAGATATTATTTACAATAAGCTCTCTCTAATATATTATAAATCACATAATATATATATAAATAATATGGATAGTACTATCCATATTATTCATATCCTTGGTAATTAAATAATATTAAATTATCTTGTATCATCATTCTCATGTATTTAAATAATATGACTCATATTCACATTATTCATGATAATTAAATCATATTTAGTTATCGATATCTCAATGCTCAGGTACATAATTCATCAATGGAATTAATTTTAAACTCTTTTAAGAACAATGTGCTTTCTTCGCGAATACTTGGAGATAAGGACAGGGTGATTGTACATTCCACGTATATTGACTTGGATATTGCTGTCACATCTCAAATCCAGATCTCGGTGACCTCTCATAGATGCTTGATTAAATCAAGACTTTAGATCTAATCTTCTCATGCATCCGAATCTCATTCAGATCAATGTCCAACATTTGGACTAAGATCATATCACTTCTCTAATAAGAGGAGTCACTAAAATACCACTCCCTCGGAATGGAAGCGTCATGGTTATACAATCTTTAATGATCACATCACCCTCAGGTATTCCTAATACCTACATCCTGCATACTGGAAGACCTAGAATAAATATGAAGATATAAATCAATTTACACTGTCATCTTTAGGGTTTAATACATTTCTCATTCGGTCATTGGGAGTTGGTATTGATCATATGCTTTCCAAAAGCATATATCATACCTATAAATTCTTCTCATGCTTCCAAAGCAAGACGATCTTGCATGGAATTTGATCGGCCCCAATACCTTATGAGTGAGCTCATGTCTTCCAGTTCACAAGTGAACTTGTATGATCCCTTTGAGAGATCGTATTAGTCATATGCTCTTGTATGCATACCAGCTCGCTGGTGTATAGACCTTGATTAGGCCATCAACCTATCGGTCTGCCAAATATACTTACTTAGACATATAGTAATACATATGTCTCCGGTCAGAGGATGCATGCCTATATCATGACAGTATACGACATAGGACTTAGTTATCTTGATCTTGCTTAGTCAACTCTTTGACTTAACTTATCTGACACCTCTGAATCTCTATTCCTATGTAGAGGACCTGCATCAAAAGGTCAGTCAGATATCAGCCAAAAGAGAAAGGATTGCCATCTCCTACTCAGGCTGGAGATCATCTCTTAATAATTATTTGATGGTGCTTGATGAGTCCTCAATCTAACTCTTTAGATATTCATCTAAGCACCAGCCTATATGATTCAACAATCGAATTAACAAATGTATGATCTTCTAGAGGGTAATGATACATAACCCGAATTGTACGAAGGGAACTTATAGTGCATTCATTCATTTAATCTTAGAGAGGGAGTGAAAATAAATCAATAACTTTTATTGATATATCAAACATTACAATAACATTTATTGTAGGAATGGTTCCCCTTGGTCTCACATTGCTAACAATCTATGCCTAAGGTACTCGCAAAAGCAGAGACAACATGTCAGATGGGCCCAAAGGAGTACCATGTAGCCGGTAGCATGAGTCATAATTTCCCTCAGAACGGGAGACACGATCATCGAACTTCTGATCAACAAAAGAGGCAGTAGGCTCAATCTGCTTGGCAACACGAGCAGACGTGGGGTAACCATGCTTCTGGTAGCAGGTGTCTTCAGAGTGACCAAAATTGTAACAATAGGTGCATGGTTGATGCGTGCGTCTACCACAGATACCACATCCTCTGAATTGAGATGGACCTCCTCTACCACGAGATGCGGTCATCGCAAAGGAGGTATGAGTGGTAGCTATGGCAGGGATCGTGATCATGCTGAGTCTGCTGCAGGCCTCCTCCATGGGAGGCATATATGCGCCTACGAGTAGTTGAATCCGTGCGACATCATACTCAGGGTCAAGTGTTGCTAGAAAGGAAACCACTGATCTTTAACAACATGATATCAATGACTAAGGCTATTCGGGAGCATGTAGATCTACCACTTGGCTCTTCAAATAGTCTGCTTGTCGCGTTAGAAAGGTCTGAAGAGGGGTAGTTTCTAAAAAAGAGTGGTAGTGCAACAACCACCGATGACACACCGTTCGAGTTTGTAGATTAGATCTCACAATAGATATCAACCAATCCCATCTTGCTGGGTTTCTGAGAGTACTTTCTCTCTAGACTAGTCCATACGTCCTTAGAGTTATTCCGGTAGAGTGGATCGATTACAATCTTTTTCTCTTTGATATTCATAAGCCAATTTGTAGTGTTAATCAGAATTTAAGTCTCCTAGTTTCTATTAATATCAGAAAGCCTAGTGAGCACAAAACATGGCCTCAAATTTCAGCGAATTTCTATCGAATTTCTATCATATATTGATATCCTGTCAAAATCGAAATTCGATAGAAATGGCTGAAATGACCGAAATAGGGGTGCCCTGATACAAAAAATGACCGAAATATGGGTGCCCTAATACAAAAAATGATCGAAATGACTGAAATTTTGACCGAATATTAAACATGTTATGCATTTTTTCATTTTTAATTAATAAACAATTATTACATATATATATATAATAAAAAATATTAAATACATTAAAAAAATAATCACATAATCACACTATAGATCAAATATAGTCAAATTCAAGGAATTTTTCTTCTAAATGTCAAAATATATAGCATAAACAACTAGAATCCATAGCCAAATGTCAAAATGGACAACATAAACAATTACAATTCATAGCATGAATCCAAAATAGTTTAAACAGTCGTTTAACGCTGTTTATGTGGCCCACCTGCATATGAACCTGACTTTGACTAGTCGGTGCGGTTGAGAGCCGCATGCGTTTAAATAACTAAACCATTTTTTCATCCATGGCCTGGGGTACATGCTTTACACTATAGCCTCGTGGCCGCTGCATACTTATCTTGTAATGATGTCATGAAAATTCGTTTCAGCCACTGTTCAATTTGAGTAATCAAGTAGAACTTAAATATAAATTGGGCGTGCACCATTTTTGGTACCCATGGCTTCTACCTCAAAAAACTGACTTAAAGTTGAAGCCTTGTCTTTTCAATGACTTAGCTGGTGTCTCCTATTTGGTTCCAATTTCAAAACTTTTCGCTGCAAAAGACACTTGAAAAAAAAAACGAACGAAGTGGGGTCCGGAAACCTTTCTACCACATGCAAACTACTGCTTTTTTTCTGGACAGCAAATATAAAGTTGCTGACCGTTTTCTGTGCTTGTGTAGAAGATATTTGTCAATCGAAGGCATCATGATTGAGGCTGAATTCAGAAATGAAGAAATTATGAATACGGATGCAGTACGCAATGAGATGTGTAGTCCTCAGAAACACGGTACAATATTAGAAACAGACAGATATGTGGAGGCTGGTCAAGAAACACAAGTCAATAACCTATCCGAGAAGCAGGAATTGAATCCTGCTGTGCAGTCTATTAGCTGGAACGAAGCAACTAGACGAGAGTATGAATATCGCAAAAAGATGGAGAAATTTTTTCTACACTTTCCAGATGGTTTTGAACTACTTCCCATACAACATCAGGTTAGGAATTCCACATTGTTTGACAAAACTTGCTGTGGTTGAAACAACAGTAACTCCATCGATGTTTTCTTCTCTCACTTAATAACTAATTAACTCATTATTAACAAATAAAATTTGTATTGATGTTTGCTCCTTCATTTAATTTATTTTTATTTGGTAGTTTATTAGTTGATCAGTGTTATAAATATGAAGTAATTCTGTAAACCTGTAATGTATAGCCATTCATGGTGCAATATCCTTTATATTTGTTGACAGTTATCTTGGTTTTACATAATTATGCTTGCAAACTGTTGGAGAAAAGAATAGAATCGTAAGCATTATTGAGACCTTAGGGCTCTTATATCGGAGAAAAGCCCTTGGTAAATTACACGAGAGGTACATGAAAGAAATAGAAATAGAAATAGAAAAAAAATATAAAGAGCTATAAATATCTCAATACTCCCCCTCAAGCTGGAGCATATATGTCTATCAAGCTCAGCTTGGAACATCATCTCTGAAAAGGTCTTCTAGCATGGGCCTTGGTGAAAATATCCACTATCTATCTCCAGTAGAAACATGGGAAGTGGATATGAGACCCTTATGGATTATGTCTCTCGTATAGTGGCTATCAACCTCTATATGCTTGGTTCATTCATGAAATGCATGATTATTGGCAAGAAAAAGAGCTGCTTTATTGTCACATAAAAACTGCATGGGTAGAGGAACCTCAACAACAAGATCGGTCAAGATCGATCTAACCCACATCATCTCTGTGCTCCCCTGTGCCATGGGCCATGGCCCTGTACTCAGATTTTGTACTGGATCTAGCAACCACTGTCTGCTTCTTGCTTTTCCATGATACGAGTGAGCTCCCAATAAAAATAACAAAGCAGAAGTTGACTTTCTGTCTCAAGGGCATCCTGCATACTCTGCATCTGCACAAGCTATCACCTCAAGAGATGTACCTCTGCTGAATATAAGACCAGTACCGGGTAAATTCTTCAAATTTCTCAAAATCATATAGACCACATCCAATGAACCTTCCTGGGCCGCTTCATGAACTGGCTCACCTTGGTCACAACAAAGGATTTGTCTGGCCTGGTGATGGTAGCATATAAGTGCTTCCCAACAAGCTCCCTGTATCTCCTCTTATCTACCTCCTCAGTGTCATTATCATATAATCTTGTTGAGATATTTACTATTTTACTTATTGTTTTCTTATTAGCTATTTATTTTGTCTTCTTCTTGTAATTTGCCCAATAGGTTCATCTTTTATATAAGAGAACCAAAGGGCCTCTCATTAATGCAATTCTAGTCTTTTCCTCAACATGGTATCAGAGCAACGGTCCTAGACCGAGGTTCCTGTATCACACCCTAACCCTAACCCTACCTACCAGCCTCACCCCCACCTTCTCGTGCACGCCATGCCCCTACCATCCCTCCCTGACATCGCCCAACCATCCCCGGTGCCCCCCAACACTTAGGCCCCTCCTACCGAACCTCCCCGGCAGTGCCCATCCATCACCGGCGCCGCCCTTGACACAACCTAGGCGCCAACGACCTTTGGGCTGCTGCCCAGGCCCTAGTAGCCTCCCAACGCCCAAGGGCCGCTGCCCAGGCTCCCAGGGCCGTCGCCTACGGTCCCAGACCGCTGGGCTGAACTCGAGGCACGACCCCTGTTGGAGTATAAGTTGTATGCGCCCATTGTGTTGTAGCAGGGTAAATGGATCCTGGAGGAGATCCATTTACCCCATCCAGTGTTTAGTCCCTCATCGTCCAGTGGTGGGACTTGGAGGCTCTGGAGAGGCTATATAAGGAGCCCCAGACCTCCTGTATCCATTGAGAAAATGCAATGAAGCATATGCCCCTTTGAGGGCCTCTCCCGTGGTTTCATCCCGCTCCTCACGGAGTAGGGTTCCACGTAAAATCCTGCTGTTCTTTTTCGTTCTTTATTCTTGTTCCATGTTTTCGCTTCCGCTTCCGATTTTCTAACATGGTATTAGAGCGGGTTCGATTCTCAAGGATTTCAGGATTTGTTATTTTTTCGAGATTCGTGTTTTGTTCAAAAGGCAAGGGTTTCACAAAACCCTAATTTTGTGAAGATTAAAGTTCTTAGTTTGAAGATTGTTTTGTTCGCGGCTGAGATTATTGTTCGTACCATAGATCTGTTCATTATTCTAGGGTTTCTATGAAACCATGATTCTGTTCATGATTCTATTCAACGATCTCTGGAACCACCATGTCCAGGCGGTGGTGTAGCAATGCATAGTCCCACAGATCTCACACGAGCGATCCCCTCTGGCCGCCACCAACTCCCGGTGCAGGAGCACCAACAACCCTCTCCTCATCGAAGCCACCAGGCGCAGGAGAACCCCTCATTCCAGGCGGTATCGCGACCTCCCAGTCGCATCAGAAGAAACTCCAACATGCCGGTTCATCGCTAGGTCCCTATCTCAGGCGCGCGGGCGATTTTCTCCCTTGAGCGAACCCTGGCCACCTCCAACCCAGGCGCTTCTTGCATCCATCGCACAACTGCCCGTCGCACATCTCGAAGAAGAAAGCCGCAAGATCGCCGCCCCCACCGCGCATCGCATCTCTCGCCCTGGCGGAATCCTCCCTCCCCCCCGGCGATGGCAGTCTCCAGCAGAGGCACCCAGGGAGCGTAGGCGGCGCTTACTCCATCTCCACGTGTGCCAAGCGGCTCCAGCGCATGGCATCGTCACCTCCTTGCGATCGCGCAACCCCTCTGATGACGGATCCTCTCCGCCTTTTCCCCTCTCGCGGGCGCACGGCCGCTCCAAGTTCCCACGATGGCGCTGCCCCCCCAGGTTGGTGGCTCCTCTGTCTCCAATAGATTGCATCGTGATATTAGATGGGTTCTGGGAACCCTAGTGGCGGTGAGTAAAAAAAATCCCGATGGCCCTTACTATAAAAGGAATGGGCAACTGCAGATTAGGCCACAATTGGGGTAATTAAAAAAAAGAAGACGAAGAGATTTTTTTTGTAAGACCTGTTTGGCCGGGAAGAGAGAGAGAGAGGTGCAAAGGTTTGGGTTAATTTGGGTCGTATTTCAAAAAAAGGGAATTTGAAAAGGCGCGTACACAAAAAGAAGAAGCTGTATGCAAGTAAAAAAATGTTTTGTCAAAGCCGTAAAAAAATGATTGCAACGGCATAAAAAAAGAGACGGCTTAAAAAAAATGAAAAAGCCGCAAGTTTCATGTTTACCTCTATTTATTGTTGTCTTCTCCCAACATTGTCGATGACCATGTTTCCGACAAGTATGGGAGAAAGGGGGAGTGTATATGTAGAGTCACAGGTCTGTTCCAGATCCAGATTCAGATGCCAGTCTCCAAACCAGCCATATTTTCCAGACTCTACAGATGATCAGTTGTTCAGACTCGACGATTGATTCCGAGTCCAGTTTTCAGACTCGTACGAGTTTGCGGTCATTTTCAGATGGCATATGTTGCCATCATTTGTTCGAGGTCCCCATCATTCTTCTTGTTGTCAGGCTAGAGTTTTCATGTGAGCCATAGGGACTCCAGAGCAGAGGACCATTCCCTTGAGGGCAAGGGTTTTCATGTGGTATCATAGGCATGGAAGGACATATCGATATCGATATCGTTTCGATATCGTGTCGATATCGATATATCGCCGATATATCGCCGATATATCGCTATATCTACGAATCTTTCTGAAGAAAATGTTGAAAATCAAATATATCGATATATCGATTTCGATATCGATATCGTGTCGATACCGATATATCGGCGATATATCGCCGATATATCGGGATACGGCCTTCCATGATCATAGGTACACCAGAGCAGTGCACCATTCTCTGAGCTAGATAGGAGAGACCCAGTTCTCCGACGAGGAGACTTCAGGCGCAAGTTCAGACTCGATGGTCAGATTCCGAGTCTTAAAGTGACTCACACTCCAGCCCGGTCGTCCTCCTCACCTACACGGCATGAGAAGCAACGTCCTCGACTGCAACAATGTGCGCGTTCGTTTGATATTGTCCGTAGTGTCCTGTAGCGTTGAGTTGAGTCCCTTTTTGTTTGTCCAAGCTGAGCATTGCATGCTCTATCTTGAGGGGGAGTGTTGGAGTATAAGTTGTATGCGCCCATTATGTTGTAGCAGGGTAAATGGATCCTGGAGGAGATCCATTTACTCCATCCAGTGTTTAGTCCCACATCGTCCATTGGTGGGACTTGAAGGCTCTGGAGAGGCTATATAAGGAGCCCCAGACCTCCTGTATCCATTGAGAAAAAGCAATGAAGCATATGCCCCTTTGAGGGCTTCTCCCGTGGTTTCATCCCGCTCCTCACGGAGTAGGGTTCCACGTAAAATCCCGCTGTTCTTTTCGTTCTTTATTCTTGTTCCATGTTTTCGCTTCTTCTTCCGATATTCTAACAACCCTGTCTCTCTTTAGTCGTGATTGTGATAACCTAGATCATCATCAACCCTCCCGTGCACCTCTGAACATCACTGCGAGTCGTTCTGCGGTCTGATTTTGACCGGAAATCGTGATTTCAGACCTATAATTCACGCTTTCCGACCCTATCAAGCAACAAAGATTGGTAGGGATGGTTGTATGAGTCTACACGTACAACCAATCCTTCGTATGATCGTGTAGACTCATTTATATCGGTCTACTCCCCAGTTGGATTCCGTTATTTGGCCGTTTTATCATCATGTCAGAAAACAAGGGTAACATTTTCTCGTCTGGAGCCTTCAAGGGCCCGGCTCCCATCCCTAAGATGGTTGGGACCCACTATGAGTTGTGGTCCATACAGCTTCTCACCTTCATGCAGTGCAACGACATGGAGCACATCTTGATAGAGCCAGAGCTAACTGATAAGACTGGGGCAAATGCTTCATGGAAGCAAGATGATGCGTATGCACGTGTTTGGCTTTGTGGGACTCTCACTATAGAAATAGCCAATGATATTCTGACTCCGCCCACTGCCAAGGCAGTGTGGGACAGATTTGCATCTACCTGTGCTCATGCAAAGAATGAGGCCAGGATCCTTCAGCTACAGTTTGATATCTACAATACCAAGTGGAATGACCACACTCTGCATGTTTACTACTCTTCGCTTCGTGGCATGTTTGAGAAGCTTCATACTTTTTTTGACTGAAAACGGGTGACTCCCCATCGTGTAGTGGGGATCACCGCTGAAAAATTTCATTAAGCAAAAGATTTGAATACATTACAGTGAGATCCAGAAGTTGTAAAGAGTATTACAGTGGACTACTACATCCTTAACATAGAATCTCTAGTTTTTGAAGATCAAGTCGTTTTGTCTGAACCAGATGACCCAGAGGGCCGTAAAAAGGCTTGGAGCAATCGTCGTTAGAGTTCATGCCACAAGACCGGATCTAAGTCCAGAATTCTGCAGTCCCACCGCTCCTCACCCAGGAAAGGTCCAACGCTCCCCAAACCCACTCAGACCCCCTGCACATGAAGAACAAGTGGTCTGAGTCCTCCTCCGCCTCTTCGCATCTGTCGCATCACATGTCTGGCAAATTTAACAATCTCCCCCTCTGAGCTTTGTCGCATAGGTGACCCCTTCTCAAACACCAAAGGAAAGCTTTAACTCTAGTCGGGATCTTTGCCGCCCAAAGAACTGTCATGTCCTGGCACTGGTCCCTATCTAGCTCCTCTTCCCTTGTCCTCAACTCTTTGTAGACTTTCTTGACCGAAAATTTCTTGTCGATCCACTTGAAGTGGTCTCTGTCCAGCAAGAAATCTCCAGGAGGTGGTAGCTCATTCTGCATGGAAATGTAATCCTCCATTCTCTGGCGACCAGGTCTCACCATCAACAAGATGAGAGAGCGTGGCCTCCTTAGTACCTGCCAAGGCAAAAAGGCCTAGGCATCTGCCTTCCAAAGTGCCCTCTCCAGTCCAGTCATCACGCCAGAAGCGAAATAAATGCCCGTTCCCCACCTTCGGCCTGAGTTTCGTGTCAACAGCGACAGGACCACTCGGATACCAGCCTAGAGCGGGGACTCATAACGCTCTCTCTCTTGGTTACAAGCTCACCACCAACTCCATATACCTTCCTTATCAGTCTAGCAGCCAACAAGGTAGAAGAGCCCCAAACACGGATAACCCATTTGGCAATGAGCGCCTTATTCATGCATTCCACGTCGTGAACACGAAGACCACCTTTGTTGCGCCCACTCGTGACCTCATCCCACCTTAGGAGGTGTATCCCTGAGCCCTGCTGTTTCCTGTCAGACCAAAAGAATCTCCTCATTAAAGCTTCGATTTTCCTTCGTACCCCCACCGACATCAGTCTAGTAGAGTAGAAAAAGATAGGAATAGTCGAGAGTACGTGCTTCAGAAGAACTAACTTACCCCCTCTGGATAAAATGTCTGCTTTCCACCCTGTCAGCCTCTGATCTATCCTCCGAACCACGTCATCCCAATCCGCACTCTTTAGCTTCCCAGCAACTAGGGGCAGACCCAAATAGTGGATGGGAAGGTCCCCCAACCCGCAACCCGTAATCTCCGCAATGTTGCCTCGTTCCGCTTCATCCATCCCAAAGGTAATAGTCGTTGACTTGTTCTTGTTGATCTCCAGTCCTGAATGCTGGCCAAATATATCCACCAAGTGCGTAGCATTTGCACTCTGACCCTTAGTGCCTCCCAGAAAGAGGATCTGATGCAGCGTGAATCGGATATATAGGGCTTTATTTATTTAATTTTGTCCGATAATTAGAGTCTCATTTTATTTACAAATAATGGAGTCCTCGCATTTTTAATTTAAATAAAAAGATCACGTGCGATCTCAATTTAGTTAGTTAGAGTCAATTAGAGATTTGAATTTATTTCAAATCAATTAGTTAGTCAGTTAGAGTCAAATTAGGATAAGTAGTTTTGAATTTGAAGTTCTATTTTTGTAATCTCATCCCTCCTATATGAAGGGATGATAGGCTATTGTTTTTAGACAGGTCAGATTATATGAAAATTTGAGATTTATCTCTCTCTCTCTCTATTCCTTCTCCCTCGACGCGATCTACGTGCTTCTTCTTCCTCAAGTCTCTCGTTCTCCGACGAGTTTTCTCCTCTCAACCACTCCATTTTCTTCTCCACCAAAAATCCACCATCGAATTTATTTCTCACCATTCAAAATTTCCTTTTGCATCATTTGGTATCAGAGCATGGAAGTTGAATCGTTCTCACGATTCGATGGTCCTGTCGCATATTGGAGAATGAAGCTCGATCAAGCAACTCTATCACGTGGATCACATGCGCGTTTGCGTCAACAAAAATTCAAGAAGCGCATCCGAACAAGCATCAAGGTTCAACAATGGATAGACTCATGGTACAATGTTGATATTTTTATGGTACAAGTTGACGATGAACAAAATATTGTCGTCGACGATGATCTGTGCGTTGTTCAGATCGTTGTGATGGAAAAATCGACAACAACGATGACATGCTCGCTGTCCAGACCATGTCAGGCGAAAACAACAACGTCGATGATGATTTGCTCGCTATCCAGGCCGTTTCAGGAGAAAAAATAACGATCTGCTTGCTGTCCAGGTAGATTCAGACCTGCAATCATTGGAAGAATAGATTCCCGTGCCACCCACGACCCTCTCCCGGGTCCCCGCTACAGCCCCCGCACCTCCGGCACCCCCAATCGCCAAGTTGCCGCCCCCTGCCATCCTCCAAGCTGCCCCACCATCTCTCCCGTAACCCAATTCCACCACCCCGGCAACCCTCCCAGCACCAGCTTTTCCTCCTACCACCCCCGTTGTCACCGCCGCACCTCCAGTTTCCCTTCCCGTCGCCACCCTCGCAACCCTCCCCACCGCCGACCCCCCTGCCCCACGCTCACCGCTGCTACCACTCCCACGTGCCGCCCCTGAACATCCGTCGCTGCCCACCCTATCCTTCCCCCTCCCATCCCCGCAACCCCCCTCTCCCCTCTCTCCAGCACCCATCGCCTACCCCGTCCTTCCCCCTCCCAACCCCGCAGCCCTCCTCTCCTTTCTCTCCAGCACCCCCCTTCCTTGTTGTCGTCGCCTCAACCACACACCGCCGCCAGCATCCCTCCCTACCCCTTTTCCCACTAACCACGCCAATACCCGATCCCACCCTATCCACCGCCACCAAAGGTTGACCACAAAACCCCGTCGATGCTACCCTGGCGTCACTGTGCACCACCGCCATTGGGGGGACACGTGCGGCCGCCCTCGCGAGATTGGGCGCAGCCATACGATCTCGAGCTGCAACCCTAGCCAAAGGGCTTGACGCCGCCCTTGGAGTCGAAGCCTCCGCCGTCGCCATGGCTAAGGAAAAGAGCGGAGAACCCGAACGGGGGGCTCCTTATCTATGGGATTCGAATCCCATGAAATTTGGAATTGGAAATTAATTTGGAATATTTGCAGGGAGACCCCTCCTCCCGACATGTTTTATCAAAAGAGCCAATTGGATGATATATTATGCTATGGATTCCTTTTAAGTGAAGGGGTAGAACAATTGCAGCCATACCCCTCAATGGAGAAAAATTATAAATGTAACATTGAAAAGGATGTAATTGGGGAGTTTGAGGCTACTATTTCAAGATCGAGTTCTCCAATGGCGTGCGAAGATCAAGCAATTCGTCGAGAGACGAATTTTCAAGCGGAAGAGAACTGATGCAGCGTGAATCGGATATAGTGCTTTATTTATTTAATTTTGTCCGATAATTAGAGTCTCATTTTATTTACGAATAATTGAGTCCTCGCATTTTTAATTTAAATAAAGAGATCACGTGCGATCTCAATTTAGTTAGTTGGAGTCAATTAGAGATTTGAATTTATTTCAAATCAATTAGTTAGTCGGTTAGAGTCAAATTAGGATAAGTAGTTTTGAATTTGAATTTCTATTTTTGTAATCTCATCCCTCTTATATAAAGGGATGATAGGCTATTGTTTCTAAGGTCAGTTTATATGAAAATTTGAGATTTATCTCTCTCTCTCTCTGTATTCCTTCTCCCTCGACGCGATCTACGTGTTTCTTCTTCCTCAAATCTCTCGTTCTCCGATGAGTTTTCTCCTCTCAACCACTCCATTTTCTTCTCCACCAAAAATCCACCATCGAGTTTATTTCTCACCATTCAAAATTTTCTTTTGCATCAGGATCGCATCGTCTGCATATTGCAATAAAGGGATAGAGATTTCCTCCTTACGGAAACCCTCACACCACCCTACCTCAATCGCCTGTCTGAATAGAACTCGCAGAGCATCATACTTTCATAGCTACATGCCCATTACAACATCTACTGAGCAACATAAGATGTATAGGAACTCCACGATGGTTGGAGTCTTCATGGCTGGACTTGATACAGAGTATGATGCTGCACGTACTCAACTTCTTACTGGAGCTAGCATACCTTCCATAGAGGAAGCCTATAGCCGTCTCAGCCGAATCATCATCCCTTCGACAACCACATCTTCGCCCTCTTCAGGGGTGGTCGCTTCTCGTGAGCGGGGGGGGGGGGCGATCCAGTCCAGAGGGCGCACCTCTCGCGGAAGAGGTAGAGGACGCCAGTGTGGTCCTTGTACCTACTGTCGCAAGCCTAGACATACCGAGGATACAAGCTATCAGAAGCATGGATATCTTGCTTCTGGTCGAGTAGCAGAGCAGATTGTGTCTTTAGAGACTTCAGCTCCCCAGGCCGATCCTCGCCTGGATGATATTGTCTCTCGTATTCGAGAGATCATGACTCCTACTGCTGACACCACCACTACAGATACCGCAGCAATAGCAAGAGCCTCTTCGAGCTCCTCAGTTATCACCTATGCTTTTACCGGTAGCACGTATACAAACATGACAGAATGAATTATAGATTCTAGTGCTTCTCACCATTTGTGTGAAGACAGAGCACAACTGAGGTCCTTCAGGACTATACCACATGACAGATGGGTTGTCATTGGACTCATTGCTAATGGCGACCACTTACCCATTAAAGGACAGGAGGAGGTGCATTTGACACCGTCTACGCGTTTTAAGAATGTTTTATATGTTCGTGCCTTTCAGATGAATTTACTTTCTATTCGTCAGATCAGTAAGGATCTGCATTATCATGCCATCTTTGACCCTTCATCTCTTGTGTTTCAGGACATACTCACAGGCAGGGTGATTGGGTGTGGCCGTGAGCAGCAAGGGCTTTACAGACCGGTCCTCTGCATATCAGTTGCATATTCGTTTTGGTGCTTCTACTATACCTACTGGACATGTTTCTTCATATCAGTTGCATATTCGTTTTGGTCGCCTTCCTCTGCAGAAACTGTGTCATGTTCTTCCTCAGATTTCTACGAGATCGTTCTTTCAGTGTGAGGCTTGCCAACTTGGGAAGCACCACTGTTCTTCCTTTCCATCCCATCAGAGTCGGAGCAGTTCTCACTAATTTGAGCTCCTTCATTTAGACATTTGGGGTCCGAGTTGTGTTCCTGATCATCAGGGACACCGTTTTTATCTAGTTGCCGTCGATGATTTTTCTAGACTTTCTTGGGTTTTTTTATAGAAAAATAAGTCTGAGGCTAGATCTGTGATCAAGTATTTTATTAATGAGATAAAGAATATTTTTTCTACTAATGTCAAATATCTTCGTTTTGACATGCCTTGGAATTTTGCACTGTACAACTTACCGAGTTTCTTCGATCTCTTGGCATTGTTCACCAGAACTAATGTGCTTATACTTCCCAGCAAAACGGTGTTGCCCAACGCAAACACCGTCACTTACTTAATGTAATCAGAACCTTGTTGATACAGAGTCGTGCTCCTCACGCTTACTGGGGCGATGCTATCCTTACTGCTTGCTACTTGGTGAATCACATGCCCTGGTCTGTGTTGGGAGAGAAGATTCCTTTCTCGATTGCAATTCCCGAGAAGAATCTTTTCTCCCTCACACCTCGTGTGTTCGGATTTGTTGCTTTTGTTCATGATGTCTCTCCTGGTTGTGACAAGCTCTCTTCTAGAGATGTGAAGTGCATGTTTGTCGGTTACTCTCGTACCCATAAGGGGTATCGCTGCTTTGATCTGCTAAGGCGGAAATACTTTGTGCTGATGTATCATTTTTTGAGTCTGTTATGTATTTTTCTCCTACAGATGACAAACTTGCTCCATCTGACTCTGACGATGAGATCTACATGCCTCCATCTCCTACTGTCATCCCTCCATCACCCTCTACTCCTGCTCTATCACCACCTCCTCCACCACCACCTCCACCACCTACACCTACTCCTGCCTCTATACCTGCTCCTGTGGTTCCTCCTCATGCTGTGACTCAGTTTTTGCCTCGTGTTTTTACTCGCAGTCTGTTCCCCTGCTCACAGGTCTTGCCCATCATCCAACACGCCTCATGTATGTAATGAGCATATTGTTTCTACTGATGGCACACTTGAGTTGTCTGTTCAGCGAGATTCTATACAGGATGAGCATATGCCCTCTCTAGAGGGGAACTTACAGGCTCATGACTTGGTAGTCTTGATGTGCTGATTGCTCTGCGAAAGCAGAAACGTACGCGTGCTACTTACCCTATTGCAGCCAAGTTTCCTTGAGCAGACCGTCAGAGGATTTCAGGAGGTTTACATTGGCACTATCAACCGTGGAGATACCACGAACATATCAAAAGGCTCTCAGGGACAATCAGTGGAGGTAAAACACATTCTTCACATCAAGTTGGTAAAGAGGCCAGTCCCGTGAAACAACAATTGATAGAAGAATGCGCAATGTCGAATGTCTGGCCACTGGAGAGAAGATATCCCGATAGTCCACTCCATAAGTCTGGGTGAACCCACGTGCTACAAGCCTTGCCTTGTAGAGATCCACACTGCCATCTGCCCGCTGCTTCACCGTAAAGATCCATTTGCACGCCACAACAGAGGCACTTGGAGGAGCAATAACAACAGTCCAGGTACCATGAGACTGCAAAGCGGCCATCTCCTCCTCCATGCAAGTCACCAACTGCTATCCTGTATGGCCTCCTGATATGCTCGTGGGATAGTAACAGCTGAGAGTCCCATAACAAACCTCCTGTACTCCTTTGAAAGATGGTCCAAGGAAACATGCACAACTAGAGGATAAGTGGCACAATTACAAATCAACTTTCTCAAGGCAATATGTACTCATCAGCCTCTTTGTTCTCTAGTATCTTCTCCTTCTGTATAGTATCCTATGGAGCAAGCATATCACCAGTGCCATCAGTAGAAACAATGTGTTTATTACCTATCTGAGGCGTACTAGATGACGGGGAAGTCACATGAGCAGAGGGGCGAGTAGAGGACATGCGAATGTAAAACCGTGGTAGGAACTTCGTCAGGGTAGACGGAGCCTGGAGGTGAAGGTGGTGGAGGTGGAGGTGACTGAGACTCAATATGGGGAATTGTTGGTGGAAATAACGGACGTGGTGGAACAAAGACATCCACGCCAACATCAGCATTAGACAACCTGCCGCATGTAGGAGAAAAATACATATAGACTTAAAAAATGTGACATCAACACTCACATAATATTTTCTTCCTACAGGATCAAAACATCTATACCTTTTTTGGGTACGAGAATAACTAACGAATACACATTTGACAGCTCTAGGAGAGTGCTTGTCATGACCAAGAGTAAAATTGTGGACAAATGTCACAGACCCGAAGTCCCTGTGAGTAAGGGAGAATAGGTCCTTCTCAGAAAACACAATCAAGAAAGGAACATTTTCTCCAAGGATAGTAGAAGGCGTGTGGTTCACCAAGTAACATGCAGTGAGAACCGAATCACCCCGGAACGAATAAGGAGCTTGAATCTGATTCAAAAGAGTCCTCGTGACATCCGAAAGATAACAATGTTTGCGTTCAACAACACCATTCTGCTGCGAAGTGTAAGCAAAAGAAGTCTGATGAACAATACCAAGAAATCCGAGAAAGTCATATCACTGTAAAGTTGAAAACTTCAAGGCGTTGTCAGTGCAAATAAACTTCACATTAGCAGAAAAAATGTTCTTAATCTCAATAAGAAATTATTTAATAACATGATCAACTTCAGATCTATTCTTTAACGAGAAAACCCAAGATAATCTAGAGAAATCATCCATAACAACCATATATAACCGATGTCCCTGTTGATCGGGAACATGACTAGAATCCTAGATATTAAAATGAACCAATTCAAACAACTGACTATTATGATGACTCTGACGACTCGGAAAAGAAGAACGATGGTGTTTCCCAAGCTGACATGCCTCACACTCCAAGGTAGTACGAGTAGAGATCTGAGGGAGAACATATCACAACTTGAACATGACACAACTTCTGTTGAGGAAGGTATCCAAAGCGAAGATACCACATGAAAGGAGAAGCAGATCCAGATATAATAGTAGCAGCACCAGCACACGAAGGTTAGACCAGTATGTACAACCCTTTCTGTTCACAGTCATATCCAATCACCCTGCCCGCGAGTATGTTCTGAAACACAAGAGAATGATCAAATATGGCACGACAATGTAAATCTTTTGTAATCTGACTAACAGACAAAAGATTCATCTAAAATATTGGTGCATGTAAGACATTCTGCAGACGCATCGATGGGCTAGAACAATCTTCCATTGACTAACAATGGGTAGATGAACCCCGTTAGCAATCAACACTGATCTACCAGGAGGGATAGATCTGTAAGAAGTAAACTGAGCCCGATCTCCACACAAATGATGAGAATCTCCGAAATCCATGATCCAATCAGTCAGATCTGAAATGCTACAACTGGTAAGTGCATAGGCAATACCTGACGAACTCGTAGAAGCTCTGACAGCAACTGCAACATCTGAAGATCCTGCTGCTGGGGCGGGCGGTGTAATCATGAACTCTCTCAATCTTGAGATAATATCATTAAACCTCGTATCATGAGAAGGAGCTAGAGTAGTCTCTGTCTGCTCTGCTACACTGACAGATGTTGGATACTCATGCTTCATATAACACGTCTGCTTCGAATGTCCTGGACGGTGGCAATGCGAGCATGGGCCAAGATGATGCCCTCCTCCTCGACCATGGGATCCGCACCCGCGAAACTATGAAGTACCCCCTCTGCCACGAGAAGCTGCCATCACAGAGGGGGTTTGAGCTACGGTAGTAGACGAAGTAGTGATCCTGCTCAGCCTCTTGTAGACCTCCTCCGTCGGGGGTATCGTCTCTCCAGTAAGTAGTTGAGTACGTGCTGCATCGTACTCAGAGTTAAAGGATGACAGAAAGACTCCTTTTATAGTGACATTCCTGTATGCCTACTATTGCTCAGTGCTGGTAGTAATGAGCATGAATCTATGAAGTGAGATGCGAGAAGTGGGCATGAAGAGGCCGACCATTCTGCTTGGTCGAGAAAATGTCATACTGCAACTGGAGGATTTTGCTCTCATTCTTCGCTTGCCTATATGTGTCAGCCGAGATATCCCACATAGCCTTGACTGTGGGTTGATTGACAATGTAGTTGGCAATCTCCATGGTGAGCGTCCCGGAGAGCCAAATCCGTATATAAGCATCATCTTGCATCCTTGAAGCATTAGCCCCAGTTTTGTCCGTCGGCTCTGAATCAGTCAAAATGTGCTCCTTGTTATGGCACTACATAAGGGTACGAAACTGCATGAACCACAACTCATAGTTGGTCCCATCCATCTTCACTATAGGAGCCGAGCCCTTGAAGGCACCAGACGACGAAAAAACGTCACCCTTGTTCTCTGACATGATGGAAAAATGGTCAAAACTCTGGACCAAATTGGGGAGTAGACCTCTTTGAGCAAGTCTACACAATCATATGAAGGAATAATTGCACGTGTAAACTCATACAACCATCCTCTTCAATACTTGTTGCGGTCTAGGGTCGAAAAACGTGATTTATATGTCCGAAATCACGTATTTCGGTCAAAATCAGACCTTATAAGCCTGTAGAAACTCCTGAACTGCAGCCCTCAAGCAGCAACGGGAGGCACAACTGCAAAGGTGGGGTGGCTTGAGGGGCCGACAAGAGCTGGAGCAGCCGGCTGGGGATGCAGGGGCCGGCTGGGTCGGCCGACAGCGGTTGGGGGGTAGGGTGGGGGGGTAGGGGCAGCTAGGGTGTGACGCCCGTCCCCCTTTAGGATCTGGGTACTCAGCAAACTGATTCCACGCACGTACATTCCACATTCGAATAATTGACATTTCACAAAAGCAAGAGAAAATAGCAGCATGGGAATTTAAACTTTTTGCTTGCATTGCATTCAACCTGTTCACAACCACATGTATTTCCATTCACTAATTCCATTGCATTCTATTGTCCATTTCCATACATTCCATTTCCTTGTCCACAAAACATACATTACATGCCATGTCTCTCAAAAAGTAGAAGCTACAAGTACAAGAAACAGTAAAAGGAACTACAAATGCTGTACCACAAAAAGAAGGTGAAACTGCACAAAAAGGATGGTGCCTCCAACAAATCACTACTGCGAACCTGGAGATCCACACGTAGGTACATCATGAGCAAAGTTGCCCAATACGATTTAAACAAATCTATACAAAAAGAAAAGCAATATATAATTTAAATGGGTGCAAAAGAGAAAGGAGTAGTGTAACCTGGGTTCTGATCTCACGAAGAATTGCATTCTAATTATTATTATTAGATATGGATATGAGTAACCAAGCTTCGTGGATAGTATGTGATCTTGTTCTGAATGAGATCTTGCACTATGACACTAAGATAAAAAGAACACCTTAGGGTTGGGGTGCCTCCGTAGGCATGCGGTGGGGTACAATGCATCCTAATTAAGTTCCCAACACGTCCACTTAGCTCCACTTCACAATTCTATTTCCGATTCACAATTTAGATTCCAACCCGTGAATCATCGCGACAAACTGATCCTCCTTATACTCGGGAGAACTATCCCTCATTCCCAACTTCATTAACCACATTTCTCGGAACTCCCCTCCTAGCGCTTCCACTCAGAATACTAACCAATGTGGCCTACACTGACTAGTACACGAGTGTTAACTCTAACCGAACAACGAAACACTAGTAAACCAATCATGACTGTGTGGCCCGCGCTCGGGCACTGGTCTAAAGCACGCAAGTGCCGAGGCCAACACCGTCAGATTAGCAACTCAGTGTGCCAAGAAACATGTCCCCCAACCATGGCAACTACAGTAGCAGTTGGGATCACGGTCACCTAGGCTTCTACCCGGGGCCCCAAGGGTGCATGCCCAATCCTTTGAGACATCTAACTCCATCTACCATTCGTCATAATATCATATCTCAACGAGTCATGTATTTAGAGTCAGAGATGCAATCACTTTCAAATTTTCATTACATCTTGGTAAGGGTTTAATGCTACTGCAAATTACGAGATGCGTAATGGGTACCATGTAGAAGGTGTTGGTGCTTCCTGTTGGTTTGCAGTTGTATTCCCAACTACATCCAATTTTTTTGCAAGAGTCCCTCTCCCCAGCCATGTGGATATAGTATAGTTAGAAGTCTATGACTAAATTCGTACCTGGAAAAGTTTCCAGTGGAAATGACCTCGTCCACAATTTCCTGGGAAAGAAAGAAGACATTCCCACGGGAGGTTAAGTTGAACCAAAACTATCAGATTGTAGTTCAATTTTACCGGTTGTCATAGAACATAATATACAGTTTTGACAACTAAGAACCTGGAGAGAATTGTAGTGCTTGGATGCAAATGCAAAATTCTACTACGAATGTTCAGTGGGTTCTCTTTATTTCAACATAGCCATATGATACAACTCAATCAGAATATTGAATTGGCATCATTAATTGACCAATCAAAACATTCCAGGTCCATGATAAGAACCAAACCAATACAGTTCTCCAAAGATATCTCCAAAGATATGTATGAAGTCAAGGCTTCTCTTCATAATGTGATGCTAGAACTGTTTTCTAATTTAATAAGCCCAAACGTGAGGGATAATTTCTCACCATGCAACAAAATTGAAAAAAAAATTCTCCATATTAATCACAACGTTATGGGTGTCCAGCAAACCATAGAACCATTAGATTATGGATGTCCAGCACTTAGCCAACTTTCTTACTCTCCTTTACAATGTCATTGAGATATGCATGAATTTCAGCATACTGCGGAAGGGGGGAACCTCCCATCTGATATACCAGCAATATCTGTCCAACTATTCCCATTCTCCTTCCGAACACCCCTATACTTCATCAAATTTCTTATAGATTTTGCGTCATTCCAACGTTTATTTTTTTTTTTTGCATAAATGTTTGACAGCGAAACATGAACCTCGTCATGGTCAGAATTCAATCTTAGGATTTGTGTTGCAGCATATTCCCCAAGTTCCAACATGTATTATTGCATATGGATTTAGTGCAACATCTTTCGAGGAAAAGATTCACAAGGGAAAACTTGTGATTTTGTCTAATTTCCAGTAACACGTAGCTACTCTCCAGCAATATACACGTTGATGGGAGCAAAGTATAATATAAAATGGATATTAGTTTCTAAGTGTGCTAATAGGGAATCAAATGGCCTAATTTCATCACATTTGCACTTGATAATATCCACCAGCCCACGTTTTTCTTTTTGGGGTTGTAGCAGAAGTACATGACATAAATATGATATAGCCAGGCATAGATGAAAAAGGAACTCATTCAAGCAAAAAGTTTAGATGATCATATGTGCAGGAATAGTCTTTGTCCAGAATCAAAAGCAAATGGGGAAGTATAGAAAATAAATCAAAACTTCTCAATGCTAATGACTGGAACAGAGATTCCTTGGATAGTGAAAATCAAAACTTCCCTCTCAATATTATACACATTCACGATCCCGGGAAATGTTCGCTCCATGCTGAAGTACTCAATCTGAAAGGGGATAACGGACATGGAGAGAGCTCTTTCTATGGATGTCGATTCCAGCAAGTACTAATTTGTATTGCTAATACCCCTAAAAGAAAGGAGCATGAAAATCGTACGACCAAGATCGATAAGGCTCTAGATGATCCAACAAATAGGTTCAAATCGCATGAATCCGCAGCAAGAGGGAGTATCGTACCTCAAAAGTTGGCTACCTCGGTGACTTCACCTGCGAAGAACATCACAGTCGTTGCCCTGATTGCGAGATGACACCATCCACGAGGATGGCGTTGCTCTTCCCTATGTGGAGGTGGTCTCGGATCGTTGACCCGGGGCGTTTCGGCAATGTTCCGGTGAGGGGAGGGGAGGAGGAAGGGCTGGAATCTCGAGTTGGGCATTTTGAAAAGAGAAGGAGATGGGTTATAAGGTCTTAACCCGGATTTGGATCCGGGTTTGGATCCGAATATGACCTGGACCCCTTCTCGCTAAAATAGACGTAACTCGGGCTCCCGAAGTCGGATTTTTGCGTTCTTGAACTCGTTGGAAAGCTATCGACGAGCACTACACAATGGACTCCTTACTTGAATTTTTTTATCACCGGACAAGTACATATTTTGCCATTAAGCCTAGACTCAGTCAAGATTTGCATTTTAGTCCATGCTCGATTTTCGGGGTTTTCACATCGGGTTTTGTTGGGATATGGGAACCTGGTCTAGGATCGTTGCTTTGATACCATGTTGGAGAAAAGAATAGAATCGTAATCAGTATTGAGACCTTAGGGCTCTCTTATATACACTGTTTTAAAAGTCCCCCGACTGGCTCGACTAGTAGGTCCGACTAGTTTAGTCGGTGGGGTGGCCGACCGAGTATTTGACCAATCCCGACTAGGCCGACTAGTCGATCGAATTTTGCTTAGAGATACCATATTCTTTTACTTTTTTTAAAGCAAACTTATTCTAACATGCTTAATGTTTTATTTAAATTCAATTACTTCTTTACTTTCATTACGATAATATAAAAATGTAAAAATCTTTGTAAATATATAAGAAAGTATGTATAAAAATGATTTATATATTTAAAATAATTAAAAATTCAAAACCGATTAAAGACCGACTAAATGCGATTAGTCGCCCGACTACCGATTAATCCTTATCAGTGACCCAACCGACCGAGTACCGACTACCGATTTTTGCAACCTTGCTTATGTAGGAGAAAAGTCTTGGGTAAATTACACGAGAGGTACGTGAAAGAAATAAAAATAAGAAATAAATATAAAGAACCATAAATATCTCCATACAAACTACACTTGACTTTGGTTCACTTGTGGCTTATATACTTGAAAGAAACACATGTTGTTGGTCCAATAATTTTACTGTAAGGAGATGCTTCACATGTTGTTGGAATAGCTGTATAAAACATGTACCTCACAATCCATGTATCTTTCTACATGTGATGGTTACATGACTAATGGCAAGGTTAATGCATACTGCATCCCTCGAGGAATATTAATTAAATGATAACACACATCTATATCGTTTACTTCTCTAGAAGTTACGCACTGTCTACAGACAATTATAGGATCTTCCTATGGATGTGCTGCTTTTTAAAAAAAGTACGTAGACCACTATTGGTAAGTTGCAGGGAAGCCTGATATAAGGTTATTGCGTGTCTTCTCTCGCAATCCTTTTATCCAACATTGTGCTTTTTATAGAGTTGGTCTCAAGTTATACATGTTTATATCTCATGCTTCTTGCCTGGAAAATCACTTTCCAAAAATGATCCTAGCGAACAATTAAGATAAGGGAATGAAAGAACCTCGATATAATTTTTATCAGTGTTACAGAAGTCGATATTCAGTCGGAGGGGTCACTGAATAGAGAATAATCGATATTCGGCCGATTATTCGGAATTATTCGGTTTTCTAGTTTTTAATTAATTTTAATATAAAAATAATTCTTAATACATATATTCTTATATATTTATGCATATATTATCATCAATCAACATGAATCCACCAAAAAAAGTATCCATTAACAACATACATATACAAAGTTTTGACATTTTTGGTAGTATCATAACAAATGGTAACTCTTGAGAATTTAAAAATAAAAAAATAAAAAATTCCAGCATTTAACAACCAGTCGGCCGGTCGGCCGAATAGTCAGACCGACTATTCAGTTAGACTGACTAGAGTTTATTCAGTCGGGTACCCCCCACACCTCATAGTCGGACCGAATAGTCGGCTTGCTATTGCAACACTGATTTTTATTGATCGGGAGAAGGCTTAAGATTTAGTTCTACGGGAGATTTTGTCGAGAGTTCTGAATAAGAAACAAGTGCATGCCATGTCTTGTACATTATCCTTATAAAGGATATGTATGATGTGGCTCATCTTATGTATAGATCCAGTTCGGGAAGATCGACTATTTTGACATCAACATCGGTCTGCACCAATGTTCGGCGTTGAGTCTTTTCCTTTTTTACTTTGATTATGAACAAGTTGACTAGTCACATTCAGGGTGAGATGCCTTGGTGTAAGTTGTTTGCGCAAGATATTATGTTTGTTGATGAGACTAGAGATGGAGTAAATAATAAGCTTGAGGTTTGGAGACATGCCTTAGAGACTAAGGGCTCGTTTGGTTGCAGGGTTGGGCAGGGTTGGCTTGGCCCAACCCGGGTTGGCCCTGCAACCAAACAGGGTTCTCCTCCTCACAGTTTACTATTCACAGGGGTGCCCCTACCCAACCCAACCCTGTCCAACCCTGCAACCAAACGGACCCTAAAAGATTTCATAAAAGTAGGGCTAAGACTAAATGCATGGGGTGCACATCTGATGGAAGTAGTGGTGAAGGATTTGAGACGAAGATTGGAGAAGATAACATTCAAAAGAAAGATTCTTTTAGGTACTTGGATCTATTTTGCAACATAATGTAGAAATCGATAGAGATATTACTCATAAAATAAATGCAGAATGGCTAAAATGGATAGGAGCCTTTACTGTTCTATCTGATAAGAAAACTCTTTTGAAAATCAATGAAAAGCATTACAAAGCATCTGTGAGACCTGCTATGCTCTATGGATCTGAAGGTATGCAAACATATGGATACATATATTGGTATGGCCATATTCTCATATTTTTTAAAATACGAATGCAAATGCAGATACAAATAGTGACGGATATGAAAACCCTGTTACCATGGCGAAGCCTTCTCCCACTTTAAGTAGGTTTGGTGATGAATCGTTAATCTGCTAAAATAACATGCACTCATTGTAGCACACGCCAATCAACAATCAACAAAACCAAGTCAAAAAATCTCTATGAAGAGGACATGGCTTAAATTTATAGCTGGACTAGTCCTGGGCCGAACATAGGGACACGAACACATATTTTATTTAATGAAGGAGTCAACTATCTACTTAATCAATTTATAGGCTTTCTAGGTTAAGCAAGATGCAAATGACACAATGCATGCATTTTTTAAAACATTTTCATGTATTTAGTTTATATGATAAATAATGATGCAATGCAATCACAAAGTAGATGCATACTTCACAAATATACCCCGATTAAATTAATTAATTAATTGTGAAAATAATTAATAAATAATGGACAATCAACGTAATAAAAAAAATCAATTCAACCTAATATAATTTTATTTTGAATTAATAACAAGACTGAATAGACAAAAATTACAATCTGAAATTTTAATTCGTGGATTATAGGTGAAATCAGTAATTAAATAGCATTTATAGAGAAGAGGAACTAATGAGATGTTTATTCCATAGAGGTAAGGTCTCTTATATAGAGAGAAAACCCTAGAGAGTACAAGAGTTACAGAACCTGAAGGGTGACGAGGGGTTACGAAACTCGAAGGGTCACTGAGGGTTACCGAACCCGAAGGGTCACGAGGTGTTACGGAACCCGAAGGGTTACAAATATAAATGTAAATATAATAACTCTAACACTCCCCTCAAGCTGGAGCCGAGAAAGCTGCAGCTTGTGATAAAAAGAAAAAGTATACGTCGGATCTTCACATGATGCATCATAATAACATAAGTCCGCTGCTGGTAGAAGACCCCGCTCGAGGATGGGTCTGCGGCTTTCAGGTCACCAGAACATATCTCTGCCATGCTTGTAGAGTCGATGCGATATCAGGTCATCAGAACGTATCTCTGTCATGCCTATAGGTCACCGGAACATATCTCTGTCGTGCCTGTAGAAGAATCGCTGTAGAAGAAGTCCAACGAGGAGTAGTAGTCGGGTCGTAAAAGAAGTATACGCCCTGACAAAGAAGTCGATGCTCGGTGAAGATTGATGATTTGAGTAGTAGTCTGGAGTGTCGGTCTGTCAGTCGTGGTAGGGCAGTAGACGTCCTGAAGAATCATCTCTGACTCCTCCTTTCTCCCATACTTGATAGAATAAAGAGTATGGAACATCAAGTTGGGAGAAACAAAAAGTTGGGAGAAAAAAGTCGTAGTGAAGCCTGGCTGTTGGAGAGGGGGGGGGGCTCCAAGCGTTGCCGACGACGCAGGAGGTACGGCTGGAGCTGCGGGCGGCGCTTTAGGTGCCGTTGGAGGTGGCAGCTGATGCTGCTGGGAACTCAGACTGCCATGTGCGGGACCATCGAATCCACGAGCAATGCAGGAGATCCATCCCTCTCTCCTTGTCGGCGGAGAGAGGGCTGGTGGTGGTTGCAGATTTAGGGTATTAGGCTCCGGTCTAAGATCGTTGCTCTGGTACCATGTAGAGAAGAGGGACTAATGAAATATTTATTCCATAGAGGTAGGGTCTCTTATATATAGAGAAAACCCTGGAGAATTCAAGAGTTACGGAACCCGAAGGGTCATGGGGGGTTACGATACTCGAAGGGTCACAGAGGGTTACGGACCTGAAGGGTCATGAGGTGTTACAGAACCCGAAGAGATACGAATATAAATGTAAATATGATAACTCTAACGGTATTAAATTAAAGAGCGTGCAATTCGCTTTCAAACGACACCAATTTCATTAAATCTGGAGAAGTGGTTCAGAAGTTATTGATCCAACAACACAGAGGCATAAATGCAGTAGAAACTAATTTATTTAATTACCAATAGGTTCAAATTGGACTAAAATACAATTATAAATAACTGCTTGGGTCTAAATGAAATTTTCCAGGCGCGAGAACTTATGAAATTTTGGTGGGGCGAGACTGTAGTTTATCCAATATCACATGCACGGAACACGTGCGCTGTCAGGTTCAGGTGGAGCTAGGCTTAGGCCACGTCTCATGCGCTGGTCCTTTGGCAATTGGTTCGAGTGGTCCAAGGATGCAGCTTGAAGCGGTGCTTTGGACCTATCGTCGTGGCTCACTGATAACCGTTGGATCTCGCCTAATTTAGGGAATCCAATGGCAACTGCTCGTCCTCCTCTGTAGAGATATTTCTACTATTTATGTACTTATGTGTTATGCTTATCTTTATTGTTCCAATTTTTGTAATTTACCCATAGGCTTCCTCTATATAAGAGAGCCTAGGGTTCTCTGGAATAAACATGTTCTTCATTTCCTACAACATGGTATCAGAGCCACCCTAAAATCCTAGTCCCTCTTGCCGCCGCCGTCCCCCCTCCCTCTCCTTCTCTACGCTGCCGCCCCCCCTCTCCCTCTCCACGCCGCCCCCCTCTCTCTCCACGCCACAAGCCCCGACCCCTCTCCACGCCGCCGGCCCCGGTCCCCGCCCCTCCACACCACCGCCGGCCTCTCTCCACGCCGGCCCCGACCCCTCCACACCGCCGCTGACCTCTCTCCACGCCGCCGGACCCCGCCCCTTCTTCATTTCATGGGTTTGAGTGCATAAATCTACATATGCACTCATACCCCTTAAGGTTTATGCAGACACTTCTTCATTAGTCTACAAACCCTAGCTCTTCTACTCCGGAAATATGACAGACAACAAGGTTGATATGCTCTCCATTGGCGCATTCAAGGGTCCAACGCCTATAGTCAAAATGAATGGGACGAAAATTAAAACACATACCTTCGGGGGTCGTTCCCCGGATATCTCCTCCACTATGTAATCATTGATTTCGAGGTATCTCGTGTGAAACGCACACGAGAAATGGAAGGACCTCGATGCATTATTCGAAATGGTGCCCTCGGATTGGAGGTCAGCAATGACGGAACTCCGGCCATGCTCTCCAGCCACTTAGTCCTTTTATAGGGCCCAATTTTCGGCTCAAAAGTTGTATACCGTCGTATTTTGAGTGTAACTTTCACGTACGATGTCCATTTTTGACATTCTTGGATTGTTGGAAAGGTCTCGAAGAATACTACACGATAGAATCCTTATTTGTCCCATTTGGATACTAGATCAGGCTGGAAATTGGATTTTACTGTTTTAAGTACTTTGGGGTTACACAGTGAGCTGCTTAACAATCCTTGGCTCGATTCTCATCATTGATATCTTTTTGGTAGTCTTCCAAGGAGTCGAGAAGAAGTTTGCATAATGCCATCTTCATGAGGAGGTGAGATCAGTCTTCATTGCATGGAGTTTTGGGCAATTTGGATTTGAGGAATGCGATGGTTTTTCTGTCTGCAATGCCTTATGGGATAACGTTAGGTACTAGATCTCACACTATTGGAGTTCTTGAGAAGGTAGGTGTAAATTTTTGCTTTGGTGGCTGCTCAATATTTGTTGGTTTTCCAACTAAATTATGGACGATCATCAAGGTTGCAAAAGTCGTAGTCGGTACTCGGTCGGTCGGGTCACTGACTAAGGATTAATCGGTAGTCGGGTGATTAATCGGATTTAGTCGGACTTTAATCGGCTTGGAATTTTATGATTATTTTAAATATATAGCTCATTTTTATACATATATTTACATAGATATTGTACATTTTTATATATCTTAATAAAATAAAAGAAGTAATTGAATTTAAATAAAATATTAAGCATATTATAACAAGTTTGCTTATAAAAAAAAGTAAAACATAAAAAAATGGTATCTCCAAGCAAAAATTAGTCGACTAGTGTGCCTAGTCAGAATTAATCGGTACTCGGTCGGCCACCCTACTGACTAGACTAGTCGGACCTACTAGTCGTGCCAGTCGGGTGACTTTTACAACACTGACGATCATTAACATCTATTGATCACCTTTTTTCCTTAAAAAATCTCTACAGTTCTCCAGCTAGCACACATCTTCACCAACACACTTCTTAAAAATAAACATCTTTTTGTGTTTCCAATGTGAGGATGATTGATGCCCATGCCCCAACTTGAATGAAAGGTGTTGGCTAAGGTGGAGAGGAGCTTCTGCTGTTCTTTCTGATTAGAAAACCCCTTTGAAAGTGAAAGAAAAGTATTACAAGGTAGTCGTAAGACCTGCTATGCTCTATGGATAAGAATGTTAGTATTTGAACAATATATATGTATAGAAAATAATAGTAGCAGAAATGAAATTACTAAGTGGATGTGTGGTCATATACGAAAAGATCAGATTCATGATGATGCGATCAAAAGGAAAGTTGGTGTAGCTCCGATTGAGGATAAGATGAGAGAAAACCACTTAAGATGGTCTGACCATTTGCAAAGGAGGTCGGTTGATGCATCCGCTAGAAGATGCGAGATTTGGGATGTTGAGCCTGTTAAACGAGGATGAGGAAGGCCCAAGAAGCGTTGGAATGAGACTATCCGAAGGGATCTTGGTTATTTGGAAAGTCCAAGAACGGCCCAAAATAGATCTGAATGAAGGCAAAAATCCATGCAGCTGACCCTACCTAATTGTGAGAAATTGCTTTATTGTTGTTGTATGTTGGACATCTTATATAATTCTTCTTTCAATTATAGGACTCCTAATCTCGTGTAAAAGTGAGAGTAGGGGTTAGTTCTCAATACTACATCTTTTCTTCCACTGTTCGCATCTGTCCCTTTAGATGGCCAAAAAAGCAAGATGTCTACTTATAACGAGTGGCTATCCTCTCACATCGAATAAGAGAAACTTAATGAAGATATACCTAAAGTTCCTAAGATGCGTATTCTAAAGCCATTTAGTCAGTCATAATTAATGGGTGGGCACTATCAGGTGTTTCCCCTTTTTGACTTCGAAAAGTTTTCTATAGTTAAATATAATCATAGTAATTTCTTTGGTATTTATTATTGAGGACATGGTAGAGAATTGGGTATGTAATTTGTCTTTCAGAACATCGAGTACCAACATCATCAAACATATATAATCTCTTACACAATTAGTTTCCCATCCTTTATAATATCTCTAGGTTAATATTAATAATAATTATTTTTGCTTCCCATGACTTTAGGAACAGAATCCAAATCTTAATATTACTGGAAAGAAGAGAAAAACTCCTGCGAGTCTGGCATTTGATGATCACCCAAAGTCTGGAAACCCAGAGATTCTTTTGCAGAGATCAAATGATATAGTCAAAATTCTTAGTTTACAAAGCAAAATGTATGTTATGCGACAACAAACTTCTCAGCCTTTGCTGCACTGCCAAAAGTGTTCTCAACAACTTCAACAGATTGTTCCTCGTCAACTATTTTGTCAAAGTGCACCTACGAAGCTTCCCAAAGCCTACTGGTGCAATATCTGTAGGGTGGAGTGCACGTCTGCAGAGAATCTCAGGATGCACCAGCAAGGGAGAAGACACACAAATCAACTGGAACTCATACTTCAGGAGAAGAGGAAAACGGCAGGATGCGAGGTTTATTGGTGCAAAAAGTGCAATGTACCTTGTTATGGTGTAGTGTCAATGCGCCAACATCTTCGTGGAAAGCGACATCAAGGTTTTATCAACGCTCAACGAGTGGGAAGTTCCAGAAATGTCGCCACTGAACAGGCTGCTATGGATGCTGATGGCAACCCTATCTCAAGTGCTCTATGTCAACTCGAACCTTCCGATATGAAGATAAACGAGACCACAATTCCCACCTCTTGTGATTCCACTGTTCCGGTGGTCCATAACTATCGTCTGAGAACAAGTAGCTGGCCTAACTGTAAGCTGAAAGCTTAAGTTCCCCCCTTTTTTAGGGTATTTGGATTGTTAATCACTTCTAATTTTCTTCCACCTGTGAGGTAGAAAGGGTCCAATATTTGAGTGCATTTTTTCTATGTTTATCATTTTCATAATCAATTTGCCAAATTCTAATGCTATCACCTTATCAAATATCATTCATATTTTCAATATCTTGAGCTAAACATGTATTCAATTCCATGTGAGGATCCCCCCAAGAAGAAGGCTCTTCTATGTGTATGACAGTGTATGCCACCCTGGAGGGTACCTTTTCTTACAAAAGAGAGGAAAAAACGGACGGGTCCCAACTCCCAAGGCAGGGCACACCTTAAACACTTTTAGGTAAAGCATTAAACCATTTAAATTGTCCACAAACAGACCCTTGGCATGTTATAAAATTCCTTTCAAAAAAATGTTCTGAAATATTTTCTCCATAGTAGCCGACCCTACTTAATTGTGGGAAAAGGCTTTGTTGGTGTCGGTGTGTATTGCTCTTGATTAGAAAGAAACCCATTCCGAGTTGTGCAGTCCTCTGAAGGGCAGCAAGAATGGTCGAAAGCAACTGTCATAGCGTTGAGGCAAGCACATCTGAGGGAATTCCATAATGTTGTTGTAGTAGTGGGATCAACTCAATCAAAGGTCAGCAAGCTACATACCTCCCTTGAGGTTGAACACATGAATAACATGTTCATTTTCCTCAGGGTTCTTTTTAAACACCTCGAGCAAATTACATCAGTACTATGAAGAATCTTGGCTTGATGAGTCTTAAAAGCAGTCACCCCATCCTTAACAACTAAAAAAACCTTCTCTCTTAGCAGCAAGTTTAAAGACCAGCTAATTAAGATCCATTAGAGGAAGAACGTGCGTCGGTCACCTGTGTTGATGTAAGGGAGGGTAGGCATTCTTCATGAGGAAGGAATCGACTTCCCACCTTCTGTGATTAAGGCCAGTATCGGGTCCTTCAAACTCCTGGAAATCAGTCATCGCAAGAAAAATTTGAAAGTTCCTTATCAGAAACAAGGATGAGAAAGAAGGCTTCCAAGTCTTATCCGACCTAGCCTCAACCAACGTGATTTCTTGAAACCGCCAAATTAAAGAGACATAGAAGCTGCTCACATAAGACACCCTCCTTTGAATATTTGTCCTCGAACTTGAAGGACTTTCCGTCGGCCACCACTGAATTTAAACCTGATCTGATCTCAGAAAGAACCGAAAATATTCCGCATTAGAAGTTTTTCTTGAATGAAAAGAGATGGAACCACCAGCATTGGTATCTGCCCCAAAATCTATTGAATGAGAACGTCTAGGTTTACAAAAGCGAGGTCTCAAGTAGAGATCTAGCCAAATGAATTACATTCTCAACATAAAACCGCTCCACTTGAAAAATAACCCTATGTCAAGATAACTAGATGACTCACGAAATTGCTATCGGTTTCCACACTTCAGCGGCAGTTTGAATTGATTCGCAATCAGACTTTCCCAAAAATTATGATGAAAAGATTTGTCGATCCATGTAATGTCCATTGAATTCCACGCCTTGCGCTAGAAATCACGAGCATAGAAGAAATGGTGATCTTCATGGGGACAATCTTTTTTTTTTCAATTTTGTCCAATGTGAATCCCCACAAAAAGATACTCCTTACTGAAGTTTCCAGTGAGGGCCAACATATATATATATATATATATATGGATTTCTTTTTTACTTTGACTTTCACTTTATTAATCACTTATTCAATTAGAACATAAATGAAATGTGAAATTTTTTTGGTGTTGAGATATTTCTATTTCTTTATATTTATTTCTTATGTCTCTTTCTTTCATGTACCTCCTGTGTTATTTACCCAGGGATTTTCTCATATATAAGAGAGCCCTAGGGTCTCATTAATGATATGTGTAGTTCATTTTTCCATCAACATGGTATCAGAGAAACAGTCCTAGATCGAGGTTCCCATATCTCAATAAACCCATGTTGAGTCTCAGTCACCTCCACCTCCACCTCCTCCACCACCTCCACCTCCGTCTACCCCGACACAGTTCCTACCACGATTTTATATTCGCAGGTCCTCTACTCGCCCCTCTGCTCATGGGCCTTTCCCGTAATCCAGCACGTCTCAGGTATGTAATGAACACATTGTTTCTAATGATGGCACTGGTGATATGCGTGTTCCACAAGATACTATACAGGAGGAGCTAGGGATGAGCATCGGGCCAGGCCGGGCCCAACCCAGCCCATCCCGAGCCCGGTCAAATATATCGGGCCCACGGGTCGGGCCTAGGCCCGCTTAAAATCATCACTTGCGGCCCAAGCTCGAATTCGACCGCTAGAAAATGGGTCGGGTCGGGCTGGCCCGGTAATTTTATATTGAAAATGCCAAATCTAATTTTAGAAGCTACTTTCACCGAAAAAATCAAGAATTGATTCCATTGCCCGTCATTGGTAGATATGAGCTGTTAGGAAATAAAAAATCCCAAATCTAACTTGATTAAGACTGTTAGCCAATAATCTTGCTTTGAAAAACAAGTCAACAAGCAAGATCAGTAATATAGTTATTTGAAACTTTTATCAGTGCAAATATCAACGAAACTTGCTTTGAAAAAAATATTTCCGCACCAAACTAATTTTTCTTGTAAACTTTAATCTTTAGAATCCATTCGCAACATGGCAAAAGAATCAAAATAATATAGTTATTTGAATTAACAGAGAAAAACAATGTCAATGTCAGCATCGGGCCGTAACTCAGAATTTTAGTCGAGCCGGCCCGCGGGCTTCGGGCTCGGGTCCGAGCTAGTCTGAGCCCGGCTCGACAAGGCATTCAGGCTTAAAAAAATGCTCAGGCCCGCCTATTTCTATCGCGGGCTCGGGCCGAACGCGGGATTACTCGGGCCGGGCATCGGGCTGGGTCGGGCCGGCCCGATTTTTTGCTCATCCCTAGGAGGAGCTGATACTATAGAATAGAGAGGTTGATGACCTCAATGTACTTATTTCCTTGAGGAAGCCACGTCGTAAATGTGTCACGTCTCCTTTAGCTGCACATGTTTCCTAGGACCATCTTTCAGAGGAGTACATGAGGTTTGTTTTGTGATTCTCAACTAATACTATCCCACGAACATATCAGGACGCTATACATGATAGCAGTTGGCGACTTGCCATGAAGGAGGAGATGGCCGCTTTGCAGTCTCGTAGTACCTGGAGTGTTGTTTCTGCCCCTCTAGGTGCCTCTGTTGTGGGGTGCAATGGATCTTTACGGTGAAGCAGCGGACAGATGGCAGTGTGGATCGATAGAAGGTATGGCTTATAGCACATGGGTTCACCTAGACTTACGGGGTGGACTATCAAGATACCTTCTCTCCAGTGGCTAAGCACTCGACATTGCACATTCTTCTTTCCGTTGCTGTTTCATGGGACTGTCCTCTTTACCAACTTGATGTGAAGAATGTGTTTCTATATGGAGATCTAGAGTAGGAGGTTTATATGCAGCAACCACTGGGTTTTGCTACTGAGGAGGAATCTCAGAAGGTGTGTAGGCTCCACAAGGCGATTACGGCCTGAAGCAGAGTTCGAGAGCTTGGAACCAGAAGCTTTCAGAGTTGATAGAGCACAAGGGGTTTGCTCGGTCCACATTGGATCACTCGCTGTTTGTTCAGAGGACACATAGAGGTACAATTATTATTCTTGTCTATGCTGATGATATTATTGTCACAGGTGATGATGAGCAGGGCATTCAGGCATCCAAGGAGTTTCTAGGTTAGTAGTTTGTGACCAAGGACCTTGGCAATCTTCGATACTTCCTTCGATTATAGTTCGTCAGGAACCAGCGTGGTCTTGTAATGACCCAGAGGAAGTTTGTTACTGATCTTCTACTAGAAACATGTATGATAGGGTGCAAGCCTCCTATGGATCCAAGCATGAGATTATATGATGATGATACTGTGGAGGTAGATAATAGGAGATACAAGGAGCTTGTTGGGAAGCTCCTATATGCTACCATCATCGGGCCAGACATATCCTTTGCTGTAAGCAAGGTGAGCTAGTTCATGGAGAAACATGAGAAGGTTCATAAGGATGTGCTCTATTTGATTTTGAGATATTTGAAGAATTCACTTGGTACATGTCTTATTTTTAGCAGAGGTACAACTCTTGAGGTGACGACTTGTGCAGATGCAGATTATGTAGGATGCCCTAGAGACAGGAAGTCAATTTCTGGCTTTGCTATTTTTGTTGGGAGCTCACTCATGTCATGGAAAAGCAAGAAACAGACAGTGGTTGATAGATCCAATGCAGAATCTGAGAACAGGGCCATGGCACAGGGGAACACAGAGATGATGTGGGTTACATCGGTTTTGATTGATCTTGCTATCGAGGTTCCTGTTCCCATGTTCCCATGCAGCTTTTATGTGACAATCAAGCAACTCTTTTTATTGCCAATAATCCTGTATTTCATGAACGAACCAAGCATATAGAGGTCGATTGCTACTATACGAGAGACATCATCCAGAAGGGTCTCATATCCACTTTCCATGTCTCTACTGTAGATCAGACTGCTGATATCTTCACCAAGGCCCTTGCTAGAGGCCTTTTTCAGAGATGCTGTTCCAAGCTGAGCTTGATAGACATATATGCTCCATCTTTTGGGGGATTGTTGAGATATTTTTATTTCTTTATATTTATTTTTTATGTCTCTTTCTTTTATGTACCTCTGTATTATTTACACAGGGCTTTTCTCCTATATAAGAGAGCCCTAGGGCCTCATTAATGATATCTGAAGTTCATTTTTCCACCAACATTTAGTCTTCTCCTCCTCGAATAATGAATCCTCTTAAAGGAGTACTTTGAAACTCGTAACCTAAAGAGATTTTTTTTGAACGATAGTAGATACCTGGGTTTTGCAATATTTGATCAATCACAACTCGTTGAATTCCATTTACTATAAATGTTTAAGAGAACTCATCAGTATCACAAATCTTTTAGATAAACCCCTTAAGGAATTAGAGGGCCTAGTATACTGCGATGCATGATGTGATCGAAATTTTCACTTTACAGGTTCGTGTTGTCATCCCATTTAATCTGATTGGGGTGCCCCGGCTTTGATATATATCATGTGAAGAGTAAAATGAAGCTCAAAATCTTTTTAAATTGATTCAATTGTAACATCACATGTGTATTTAGGGAGTAGTTCTTTAAAGTCCACTCCAACATCGAGAAATTGGTTAATCGGTAAAGGCACATGAATTTGATTGATCTTGCTATCGAGGTTCCTCTTCCCATGCATCTTTTACGTGACAATCAAGCAGCTCTTTTTATTGCCAATAATCTTGCATTTCATGAACGAACCAAGCATATAGAGGTCGATTGCTACTATACGAGAGACATCATCCAGAAGGGTCTCATATCCACTTTCCATGTCTCTACTGGAGATCAGACTGCTGATATCTTCACCAAGGCCCTTAGTAGAGGCCTTTTTCAGAGATGCTGTTCCAAGCTGAGCTTGATAGACATATATGCTCCATCTTTTGGGGGAGTGTTGAGATATTTTTATTTCTTTATATTTATTTCTTATGTCTCTTTCTTTCATGTACCTCTGTATTATTTACACAGGGCTTTTCTCCTATATAAGAGAGCCCTAGGGCCTCATTAATGATATCTGAAGTTCATTTTTCCACCAACATTTAGTCTTCTCCTCCTCGAATAATGAATCCTCTTAAAGGAGTACTTTGAAACTCGTAACCTAAAGAGATTTTTTTTGAACGATAGTAGATACCTGGGTTTTGCAATATTTGATCAATCACAACTCGTTAAATTCCATTTACTATAAATGCTTAAGAGAACTCATTAGTATCACAAATCTTTTAGATAAACCCCTTAAGGAATTAGAGGGCCTAGTATACTGCGATGCGTGATGTGATCGAAATTTTCATTTTACAGGTTCGTGTTGTCATCCCATTTAATCTGATTGGGGTGCCCCGGCTTTGATATATATCCTGTGAAGAGTAAAATGAAGCTCAAAATCTTTTTAAATTGATTCAATTGTAACATCACATGGGTATTTAGGGAATAGTTCTTTAAAGTCCACTCCAATATCGAGAAATTGGTTAATCGGTAAAGGCACATGAATTTGATGTGCCACCCAAAAAAGAGATTTGAGTCCCAGTAACCCCGCTAAATGGTGATTCAACATGGATTCTACATTTTGGAACCAACCCAATTTTGGGAAATCTTTGTGATAATGGAACCAATCGGCAAAAAGCATTAACACTGCAAAAACTAATGCACCAATGAAATAAAAAATGTATCACGCCTAAATCTAATCTAACCGGGGTTCGTGGTAGTGGAAGAATCATGTTGGAAAAAAGAGGGATTGCAGTTGTAAACTAATGAAATCGTAGTTGGAATTGAGATCCCATTCAAAGATAAAGATAGCAAGCACACAATGCACAAGTGGGCTCCTCACCTGGACAAAAGGTTGTTATGCGCATCTTGCTTAATGTCCTCTCCCAATGCTGGATCCACAAGAAGAAGTTTACCTTCATAGATACCGGCTCATGCAGATAAATCTGCAATCCTGCTTCTTTGCTCCCCTAGGTTGGTTGCTATATGAGTCTGTGACCATGTAGTGTACGTTCTTAATTGAGAGGAAACCATCTCGCCAAACCCAATGGTCTCGACATGTTGATTGGCTCGTACTTCCAGAAATGAAGTTGGCTAATTAAATAAAGTTTTTGATACACTGCTCATAACTTCCTGGAGTGAAAGTCAGCAACCACTGATTCTCTACCCATGTCTCTTGAACAATAGATCCACGATTTGCCCCTAGATTAACAACCGAGGAAATTTGGTGCTTAGATGTCCATCCCTCATCCAGTTATCGATCCCGAATCTGAACGTTGTTCCATACTTTAACATTAGTAGCGTTGCAGAAGTCGGTATTCGGTATTTTGTTGGAAGGGTCACTGAACAAAGAATAAACCGTATTCAGGTGACTAATTGAAAATTTTAGGTTATATATTTAAACATGAAACCTGTCTAATATATATAATCATAGGGGAACCTTCCAGGACTTGGATTTTTCCTGAAATTTAAAATGCCACGACCGAATTTGTAAATTGTGTGATGTTTTTGTAAAATATAAATTGCACATTGTAAAACAATGATGATCATACTGTTTTGTAAAATATAGCATCCATACTGTAACTAACGTTTTTATCCAATATAATAATATTTTCATAAATCTTTCTTGATATAAATATTGTGTTAACATTTATTATTAAATTTATGGAGTTAGAATTGTAAAATAATTTGAAAAAATACTTAAATTGGTGTGGTTTTCCATGCATCTAGGAAATGCCCATCGCATTGGAAATTTCCCCTATAATCATATATTTTTATACGTTTATGGTCATAAATTAACAAGATAAAAGTACCTATTGAATTATAAATTTATAAGTAAACTATATACATCTAACTTTTACTTTACCTAAAGAAAAAGAATGAAAAACTAACATAATAATAACAATAAAAATACTATTTTTCATTAGTTGATCGATTAGTTGTTGAAGTTATTCTAGCCTTAAATTTCGTCGAAATTCGACCGAATTTCGGTCGAATTTCGGTTTCGGTAGGTGACCGAAATTCGGCCGAAATGGCTATATCGGTCGACATTTGGGGGGGTCTAGTTCAAAAAACCACCGAAATGACCGAAATTTCGGTCGAATTTCGACCGAAATTCGGCCGAAATTTCGTTTCGGTCCCTCACCGAAACGAAACCGAAATCCGACTTTTAAGGATTGATCACCCTATTGAATAGAGTAGTCAGACCAACTAGTCAATCCAATTGGGCGACTATTGCATCGATGAACATTGGACGAAGAAATGGTGGTAAATCAGGAAGCACTGCACAAATGTCCTTTCAGAACGTCGTCGTTGCATTGCAACAATGTTGCGGGATGAATGGGCGAGATGGAAGATTGTAAGTGCTTCTTAATAAGCGATAGGAGAGGCTCATCTCACTTCTTACAACCTGGTTGCCCACTTGAGGAGGCCAACATGTGAATCCCAAGCCCTTTAATCTAAAGGAAGAGTCACAACATCCTAGTTCACTAGATGTATTCCCTTTGTGTACCATCAGACAAACTTTAAAGAGACTCTTTGCATAGAAGACTTTTGTCGATGATGAATTCCCACAAGAGTAGGGAGTGCTGACATAAAAAATATATGAATCACTGCCAACACCGCCTTAAGTAAAATATATCTTCCTCCTTGAGAAAGACAATAGGCCTTCCAACCAGTTACATTCCTCTCTAGTCTCTCATTCATCGACGTGTGGCCATAATGAATCTACTTCAATGGTTTGTTGGTAGTGCAACATGCTTACCACCCAAAAGACCAGGGTTTTAAATCTTGAGGCATGCATCTGTGCGTGTTTCTCTCTCTTGTTTATAAAAAACCACCGGTATTCAGTCCGGCTAGCATAGCTTTCCACAAGAGAGCGACAACCCCAAGTAGCTAAGAAGGAAGACTACCACAAGGGGTTGAAAATATCACCATGCATTCTTCTATCTCTACCTCACAATAACCGATAGGAAAAATGTGGACTTGGCTCTATTGATTGTCAGCCCCAAATGTTCACCAAAAATGTCCAACATCATGCTCATGCTCATATCTTTAAATTCCAAAATCTCATCCTCAATAAAAAAATATTGTATCATTTGCATGTTGCAATCAAAGTTTTAAAAAACATAAGGCGTATCGAGGCGTTTTCCTAGTTTTGCCTCAAGGCGTAAGCCTCGAGGCGTATCGAGGCGTAAGCCTCACTCGTGAAAGAATTTTTTTTATAAAATATAATAATTAATCGTAATTACCATTTTCAAGTTCTAGAAATTAAATAGTTATGAATAAATACATAACTCCTTGATATTTCAAGGCTAACATCATGGTTTAAACATCCAAGTTGTTATATAACTCTCTTTTTATAAACTCTAAATCTGTAAGGAGTCAAGTAAATATGGATATGTAAGCACAATAATGGGTAACTCTCCGCAAAATTTAAAGTTTGAAAAAATTTAACTAAAGGGACTAGATGTAACATACTATTTTCAAAATTAGGTGAGATATGTGTCGGTCAATTGAGAAGGATAAGAGAGTAAGCAGTGAATCTGTGATCACTTTTTACTTTACCATAATGATTGGGGGGATAGAATACTTGAATATTGCATGTTATGATCATCTTTGTTCATGCATGCTTTGACGTGTATTAATCTAGTCCCGATTGAATAGAAGAAAAGATGAGACATGTTTACAAAAATATACTTTTCAAAATTTAGGTCAAAGTAAGGGACTTGCATCCAAATATTTTAATAAAGAATGCATTTAAGCTTGATTCATACTAAAGAGTAGAGGTATTGGATTTAAGGACTCAAGACTCAATTTTTTATTCATGTTGATTTATAAAAAACATGCATAGCAAAGTAAAAATAAGCTTAATATGTTAATAAATTAAAAAAATATATTTTAGTGAATCATGAGCTTAAAGATTTGAAAATATTTGTCTGGGAAAGATGAAAAGCTCATAACCAAAAAGAAAAAGAAAAAATATTACAGAAAAAAATAAAAAAAAACCCATAAATGAGGCAGCGCCTCGAGGCATACGCCTCATAAGCCTCGAGGCGCACGCCTCACTTAGGCTGAAAGAGGCTATAGCCTCGAGGCGTTTTTCCTTCAAAAACACCTCGAGGCATACACCTCAGCGCCTCGAGACGCGTTTTTAAAAACAATGGTTGCAATATTGGGATGGATATGACGTCACAGTCATAGCCATGGGTTCCACCTGTCTGCATCACTCTTCTCACCATAACTGTCAACACATCTGCCACGAGCATAAAAAGCAAAGTAGAGATGTTGCACCCCTGCCTGACACCTCGTTATGGTTGAAATAGACCCCCTTCGGGTTTTCCATTAATTAAAATAAAAATAGAAGTCATGGTAACACACCTCTTCATCCAGGAGTAACACAGGTTTGGGAAGACATGCTTTGCCAGAGCAGCCCATAAGAAATGCCAATCAACACAATCAAAAGCCTTCGAGAAATCGATTTTCTATAGGGGTATGTTGAGAGTTATATTTATCTTTCTATATTTATTGTGTTTCCTGCTTCTTTCATCTTTATTATGTATATTTCCCTATAGGGTTTTTCCTCTCTAAATAAGAGAGCCCTATGGCCCCTATCATAATCTAGTCATTTTATTCTTTCCACATGGTACAAAAGCGAAGGTCCTAGACTGGAGCCTGCACCGTACGTGCTCCCACCCACCATTGCCCAACACTTATGTCGCTGTCGATCCTCTTGCCACTGCCCCATCTTCCCGACGTCACCCCTCACGTCGTCGCCTACTCCTAGGCGTTACTGTGCAGCCATTGCAGTGGCTTAGGGCTCTGTGCGACCCCAATGGATCCTGTCGCCCAGCCGCCTATAGCTCCCAGTGCCACTTCACCTAGTGGGCCCACTTCGTGGCATTGCCTCTAGCCCCATGGGGACTCCCGTCGCCGTGCCTAAGGCCCCATGCTTCTTCCTCTCGGCACTTCTACGTTCGAGGTCCGTAAGAGCTTTGATTTTGTGCGAAAAATGGTGATTTCAGACCTCTAAATCACCCCACCGGCCTTAACGCGGACCCAGAGTTGATAAGAACAGTTGCGGCATGAGTCTGCACACATCCATGCCTTAAATTCGGATTTCGTTTTCGTTTCACTAAGTCTAAACGGAGAAATTTCGGAGAAGTCCACTGAAATTTTGTTGAAATTGTCAGAAATATTGGAAATGACTAAACTCGTCTTTTCCCCCTAAAATTAAGGTTTTTCATGTTCCTATATCTATGAATAGAATAAAAACACACCCTTATTTCCAAAATGGAAGTAGAAATATTAGTTATTAAGTAGTATTATCATCATAATCGCCATACACACTGATATGTAGTAGCAACGTGCTGCCTAGAGTTGAAACTGGATATTGAACTCGAAGCAAAAGACATGATAATCACCTCTTCAACAAGAATGAAGTGACACATGCAATAGCTACTAAAAAATGACAAAGCCTTTTCCCACTTTAAGTAGGGTAGGCTATATGGATTTTTTTTCTCAAATCCATGATGAAAGATCTGATTATTTTTATGCTGGCTATCAGCTACCTAACACAACCCCCACAAGGAGGAATAAGAACCCTAGTCTTTTAGGCGGTGGGCATATATATATATATATATATATCGAATTATAGAAAGAACAAAAAATATAAAACTCTTCATTTAAAACTTAATTATAACTCTTGAAGCTTGTTTCTAATTTAATTAGTTTGGATTTTTAGACCTAAAATTTTGAAATCAACTAAAGAAACTTTTTCGAACAATATAAACTCTCTAAGAACTCAATACATCATCGAAGAAATAGGTAAAAATTATTGGTATAGGCAAACTTCGATAAAAGCGAAGTGTAGACTCCCTTATTTTTGTTGTTTTACCGAAACGACAAGTAATTTGGTTGAGTTTCATTGAAATTTCACGGAAATCCTGGAAAAAATAGGATAGTTTTTCGGTTTCACTGACTTAGAGAAATGGAAATTTCGGAGAAATTCATTGGAATTTCGTTGAAATTTGACGCCATGGCATACACAACTGATTATCTGTATAATCGTGCAGACACATTCATATCAATCTACAACCCTAGTTGTGTCCTATCCTTACTTTTGCATCATCATATTAAAAATCAAGAGTGACTTATCTTCCTTTGGTGCGTTTATGGGCCTGATACCCATTGCCAAGAAGGATGTGACCAAGTATGAGTTATGGTCCATGCAGTTTATGGCCATCTTGTAGTGCAATAACAAGGAGCACATTCTGATTCAGTCATGGATGGATGGTAAAACTGGGGTGAATGCTTCGTGGAAGCAAGACGATGTATATGCGTACGTATGGCTATCTATTACTCTGACCATAGAGATAACCAAATACATCCTCCATCAGCCCACTGGCAAGGCATTACGACTCATCCTTGCAACCACTTACTCACAGCAAGGGAATGAGATGAAGATCATGCAACTTTAGTACGATATCTTCATAGCCAAGCATGATGGTCACCCTCTTCGTGTTTTCTACTCATGGCTCTGAACATGGCCTCAAATTTCAGCGAAATTCGGTCGAATTTCTGTCGAATATCAATATCCAGTCGAAATCGAAATTCGACCGAAATGATCGAAATATGGGGGTCCTAGTACAAAAATGACCGAAATGACCGAAATTTTGGTCGAAATTCCACCGAAATTCCATCGAAATTCTGTTTTGGTCGATACCGAAATGGTGACCGAAACTGACATTTAGGCCCATGGCTCTGAAACATGTTTGAGAAGCTTTACAACTTCATGCCTATATGCTATTGTAGAGCAGCATCAAATATACAGGAAGACTACTATGGTTGGCGTGTTTCTGGTGACATTTGATTGACAATACCATGCTACATGCACTCAGCTTCTCATAGGTTCTTCTACACTTCATATGGAGGAGGCGTACAAAAGACCAAGAAGGATTACAATACCACATGTTTCCACTACTCAGACCTACTCTGCGATGACCACATCTCCCAACAAAGAGGTCCTGCTTAATCCAGAGGATGCGGTGTCTGTGGCAGAGGAGGCGGATGATGTACACCTACTGTCATCGTTCTAGCCATTCCGAGGACGCTAACTACCAGAAGTATGGTTATCTCACTTCTGTTTGTGTTGTCGAGCAAGTTGAGCCTCCTATCGCTTCTGCCGATCAGAAGTTCAACGTTCTTGTCTCCCATCCGATGGAGATTTTGACTCCTGTTGCCACCACTACTAATATCCCCTTCGCACCCTTCTGCCATCGCTACCGCAACCAGAACCTCTACTTGTTGCGCTTAGTTGTCACATGGCAGACATGACATAATGGATTATGGATTTTGGTGCAACTCATCACCTGTGTGGAAACAGAGCCAAGTTTGCATCCTACAGATCTGTACTTCCAAGCAGATCTGTTGTTATTACAGATCGGATTTATTCCCTATTACAGGATATGGGGAAATCTGTTTGACGCCATCTATGCTTATGTAGAATGTGCTTCATACATCTAATTTCTCTATGAATTTATTGTCTATTAGTCAGATCACCAAGGATTTACATTGTTGTGACATATTTGACTCCTTTTTTCTTGTATTTCACCAAGAATTTATTGTCTGTTTGACGCCACCTACTCTTGTAGTGCCTGCACCTACTCCCCTACACCTACTCCTGGGGTTTAGTCTTTGCCTTACTTTTTTACACTTGTAGGCCACCAACTGTATCCCTTGCTCACGTTCATTCCCTTTCATCAGCATGCCCTAGGTAAATTATGAGCACTGGGTTTCTACTGATGGTACTGGTGATTTGTTTGTACCGCATACCACTTTTCATGTTGAGTATATAACACCTCAAGTTCAGACCATTCAGAGGATCTGATCAACCCATTGCTCTTTGGAAGCGAAGGAGTACATATGCTACGTATCCTCTCGATGCCCATGGTTTTTTGGGTTATCTTTCAACGGATTTTAGGAGGTTTGCGATTAACCCTAAGATGCCCTGCTAATTGTGTTGTATTGTTGTAGTCAGACAATTAAGGATTAATAAAAAATCACTTAACTCATTTAATCAATGTTTATTGCAAAGCAATCAATTTGTTTTTTTACTTGGGCAAGCCCAAGGTCGAACACATGGATACAACTTTCACCTTAGGTTAATTTCTAGATTGTTTAGCAATTAGTTTTTCAAAGGAAGATAATGAAGATGAAATGCAAATATGGCTAAATTTATGGGTGATTTTTGCAATTTTTCAATCAAATGAAGTTCAAAAATTCTCAAACTTGTCCATAATGCATATGAATGCAAAATTACCCTACTATAATGGAGAGATTTGATGGTTCCTCGGCGTGTGTTGATGCTCAAATCACCCGCAACTGTTAGAGGAAAAAAGGGACGTGGTGAGCTGAGTGGGGGTTTGTCATAAGGCGGAGAAGGCGGTGGACCTGTGGTTCGAATCCTTGCAAGATTTGAGAGGGACCGGGTATGTGAGGTCTGACGGAGAGGAAAGGGGGTCGTCGGGTATCCTTGATGGTTGGAGTGGAGTGATGGGTCTTCAAATGATGTTTTACTTGCTGCGTGGACCTGCAAAAGTTGAATGCTCGAGTTTAAGGCACGTGGCTTGGGCCACGCGTCATAATGTTGCGCTTCGGCTGGCGGAGTGGTGGAGTCCAGACCTGCTGGCTCGGGCAAGGTCAACGTGACCGTCTCTCAGCCATTAGATCACACCCAATTGGGCACGATCCAACGGTAATTGTACACTCTGATCGGCTTTCTCCCTTTTCGCCTCGCAGCGATGATGGCTAGACACCGGTAGAGCCTACCCATCTCCTCCTAGATGCTCCAGCTTCTCGGAAGTCCCAATCACCTTCCTGATGAGGTGGTGACAATGAACTCAGCCTTAAGGAGTTAAGAAGTGTGAAGGTATTGCTCCTTGTTGTGGGTGATGGAGTATGAGGTAGGTCTCCGATTGAGTTGATTGGAGATGAGGGAGATCTGGTGTAGAAGTAAAGTGACGGGAAGAGGAGATGGGCGATATTTGTGAGGTTGGGTTCAGTTCGTACTAGGAGAAGAAGAACAAGATTGGGAAAGATAAGAACTCAGAATCTGTAGCAGAGAAGTAGCTTGGAGAAGAAGAGGAGAGAAAGGAGAAGGGTTAAGAGGAAAAGGAGGTTACTTGTAGGGGGGGAGGTTGTCGCTCGTGGAGGAGGAGTTAGACTTCTACTCTAGTGATGGCCTCGATGCCCGGATGTGGCGGAAGCTTGGCTGCAATTTGGGGAGATGCACATCAACGGAGGAGCCCTTGTAGATCTCACCTTGGAAAACATCGTTGCTCGATCTGAAGATGCTGAAGCTGTTACCGACAACACTAGGGCCTAGGGGGGCGCTAGTCTCCCTCTCAACCGGGGAATGATGGATGTCTTGCGAGCGTCGACGACGAAGGGGTTTTGAGGAGGGTCCGTTAGGGCTTGCGACGAGAGCAAAGGATTAGTCGATGTGGAGCGAGAGAGGAAAGGGAGACTAGGTCGAGGAGGAGAGAGAGCATCGTGGGCTGTGGAATGGAGGAGTGACGAAGGCGGAGAGAGGGCGACACCGTATCTACGAGTGAAGCGGGGGAGGAAGACGGAGCCTCAGCCGTTCGATTGGCCGAGATCGAATGATCGAGGAAAGGAAACGTGGCCATTTGGGATTTAAAGAAAAGAAAACTAAAATAAAAAGGAAATAAGTAAAATAAAAGGGAAGCGTGCTCATAGCCATTGGATCTCGTCCAGATTCAACGACCCAAGATGGCGGCGACTAGAGTTAGTGGGGGCGAGGTGTGGCTGCTCCAGGAGCCACCACGTGTCGCTCCCAGAAAATTTTAAAAATTAAAAATAAAAGGAAATATAAATAAAATAGAAAACACACTCAAATTTAAAAGTCTTAGTGAAAGTTGTTCATCTTTATGAGATCTCCAACTTTCGTGAAGGGACCAAAGCCAAAAGACTTCATCAGTAAAAGTGCTATATTTGGTGGTATTCTATTGACATAAAATACATATTTTAATGTTTTGTATTTTTTGATTTTTAATTAAGGGAAAATTCAAAATACAATATTAATATAAAATAAAAGGAATATTTACATATTAATCTATTTTTTGAGATTTTTAATATTTGGGAAAATAAAGAAATATAATAAGAGAGATTTATGTGCAGACCATATATATAGAATCATGATACACTGTTTTTTTATTTTTAAGTCATTTTAGATTTGAATTTTTGCACACTTTATAGAAACATAAATCAAAGGAATCAAATGTAAAAGAAACAAATTAACACGAGTAATTTTGTACATAAATTGTTGGAGTATATGCGTCCTGTAGTGATGGGTAATTGGATCCCTCCAGGGTCCAATTACCACATCCAGTGGTTTAGTCCCACATCTACTATTTGTGGGACTTGAAGACTCAGTGCGGGATATATAAGGAGCCCCACACCTATTGCATCAAATGAGAGAAAAGTGCGTAGAAAACACATGCCTTTTGAGGCGTTCTCCCGTGGTTTCATCCCGCCCCTCTCTGAGTAGGATTCCACGTAAAATCCTGATGTTTCTTCATTGTTCTTATTCTTTAACATGGTATTAGAGCAAGTCAATTTTAGGATTCAAGATCAATTTTTAGTTTAATTAGTCTCTGTGTTCTTCAACTCAGCCATGGCCAGTTCCAAGCCCGGGTAAATGAGGAGGGTTGCGTTAGGTAGCCGACAACCAGCGTAAAATAGGCGGAGACAACTTCCTAAATAATATATTTTGTAAAAGATATTATTTAGGATGTTGCCTCATGATAGTCGGATCTTTTCAACATGGATTCAAGCAAACATACAGATTTCGTTGGGGCGTTCCCTACTTGCGACGCGTTGCATCGCTCGAATGCAATGAAAAATTGGCAAGGACCGCTACATCGCAGCCTGGATGTAGTTCAAAATTTGCAAGGGTTCTCGCATGAGGAACACATGCGGGTAATTAAGCTAGTTCTGCTGCATCATCGCCCGGATGCAGTCCAAAATTTACAAGGGTTCTCGCATAATGGACGCATGCGAGTAAAGAAGTTAGTCCAAAAGAGATTGCAACGGAAGTTGCAGATTGGTAGTTGGAATATTGGCACTTTGACTGGAAAATTGATGGAGATAGTGGATACGATGGAAAGAAGGAAGATTCATATACTATGTCTTCAAGAGACTAAATGGGTTGGAGAGAAAGCACGGGAGATCGAGAAGCCATGCTTTAAACTTTGGTATTCAGGTAAAGATACTGGTAGAAACGGTGTTGGAGTGGTTGTTCATAAGGATTTGAAGGATTGTGTGGTTAAGGTGCAAAGATTCGGGGATCGGATTATTTTGCTAAAATTGGTGCTTGAAGAAGAAATTTTGAATATAATCTCAGTTTATGCACCACAAATTGGTTTAGATGAAAGGACTAAACAAGCTTTTTGAGAGGATCTAGATAAGATTTTACAAGGAATCCCACAAAGAGAGATGATTTGCATAGGTGGAGATCTTAATGGACATGTGAGAAAAGATGCTTGAGGGTATGCTAGTGTTCATGGTGGACATGGTTTTGGGGATAGAAATGAAGACGGAAAAGTCATCCTGGATTTTGTAACGGCATATGATCTTTTCATAGCAAACACTCTCTTCAAGAAGAGGGAGGAGCATTTAATTACTTATAAGAGTGGGCCAACGAGAACACAGATAGATTACTTTGCGTTGAGGAGAAGAGATCGGTTGTGTTGTAAAGACTGCAAAGTAATCCCAGGAGAGAGTTTGACAACCCAACATCGCTTGTTAGTCTTGGATGTACAAATACAAGGGCTGGTAAAGAAAATGAGGGTTCCTAAGATCACTAGAACTAGATGGTGGAATCTTCCACTGAAGCAATCGAGCTTCAGGGAGAAGGTTTTAGAAGATTTATCTTGGGATTGTAGTGGAAGTGCAAACGAGATGTGGGATGCAGTAGCATCTTGTATCCGAAAGGTAGCCAAAGAGATGCTAGGCGAGTCAAAGGGAGGAGCCCCAGGTCAAAAGGAGGCTTGGTGGTGGAGTGAAGGGGTGCAAGAGAAGCTAAAAATTAAAAGAGCATGCTTTAAAGCTATGTCTAAGGATAGAACAAAGGAAACTGTCACAAACTACAAAATAGCAAAGAAGGAAGCAAAGAAGGCTGTAACCGAAGCTAAGTCGAAAGCTTATGAAGTTTTGTATAAAAATCTCGACTCTAAGGAGGGCCAGAAGGATATATTCAGGTTGGCCAAAGCAAGAGAAAGAAAGACCAAAGACCTTTCTCAAGTGAGATGCATTAAGGACGAGGAAGGTCACGTGCTTGTTACTCAGAGGGATATAGAGACTAGATGGGAGCAGTACTTCCATAAACTTTTTATTGGGGAAGGAAATAGAGAGATCACTTTGGGTGATCTAGCTAGTAGTGAAAGTTACTTGAATCGTGCAAGCTATAGACGGATTCAAAGAAAGGAAGTAGAGGAGGCATTGAAGGTTATGAGACATGGGAAAGGTGTAGGACCGGATGACATCCCTGTAGAAGTATGGAAAGTTTTAGGTGAGCGCGGTTTGACTTGGCTTACGAATCTATTCAATGTTATTTGGCGAAGCAAGAAAATGCCTAAAGATTGGAGGAGTATCGTGGTGCCTCTTTATAAAAATAAAGGAGACATTCAAAATTGTTCAAATTATAGAGGTATCAAGCCAATAAGTCACACTATGAAGATTTGGGAACGTGTGATCGAGAGAAGGTTGAGGCAAGTTTCCAATGTCAAAGAAAACCAATTCGGATTCATTCCATATCGCTCAACTATTGAAGCCATCCATTTGTTGAGGATAACAATTGAGATTTATAGAGCTAAAAGGAAGAACCTCCATATGATCTTTATTGATTTGGAGAAGGCTTATGATTCTGTCCCACGAGAGATATTGTGGAGAGTTTTAAAGTAGAGACAAGTGCATGTCCTATACATTAACCTCATAAAGGACATGTATGATAGGGCTTTATCTTGTGTAAGGACACCGTCTGGGAAGACTGGCTATTTTGACATCAACATTGGTTTACATCAAGGTTCAGTTTTGAGTCCATTTCTTTTTACTTTGATTATGGACGAGTTGACAAGTCACATTCAGGATGAGTTACCTTGGTGTTTGTTATTTGCTGAAGATATTGTGTTGATTGACGAGACTAGAGATGGAGTAAATGAGAAGCTCGAGGTCTGGAGATATGAGTTGGAGAGTAAAGGATTTCGTATAAGTAGGGCTAAGACAGAATATATGGAGTGCACCTTTGATGGAAGCAATGACGAAGGAATTGAGGTGAAGATTGGTGATGATAATATTCAGAAGAGAGATTCTTTTAGATATCTGGGATCGATTATGCAACATGATGGGGAAATTGATGGAGATGTTACTAATAGAATAAATGCAGGCTGGCTAAAGTGGAGAGGAGCCTCTGTTGTTCTCTGTGATAAGAAAATTCCTTTAAAAATTAAAGGAAAGTTTTACAAAGCAGCTTTGAGACCTACTATGCTTTATGGATCTGAATGTTGGCCTGTGAACCATAGACATGTGCAGAGAATGACTGTAGTAGAAATGAAAATGCTAAGGTGGATGTGTGGACACACACACACACGTAATGATCGGATTCGGAATGATGCAATCAGAAAGAAAGTTGGTGTTGCTCCGATCGAGGATAAGATGCGAGAAAACCACTTAAGATGGTTTGGTCATTTGCAAAGAAGATCACCTGATGCACCAGTTAGGAGATGCGAGTGTTGGGATGTTGAACCGGCTAAGAGAGGGCGGGGACGACCCAAGAAGTTTTGGAAAGAGACCATATGAAGGGATCTTTGTTTTGTGGATATAAGCCCGGGATTGACCCAAGTTAGATCTGAATGGAGGTGAAGAATCCATGTAGCCGACCCTACTTAATCGTGGGAAAGGCCTTTGTTGTTGTTGTTGTAGTCTCTGTGTTCTTCAGAGTTTATTATATGATAAAGATTCCTGTCCAGGTTATGAAGATAATAAGTTGCAGCTTGTTCTTATCGTCGTTTGTCAAGTGGGTTCGGTCTTGAAACTCCTTGCGGATCATGAGCAATCTTGAGTTCCTCAATAGAACCCTAACAATGACTCTAGGTGAGATCCTACTGCAACAACCAAGGCGTGGAGATCCTTTTCCAAGTAGATCGAGCATTCCGACAGGTACCCCTAGATTTTGTTTATGCACCCACAATTTCCAATCGGGTTGGCTCCTATACAATAGATGCGCGATCCTCTACTCTTGCGTATACAGAAGATGTGCCACCATCACACTCCAGGTGCACTTTTCTTCTTCGGTAAAACTCCTCCAGGCACGTAGGCGATACACCCAAGTCTTTGCGTTGACAATTCTCCTTCCTTGCGATGGATCTACACAAGTAGGATATCCGTATGAGGCGATGGCGCAGATCCCATGCGATAGTACACGAGGCTATTGGGGTAGCACTAATCGACTCGGTGCTTCTCCAGTCCTTTTCTTTGGACAATAGTGGAGCCTCCACACTCTTCCATCCTCACGCGAATCCACCTCCACGTTCGCCGTACCTCCTTGCCATCTTCATCGTGACGACGGAGCAGCTCCCATCAGGAGTTTCTCCCTCACAAATCTCAAGCGTTCATGTTATTCTTTCTTGATTTCTTGCTCTGTTTATCTATTCCTCTTTCGCATTCTAGATTTTAACATGGTATCATAGCGTGTTCATTTCTCGAGGATTTATTCTTATTTTGTAATTTGTTCGAGATTCACTGCATATTCGATTCTTGTTTGTTCTTGAAGATTTATTTCTGATTCATTATCACATGAGATTCCACTGCGCCAAAGTTTGAAGAAAAGTTTAGGGTTCCCAGGAACCCTAATTCTGTCACATACCAGGCCATGTTTATGCAATTTTGATCGAGTTCTAAGAAAAAATAGGGTTCCATCTCATGAAACCTAGATCTGAATGGTGCTCGTTCTCATGCGCATCTACGCATGCACTCAGATCTAGGCGATTACAACAAGTTCTAGATTGGTTCCTGATTGGTTCAAGTTTTAAAGATCATCATCTACGCCAAAGATTTGAGGCACAACCACTGATCTAAATCAATCACATGGAGCCACCTTCTTCTTCTCACAAAAGAGGAACAAAAGCGTTAAGCATTGCAAGGAGCATCTTCGAGTACAACTTATGCACAAGAAGGGGGAGGAGCCCTTCGTGCAACGATAGCCCCTTATAGGCCCTTCTCTGGTGATTGCCACCAGCAGTCCCTACAATGGGGCACCTCTCCGCGATCGACCTCCAAGGCAGCATGATGGGTTCCCTTCAGGGAAACCCCAGTATGCAGGAAAACTGCATGCGACGACATTGATCTATCTCCAGAATCCAGATACCCCATCACGACCTCCATGCTCTCCTTGCTGCCTCCTACTACATCTCCTGGTCCAGACAGAGACTCCCTGATGGCAACATCATTTTATCCTCTGTGTCTCCTGTTCAGTCCAAGGCGACACCGATGAAGCAACCTTAGGCGGATCTATGAGGTGGCTCCAGGCGGAGCCACGATCCTTTCTCTACAATCGATGATGGTGGCAACAACACATCTCCTTTAGCCAATAGCGGCGACAACACACCTCCATCCAGTCGATGATTGCAGTGGTAACACATCTCCCTCCTCGCTCCAGGCGACACTGCCCCATGGCTTCTCCTTCAAACAAGGCGACGTTGGAAAGAAGGGCTTCCTTCGGGGAACCCTAATGCCTTGTCTGAAAGGAGCATATATCATTATTGTTTTTTTAATTGAGGGGTAGTTTATATGTTTTTTGGGCCATACTGGGGTCGAGAGTTATAAAAAAAGAGGGGGGAGGAGAGTTGAAGTACATGCCAAAGTTGAGCCTCATTGATTTAAAAAATACACGGGAAAGATTTTTAAAAAAGTGGTGCATAGAAAAAAACCATACACGTGGGAAAAAAGGAATAGACGGGAAAAAATTATTTGAGAGAAAAATTGCGAGAAGAAAAACCAAGCCGAAAAAGATCAAGATCGTCTTATGTGATTTATTGGTTTTTCCTCATCTTTATATCTTCTCCCAACTTGTCAATGTCATTGTTTTATCGACCAGTATGGGAGAAAGGGTGAGTATTGTGTAGAGTTCTACAGATCAGATCCATATTTCATATTCTAGGCCAGATTTCAAACTCTACAGACAGTTCAGATTCAGACTCTATACTTTCAGATTGTTTCTGAGTCTGCAATTTGATACGCACATGTATGCGATCATCAGCTGTGAAGTCCCCATATTTGATCTGCATGTGTTCCATAGGGACTCTAGAGTAGAGATCCTATTCTCTAAGCCATTGTGGGCTAGGGTTTTCACGTGATTTCATAGGGACTCTAGAGTAGAGATCCAATTCTCTGAACAATTATGGGAGAGACCAGTTCTCCTGGGTCAATCATGGATTTTGACGAGGCTGTTTCCACTTTTTTCAATTTGGCCCTTCAAAGAGATGGAGTAGTTGCATGCCAGAGTTCTCCAAGTAGAGACTCATTCTAGGTTCAGTAACTTTGACAGACGTAGTATCGAGCACATGTTATCCAACGAGGAGACCCAATTCAACTCACACTCCAGCCCTTTTGTTCCTCTTCACTAGAACGATATGAGAAGCAACGTCCTCGACAACAACCAACAATAGAGTATGCTTTGAGTTGATATTGTATGTAGTACCTTGTATTGTGAGTTTGAGATTTCTTTCTATTTGTCTAAGCTGAGCATGGGGAGTGTTTGAGTATATGCGTCATGTAATGGTGGGCAATTGGATCCCTTCAGGGTCCAATTACCACATGTAGTGGTTTAGTCATACATCTACTATTTGTGGGACTTGGAGACTCAGTGGGGGCTATATAAGAAGCCCCACATCCATTGTATCAAATGGGAGAAAAGTAAATAGAAAACACGAGTCCTTTGAGACGTTCTCCCGTGGTTTCATCCCGCTCCTCACAGAGTAGGGTTCCGCGTAAAATCCTAGTGTTCTTCATTATTCTTATTCTTTAACATAAAATAATGAGTCAAAGTTAGTAAATATATACAACATACACAATGGGCCCAAAACCCATGTTTCACATACGAACTCTGATTCTTTTGAATTTGATCTTCTTTTGTAGGTAATTGAATTTACATTAATTCATAAGTGAGCAAGGATTCATAAGAGATAACATGCGAGAGATATTTGCATTTACGACTTTTTGTCTTAAAACTAGGGTCTGGTTTATTTGATATATATACAAGTTATCATTTTATGATATTTTTCATTTATTAGTGTTTCTAGTATATACACCATGGAGTTGATTATTTGATTTGGAGTTGTTGAAGAGTTTTATGTTATGTCATTGTTTTACAGTTATTTATTTCTCTTGTCTGTAATTTGTAAATGACCCATTAAGATTTTTCTCTTCTATATAAGAGGACACTTGGGCTCTATGAATAAACACAACAAGTATTCTCTTCCACATGGTATTAGAGCGGCGATCCTAGATCGGAGCCCTGAGCCAAAAAAAACCTAACCCTACCTCCAATCCATCTCACATGCCACCCAACACCTCGAGCAAGGCCGTGCGCCGCTCCTAGCGGCACCGCACGCCACCCAACACTTCAGCAAGACCGTGCAACGTCGCTAGCGGCACCAAGCACTGTCGTACAATAGTTCGGGTGCCATCCAACGGCTTTAGTGTCACCACCAAGCGCCCCATGCGTTGCCAACAACATCCCAGTGCTGCTCAGTAGCATCGTACTGTGATGCAGTAGCCCATGTGACGTCGATAGCCCTCGGTTGCGCCACATGTGGGCCTAGTGGCTTCTTGCGCTTCGCCGTGCTACCGTCCAAATCCTCGCGAAGCCCTAAAATCACGATTTTGTGGTCTGATTTCAACGATTTAGGGTCTGATTTATCCTATTTTTGTCGAAATCAGACCACATTTCTTCTGGAGATACTTGCGATGAGTCTAAAATCACAATCATCTTGTTTCATGTCCGTTTAGACGCAACATGATTGGTTTAAGGTCCCAGTGATTGCTCCCGATGTCAGAAAGAAGAGTTGATACACCATCTACTAGTGCCTTCAAGGGTCCCGAACATATTGTCAAGGTGGACGATACCAACAATGCATTTTATGAATATGATGTAGTGTCGTCGCAAGAAGCATATTCTGACGCAGGATGAGTCGATGAACAAGACTGGGACCAACGCCTCATGAGAGGCTGATGATGCATATGCCAATGTGTGGATATTTGGTACCGTTTCTTTGGAGATAGCCAACGATATCTTTAGTCAACCCACAATATAGGCAATGTGGGACATTCTCGCAGGGACATACTTTCAGGAGAAGAATGAGTCGAAGATACTGCAGCTCCAACACGATATCTTCAGGATCAAACATGGTGGTCATCCCTTTCATACCATGTATACATCTCTGAGGGGTATGTTTTAGTGACCTCACATCTACGTACTCCTAATGGTCTCTTCAGAGCAGCATAAGGCATACAGAGATTCTGTCATGACTGGTGTATTTCTGGCTGCTCTCAACTTAGAATATGATCCGGCTCGCTCTTAACTTCTTACCGATGCTACCATACCTCCTATCAAGGCCTTAAATGTCGGTTTCGGTCACCATTTCAGTACCGACCAAAACAGAATTTCGATGGAATTTCGGTGGAATTTCGACCGAAATTTCGGTTCCTCGGTCATTTTTTGTACTAGGACCCCCATATTTCGGTCATTTCGGTCGAATTTCGATTTCGAGTGGATATCGATATTCGACAGAAATTCGACCGAATTTCGCTGAAATTTAAGGCCATGCCTCCTATGGAGGAAGCATACCACAGGCTAAGCCGATTGAGTATCTCCTTTGCCATACCTTCTCTGACATTGCCGGTTATGGCCGCATCACGTGGTAGAGGTTGATCTACTCCTTTCAGATGACGAGGTACACGTGGCAGAGGCCGTTCACGTCCACATCAGACATGTTCATACTGCCACTGATTAGGTCATTCAGAGGATACATGTTACTCCAAGCATGGATTCCCACCATCAGCTCGTGCCACATAGCAGAGTCAGAGTGCTCCTGATCTCACTGATCATCGCTATGATGAGTTTGTTGCTCGCCTGAGAGAGATCATGCCTTCCGTCGCTAGATCTTCCGATACCGGTCCATCCGACACTACAACCTCTGCCTCTACTAGTAGCTCATGTATTACTCAAGCATTTACTGGTCGCTCTTGACCATATCCTTCAAAGTGGATAATGGATTCCGGAGCATCAAACCATCTCTGCAGAGATAGATTGCAGTTTGGTACATATAGTCCAGCATATCCAGGTAGATCGGTAGTGATTGCAGATGGGACTCAGTCCCTAATTATTGGACAGGGGGAAGGTTCATTTGATACCTTCTATACACCTGCAGAATGTTTTTCATGCGGCTGCCTTTTCCATTAATTTATTGTCTATTAGCCAGATTACAAAAGATTTACACTGTCCTGCTATATTTGACCCTATTTCCCTTGCTTTTCAGGATATACTCATGGGCAAGGTGATTGGATGTGGCTGTGAATATGGAGAGCTATACAGGTTGTCTCATTCCCTGTATGCTGGTGCCACTTCCCTTTCTACATGATCCATTTTCCCCTACACGTGGCATCTCAGATTCGGCCACCTACCGTTGTAGAAAATTTGTCCCCTCATACCTGTCGTCTCAATCAAGTCTAGTTTCCAATGTGAGTCATGTGAACTTGAAAAGTGTATTCGGTCCAGCTTTCCAATTCGTCAAGGTTAGAGTAGTCATGGTCTGTTTGATTTATTTCTTCTAGATATGTGGGATCCAAGTTGTGTACTTGATCATCAGGGAGTCAGGGACACATGCATTATCTTGTTTGTGTTAATTATTTTTCCAGACTGTCCCGAGTCTTTCTTTTGAAGCAGAAGTCTGGAGCGAGTACTATTATTAAAAATTTTGTGGTTGAAATCAATAATATTTTCTCTGCATCTATAAAATACATTCATTCTGATAATGTGCTTGAGTTTCGTACTACACATTTGGCACAATTTTTTAACTCACGTGGCATCATTTATCAGACTTCTTGTATTTATACTTCTTAACAGAACGACGTGGCAGAACACAAACACCGACATTTTCTAGATATCACCGGGACTCTCATACAGTGTCAGGCTCCAAATTCTTTTGGGGTGATGCTGTGATGACATTTTGTTATCTCATAAACCGGTTGTCCTCCACAATCTTGGATGAAAAGGCACCATTTGGTCTTGCTTTTCATGATAAAGACCTCTTCTCTCTTACCCTACGAGTGTTTGGGTGCGTGGCATTTATCCATATCTTACGTCCTGGTCATGACAAGCTCGCTTTTCGAGCTATCAAATGTATGTTTGTTGGTTACTCCCGCACTCAGACGGGTTATTGGTGTTTGGTTCTTGTAAAGGGACAGTACTATGTCAGTGCTGATGTCACCTTTTTTGACTTCATCATGTACTGCTCTCATACATGTGACATGATGAGTCCCTCTGAGTCTAAGCATGCCGTTATTCTTCCACCTCCCCCTACACATATACCTCAGCCTGCACATCATGTTCCAACACCTTCTCCAGCATCCATCACGTCCCATATAAATTATGAAAACTTAGTTTTGACTGATGGAAGTAGTGGTGTGCTTGTTGTACGAGATGAGTATGTAGATATACAGGTTGAACCAGAACCACCCGCAAAGAATGATTTAGGGTGATCCATTGCCTTGCGGAAAGGTAAAAGTTCTTGTACACGATACCCAATGGCATGTTATGTATCTCTGGAGCAGCTTTCACTAGACTTCCAGAAATTTATTGTGGGATTATTCACTATTGAAAATCCCACACATATAGGAGGCACTCAAGGTGAGCAACTGGCGTCTGACCATGGAAGCAGAGATGACTGCTTTGCAGTCTCGTGGCACGTGGAGTACTGTTACATCTCCTGCAGACGTATCTGTTGTAGGATACATGTGGGTGTTCACTGTGAAGCATCGAGCAGATGGAATCATTGATCGATACAAGGCACGACTCATAGCTTGCGGGTTCACCCAAGCCTATGGGGTGGACTATCAGGACACTTTCTCTCCAGTAGCTCGGCACTCTACTCTTTGGGTTCTCTCTGTTGTTGTCACACGGGACTGGCCTCTGTACCAGCTTGATGTGACAAATGCCTTCCTCTATGGTGATCTTCAGGAGGAAGTCTACATGCAGCAACCACATGGGTTTGCTATTGAGGGGGAGTCTCAGAAGGTGTGCAGACTTCATAGAGCAATCTATGGAATTAAATAGAGTCTGAGCATGGTTTCAAAAGCTCTCATATGGGATGGAATTGATGAGGTTTGTGAGATCTGCTGCAGATTACTCCTTGTTTGTTCAGAGGTCCCAGAAGGGTACCGCTGTTATATTGGTATACGTCGATGACATCATCATTACAGGGGACAATGCACAGGGGATTGAAGCAGCTAAGGCCTTCCTAGGTCAACAGTTTGTGACCAAGGACCTTGGCAGTCTACGCTACTTCCTTGGACTGGAGTTTGTCAGGAACTGACGAGGTCTTGTGATGACCCAGAGGAAGTATGTTACAAATATCCTGTCAGAGACATGCATGACAGATTGCAAGGTAGCCACTACTTCTATGGACCCCAGCATGAAGTTCTATAATGACGACACTGATGAGATCGACAGGAGGTGATACAAGGAGCTAGTTGGGAAGCTGCTATATGTAACCATCACCAGGTCAGACATATCCTTTGCAGTAAGCAAAGTGAGTCAATTCATGGAGCCCTCAAGACAAACCCATATGGATGCTGTCCATATGATTTTGAGGTATCTAAAGACCTCACATGTCACTGGTCTTTTGTTTAGCAGAGGTACATACCTTGCTGTTACAACTTGTGCGGATGCATACTATGTAGGATGTCTCAAGGCCAGGAAGTCAACTTTCGGGTTTGTAGTATTTGTAGGGAATTCATTAGTATCATGGAAGAGCAAGAAACAAACAGTTGTTGTCTGATCGAGTATTATATCATAGTACAAAGATGTTGCACAAGGTAACATAGAGATGATGTAGGTTAGATCAGGTCTGACTGACCTAGCCATTGAGGTGCCTCTTCCTATGCACCTCCATTGCGATCACCATGCCGCACTGTTCATTGCCAACAATCCAGCCTTCCTTGAGCGAATCAAGCATATTGAGGTAGACTGCCACTACACTCGAGTTATGATCCAGAAGGGTCTCATTTCTACATCCCATGATAGTTCTAGTGAGTAGACGACATATATGCTCACCAAGGCTCTAACCAGAGGACCCTTTCAGAGATGCTGTTCCAAGCTAAGCCTGATCGACATCTATGCTCCAACTTAAGGGGGAGTGCTGAAGAGTTTTATGTTATGTTACTGTTTTACGGTTATTTATTTCTTTTGCCTGTAATATGTAATTTACCCATTATGGTTTCTCTATTCTATATAAGAGAACCATTGGGCTCTATGAATAAATACAACAAGTATTCTTTTCCACAAGAGTTAGTATAAAAAATGAAAAATGTGGGAAGTTAGTTGATATATAAGTGATTTATATACACACAATTTTTGGCTTCTTATTAATGCAGTCATGAAATAATGAAATATGGATATTTACATATGTATGAATTAATGCGATATTAATTCCTAAATGCAATTGATCACTTGGGGACAAAACTCTATTTTCAGCTTTTAAAGTGAACATATCATGATGCTGTGTGAGACAATCAATGCTGTCTTGCTATGGAGGAGGTGGCAACACTCAGTCTTGTGGCACATGGAGCTTGGTTATTTATTGCATTTACAGAGGCATCTGTAACTGGTTGCAAACGGGTGTTTACAATGAAGCACTGTGCCGATGGCATTGTTAATTGTTACAAGGCTAGTCTTATTGCTTATTGGTTCACCCAGACTTATGGGGTGGGCTATCGGGGGACATTCTCTCCATTAGCACGCCATTTTACCCTTCATATCCTCTTCTCCTTGCAGTAGTACGGGTTTGGTCCCTATCTCAACCGGGTGCGAAGAATGCTTTTCTATATGATGATTTGCTGGAGATCTATATACAACAACCACCTAGGTTCACTGCTAAGGGGGAGTGTCAGAAGGTATACATGGATGTCATAAAGCTATCTATGGCCTTAACTAGAGTTCCAGAGCATGGTTCCAGAAGCTCTTAGACTTGATACAGCAGCATGGCTTCACAAGATCGAATGCAGATCATTCACAATTTGTTCAGAGGACTTACAGATGTATTGTTGTCATTCTGGTTTATGTTGATGCTGCTAAAAAGTTTTTTGGATAGTTTATCCCCAAGGTCCTTGGCGAATTAAGATACTTCATATGATGTTTGTTCACTAGGAACCGATATGGCCTTGTAATGACCCAGATGAAGTATGTTACAAATTTCTTTTTAGAGACATGTATGGCAGATTGCAGACATACCACTATTCCCATGGATCCCGGCATGAAGCTATGTGATGACGATATATAGGAGTTGGGCAAGAGGAGATACATGGAGCTTGTTGAGAAACTTCTCTACATGACTATTACGGGGCCAAATATCTCATTTGCTCCGAGCAAAGTCAACCAATTTATGAAGCAATCGATACAAGATCACATGAATGCGGTTTACACGATTCTGAGGTATCTAAAGTCTTCTCCTGGTACATGGTTGTTTTTTAGCGAAGGGACATCCCTTGCCATCACTGCTTGTGCTCAAGGACATGAAATTTACCATTTAATTTGCAGTCTTTGGTGTCTTAGAAGAATAAGAAGCAGACTGTAGTTGCTAGATCTAGTGCCGAGTCAGAGTATAGAGCCATGACGTAAGGGAGCACTGAGATGATGTGGTTCAGAGTGGGTCAGATCCGTTCTGACCGATCTAGTTGTTGGCTCGTCTCTTCCCATGTAGTTACAATGCTATAACCAAGCTGCTCTTTTCATTGCCAACAACTATACCTTCCATGAGATGCCCAAACACATTGAGGTACATTACCATTATACATGTGACATGATTCAAAAAGTTTTTATCTCTACTTCCCATGTAAGCTCAGGAGAACAAAGAACATATATTTTCACCAAGTTTCTAGCCAGAGGGTCTTTCCAAAGATGTTCCATGCTGAGCATGATTGACATCTATACTCCATCTTAAGGGGTATTGAGAGTTATATTTATCTTTTCATATTTATTATGTATTTTTAGTTTCTTTTACTCTATTATGTAATTTTCCTTCTAGGGTTTCTCCTCTCTATATAAGAGAGCCCTATGGCCCCTTTCATAATCAAGCCATTTTATTATTTCCGTAGGGTCTATGTATCCCTCCGCACGTCTAGTTTGCCACAATTTCCAAGCCCATAACAATGCTATCCATCATCAAATAGTTGGAGATGAACGTTGTATGGACCTCATAAATAAGCCCATCTCATACTCCTCGTAATCCGTTTGTTAGAACCTTTGCCACCACGAGATATTACATTTGAGAGAGTGATCATTGTGAAATCCTTCACTCTCTCTGACAATGCCTTCTTTGGGAGAAGGAAGATGAGTGCACGGTTCAGTCTCTCAAGTTCATGGTTGCTTGAGGCAAATTCAGACATTACATCCATAATATTAGGCTTGAGCTTCGTCCCAAATTCCTTGAAAAAAAGCACCACAAAACCACCAGGCTCATGCGCTCCATCTACATTCGTATCATAGACCATCCCTTGTACCTCAACACTGCTACACTTCCTTTGTGAGTTCCCTTGCCTATTCTAAAGATAAACGCGAAGCCCATTGTCCACTCCACCTCCAGTTACTGCCGGTGCCTTGCCTCCTCATACTATTGAAGAAATTTGCCACAACAAACCTTACTTCATTGTATTATGATTTATATGTATTATGTTGGTGCAATATGAATAGGATCATATTATAGGAGAGAATTTGGTATATTTCCTTCAAGAAATAAATAAAGGGCATGCACTCTCAATTTCAAAGAACAATTCTCTTCTCTTCTCAAGAGAAGAAACCCTAAGAGAAGACTCTCAATGCCTCTCCCCACTCCTCTTCATGGCTGTCCACCATATCCATCTCCATCTTCATGGACATTCCTTCATGTTGCCCATGGCCTCAAATTTCAGCGAAATTCGGTCGAATTTCTGTTGAATATCGATATCCAGTCGAAATTGAATTTCGATCGAAATGGTCGAAATGACCGAAATATGGGGGCCCTAGTACAAAAATGACCGAAATGACCGAAATTTTGGTCGAAATTCGATCGAAATTCGACCGAAATTTCATTTTGGTCGATCATCAAAATAGTGACCGGAACCGACATTTAGGGCCTTGATGTTGCCTTATTTGACATGCCCAATAGAAGAATAGCTTCCGTCTCCTTCGTGCTTTATGCCAGTGAAGATGAAGCGACCTAGTTGGACAAGGTCTTCGCGGGGATGATCTAGTAGATCGTCTTCACCATCTGCATGGAGAAGAAGAAGAGATATATCTCTCTTTCCCGTCGCAATTGCTCGATTCATCCTTGCTCTAGTGTGTGCATCTTTGAAATACGAGACTTGATTAAGGAGGCCTCTTTCCTTAGAGGCTGCACACATCAATCGTAACGACCCTCTGCTAATGTGGCTTATGAAACGATGTAGAAATCACTTCTGTATCTATATGATTTCCTTTACAATTGATTTTTTTGCGATTGCTTTGTCGCTTACATGATGAGTATATGTTTTTATTCTGATACGATGGATTTATTCTGTTTTTTTCGTAATGTGCGAGTTCAAGCCTACCCTTAAATGGAATCGGGGCCTAGGTTAGTGGATTCAGATTCACATAGCTCAGAAGAACAAGGGGCCCGTATTTTCGCATATTGCGGGTGCATAATTTTTTTGTGATAATTGGTTTTCGAACATTTTAACGATATACAATGTTTCTTCTGTTCACCTATTATTTTGGACATATTTTTGGGATGATGTCTAGGAGGTCCAACACATCCCCAAATGACCCCCAAACTTCGTCAATGTTTAGCTACAGATTTCAGATGTAGAAAGTGCATGTATATACTGATTTCGATAAATAATGTAGCGGAAACTTATTAGATTTTTTGCTGATGTTTTTAAGTCATATATCACAATGAAAACCCTAACTAATAAGTCATTAATCAATTCTTTATCAACGCAAAATTATTTTGTGTCTCCAACCATGCGGTCTCGAGAAATATGATTTCTCCATAGGTGTAGTCGGAAGAGAACTCGACAGAACCAATGACTTGTTTTTTTGGCTACCGGACTCAAAGTAAATGTGAATATATACGATACATCGAGTTCTTGAGTTTGAGCTTAATTTTTAGGAAATATTTGTCACAATGAATTTAGAGTCTATTATATAATGTTGTCCAATTGGAAGTGTGCTCGTTGCTGCTATTTGGATCACAAAATCATTTATTTTTCACACTTGGATTGATGCAATAATAGAATGCCCTTTTGTTTTTTATTCTTTAACCCTTAAAGATATCAGTTTAGGGTAAAGAAATCAGCTCATGGCCTAACAACTAGTAATATAGTTTGCTCACATAGTCTTAACTATGAGTTTTGAATGTATCCGATTATGTGTCGATGTGAATGAATGTAATTTACTCATCATTATGACGGTTAATACTATTTTGTGAAGCGATGTGTTGGCAGATCGAGTTGAAAGTTCTATATGAGAACTGAGTGTGTGCATCTGTTAGGTTGAATGTACAAGATGCGTGCTTACAGGTTCTATGGCGATGAAAATCCAATATATCAAACATTAAAAATATAATAGGTCATTTGGATTATTATTTATTTAATAGGATTAACTTGAAGATGATTTGATGATACACTAATCGCAGTAATGATTGAATTCTCTTAATTGATTAGTTATGAACATTTTAAACTCAAAATATCTAATCATCAATTTAAACATGTAATGGATAGTCATATAATGACATCCATGTCCTCTTGTCATTGTGAACATTACCAAGGTTGCAAAAGTCGGTAGTCGGTACTCGGTTGGTTGGGTCACTGACTAAGGATTAATCGGTAGTCGAGCGATTAATCGGATTCAGTCGGGCTTTAATCGACTTTGATTTTTTAAATATATACGTTATTTTCATACATATATTATAATATATTTACATAGGTTTATATGTTTTTTACTATCATAATGAATCAAAATAAGTAATTGAATTTAAATAATACATTAAGCATATTAGAATAAGTTTGCTTTTAAAAAAGTAAGAAAATATGGTATCTCCAAACAAAAATTGGCTGACTAGTGGACTTAGTCGGTACTCGATCGACCACCCCACTAACTAAACTAGTCGGACCTACTAGTCGGGTGACTTTTACAACATTGAACATTACCATCATCATGGATTTTATTTTGCATACGTTTTTGCGATGGTCAGAACTTCTGAATACAAGCACATATAGATTATATTGTCTCATTTCTCGAAAGAGATGGATTTTATGCATATGGACATCGATATTGTTTCTCTTATTACTGGGACGGTATTGGATTGCACATATCATAGAATTTCTCTCATTGAAGTTGGTTTTTATTAGTAACATGACAACATTGTCTTTGGGTATTAAAGATCGAGCATTGTGAATGCAAGGTAGAAAGAATTGTTGCTTCTTTCACTATAGTTGCATTTTCATATATTATTTGGCTTGGAGAAAGTAGAAAGGAGATCTCAAGTCTCGCTTGAGATATTTAGTTAACATACCTCATGTTTTGAAGTTAGAAAAGGGATTAACTTTCAAAATACAAAAATATAAGACACTTTTTATTTAAAAAAGAATTTCACCTTAATCAAAGTATACTAAATATGAATTGCGTAACTTCAAATAAACTTAACACTTTCTAAAATATACTTGATATTAACCAAATAGATTGGATTTAAAATTTGGATGTAATGCTTACTAGTGCAAGAGACAAATCGATAATTTAACAAGAAGTAGAACAACCAAGTGCTTGTGTAGCTACATTCTTAATTCCTTATCGAGTATGCTTTGGTAGTAACATGTTGATGCTGATTATATTGTGGAGATCCTTCTAAATGCAAATTAGATGTTTGGCGATAAAAAGCCCTCTATTTCAAATTCATAAAAGACGATTTACATCTTATTTAGGAAGGTAGCTCCATAGGAGTACGGGTATTCAAAATGTTAAGAGTACATATCTGAACTACAGTTATCGGAGTCGAGAATGATGCAAATATGATGACTGTCATCATTATTTTTTCTCTACAAGTCCTTCACTAACTTCATAGTTTCTTGTTGCATGAAAAAGATAAAATATATGGGTTTTTTGAAGATACTCTCCATGTTAAGTCCTTTGAGGACATGATCAATAATGACCCTCTATCTAAGTAATAACTGTTTAAGACAAAGTAAAGAGAAGTGGAAGCATGTGTCCAGTTCATAAGAAGAAAGGTCAAAGAGTGATCACACTTTTATAACTTCCACATATAACCAACATCTAAATAGTTGGATGACTACCATTACTATAATTAGCCAAAATATTGGGAGTATGACTATCTAGATTATCTATAATCCTCAGAGGACATGTAGTTCATCGACATATCCTACATCTATAATTCATCCTTGACACCAACATGCTTGATGGACGAGAACATAGTTGGATGGTTGTACTTGTATCTAGTGCCTCTACTAACACTTGCAATTTGTTGTACCTATTTTTAGAGACTAGAAGACTTGATCTAGGAGATAGTTATTCACATGGAATCCGATGCAATTGTTGTAAAATCACCATTGAATTCGTTGACTACCACGCTAGCGGAAAATTCCTTTATCTTGGAGAACTTTTGATCTAGATGCTAAAAAGAATTTGCTATCTATTTCTAATCTTGTTAGACACATATATTCATTGTGAGAAGAACTTATCTTAATGAGTTACGATAAACACATTTCATAAGATATTATGAACATATGGTGGACTCAATAAATTAGCCATTAATGAACGTGCCATTAAAGCTTCTAATACTGGAATCAAAACCTTGATGATCAAGAGAGGATGGTGATCATATGATGAAGATTTAGCGTTAATATGTCTGTTGATATGATTAATAAATTAGTAAATAGTGGACCTTTACATTAACCTCATAAAGGACATGTACCACATTCTTTTACATTAACCTCATAAAGAACATGTACCACCTTCCTATACATTTGGAGGAGGCTTATGATTCTATCCCACGAGAGATATTGTGGAGAGTTTTGTAGAAGAGACAAGTACCTGTCCTATACATTAACCTCATAAAGGACATGTATGATAGGGCTTTATCTTGTGTAAGGATCCTGTTTGGGAAGATTGTCTATTTTGACATCAACATTAGTTTACATCAAGGTTCAACTTTGAGTCCATTTCTTTTTACTTTGATTATGGACACGTTAACAAGTCACATTCGGGATGAGTTACCTTGGTGTATGTTATTTGCTGATGGTATTGTGTTGATTGACGAGACTAGAGATGGAGTAAATGAGAAGACTAAAGGTTTTCGTACAAGTAGGGTGAAGATGGAATATATGGAGTGCACCTTTGATGGAAGCAATGGTGAAGGAATTGAGGTGAAGATTGGTGACAATAGCATTCAGAAGAGAGATTCTTTTAGAAATCTGGAATCTATTTTGCATCAGGATGGGGAAATTGATGTTACTAATAGAATAAATTCAAGCTCGCTAAAGTGGAGAGGAGCCTCTGCTATTCTATGTGATAAGAAAATTCCTTTAAAAATTAAAGAAAGTTTTACAAAGCAGCCGTGAGACTTGCTATGCTCTATGTATCTGAATGTTGGCTTGTGAACCAGAGATATGTGCAGAGAATGGCTGTAGCAGAAATGAAAATGCTAAGGTGGATGTGTGGACACACGCACGTAAAGATCGGATTCGGAATGATGCAATCAGAAAGAAAGTTGGTGTACCATGGTTTTTAAAAACGCGCCTCGAGGCGTTGAGGCGTACGCCTCGAGGCGTTTTTCTAGAAAAAACGCCTCGAGGCGCACACCTCAAGCAGCCCCAGTGAGGCGTGCGCCTCAATTGTCATGAGGCGCGCCTCGAGGCGCTGAGGCGTGAGGCGCAAGTGAGGCGCCGCCTCAAGACTTCTTGGCTGCTCCCGCTTGCTCGGCTGCTCCCGCTTGCTCCATCGCCTGCTCGGCTGCTCCCGCCTGCTCCATCGCTTGCTCGGCTGCTCCCGCCTGCTCCATCGCTGGTATCCTCAAGTGTTTGTCTCAGTTTTCTTGCAACTTGCAAGCCCTAATCACCCGTTTTCAGTAAATATATACTATATATTTTATACAATTACCACATGGGCATTGCATGATTAAGCATATATACACTATAATAAAATCACCGTAATGGGCATCTGTTTTAGTCATGGTTTTTAATTGTGATTCATATATCATATTGTATGATATACTATGATAGATACCAATGAGTTTGTGGGTTTCCTTAGAACCTTCATGCTTTCGGGCACAAACAAAACTTTTACATCTGTATGCTAAAGATTGGTTGCCAATTTGATCTTTTTTTTGTTTAAATATAAATGAAGATATTTAAATTCAAGACTCAACAATATGGATCCATATGCAAAATGAATATTTACCATTCGAATATGCAACATGGTGTTTTATAACATGGAATTAGCCTTGCAATGTCATGGAGTATGTTTTTTTATCAAAGTTATTTAATATTCTAGGACTTGTAAAATATAGTTGTGATTAATTAGCATGTTTTATAAAATATTTTCTTTATGGAGTGAGGCTTACGCCTCGATACGCCTCGAGGCTTACGCCTCGAAGAAATATTGGAAAACGCCTCGATACGCCTCACGTTTTTTAAAACCTTGGGTGTAGCTCCGATCGAGGATAAAATGCGAGAAAACCGATTAAGATGGTTTGGTCATTTGCAAAGAAGATCAACGGATGCACCAGTTAGGAGATGCGAGTGTTGGGATGTTGAGCCGGCTAAGAGAGGGCGAGGACGACCCAAGAAGTGTTGGAAAGAGACTATACGAAGGGATCTTAGTTTTCGGATACAAGCCCGGGATTGACCAAGATAGATCTGAATGGAGGCGAAGAACCTATGTAGTTGACCCTACTTAATTGTGGGAAAAGGCTTTGTTGTTGTTGTAGTGGACCTTTAATTTTCTTAAAGTCCAAGATTTGCATACTTGGTAAGATTGTATTCAAACGATGCGTAGGATAACCTTCTCTAACAAAGGAGTAAGATGCGAAATTAATTTAGATCTAATATCGTTATATGTGGTCCCTTTAGTGCCACAACATCTCGTAGACATCAATGTTACGCGACTTTTATTAATGATCATTCACGATACAACTTTATCCTCCTATTACGTCACAAGTCCGAGGCCTTTGAAAAGTTCAAAGATTTCATGGCTTTAGTTGATAATCAAACATGAAGGAAGATCAAATGAATTCAATTTTATTGAGGGGGTGAATACACCTCAGATGAATAGCTTAAAGAGAGGAATAATCTCCAATATCACTTCTCTATTTATCTTCAATTCAACATAGTTGCAGAAAGACGCAACCGAGCTGTGTTGGACTTGATGAGATCAATTAAGAGTAAAATACACTTGCCTCTTTAGTTTCTTAGGACTCATAGTAGAGATTGCAACATATCTCCTAAACAAGAACTCAAGCAAATCTGAATTTAAAACAACTCATGAGCTTTGTTTTGGAACCAAGGCAAGTGTTAAACACTTAAGAACTTGGGGTTGTTTAATCCATGCTAAAATGTAGATGCAAGCAAGCATGACTCTCACACCCGAGAGTAGTACTTGATTGGATATGTAAAAAACTGTATATGATACCTACTTAAAGATCTTCAGACCTGGAAGATGTTTGTCTCTGGAGACGTAAAATTTCTAGAGAACGAATTCTCTAAGAGTCAAGATAATAATGAAGTAATGGAAATCCTATGGCCTACCGAGCTGTTGAAGGTCCAATACTAGATCTGAAGAGATATTAGAAGATATCACCACTCTACCTCTTAGAAAGAGTTCAAGGATGGTAAGAGTCGTAAGACCATACGAGGTATGGATTCCATGTATCAAAAGAGTAACATTTTGATCAAACTTCATATAAGGAAGTTCTAGTTATCATGATATAGAAAGATGGATACTAGCAATATAGTCTGAAGTAGACTCCATGCATAGAAATGGTTAATGGGCCATGAAAGATCTAGCAAAAGGGGTTAAACCCATTGGGTGTAAATGAATCTTCAAAAGAAAGAGAGGACTTGATGTGAAGGTAAAGGCCTTTAAGGCACGACTTGTAGCGAAAGACTAGATGCAGAGAGAATGCATCGATTATGATGAGACATTTTCTCCTATGATTATGCTTAAATTCATCAGGATATTGCTAGATATAGCTGTACAACTTGACCACAACATCAGACGGAGATGTCAGATGGACGTCAAGCCTCCGTTCCTCAATAGATACCTTAAAGATATATCTATAAAGAATCCCAAGTCTTTGTAGGAGAGGAATGCCAAGAGTGCAAGCTAAAGAAGTTCATCTATGGTCTTAAGCAAGTTTCTCATAGTTAAAACATCCGTTTCGATAAATAATGGGTTATGATTTCATCGAGAATGCCGATGAACCATGTGTATATAAGAAGCTTAATGAGAGCACCATTGTGTTCATCGTGCTTTATGTAAATGGCATCTTAACCATTGGGACTGATGTTGGGATGATGACATATGTTAAGATTTGGTTATCTCATAATTTTAAGATGAAAGATCTTGAGGATGTCTTTTATATCTTAGGTTTGAAGCTGTTCAAAAATAGAGAAAAGAGGATTTTGAGACTATCACAACAAGGATACATAAGAAGATTTTGGAAAGATTCTATATGGATAATTCCAAGAAAAAGCTTCTTTCTCTTAAGACATGATTTTAACCTATCTAAAGGGATATTACCTCGTAGTGTTGAGGATGAGAAGGCTATGGTTGTATGTCCCTATGCATTGGCCATAGGAAGCCTAATATATGTCATAATATGTATTAAAACTGACATCTTCCATGTAGTGGGAGGTGTTAACCAATACTATATGGAGAGAAACACGTGACTTGTTAATAAAAATCTCAAGTACTAAAGATTATGGATATATCTATATCGAAGATGCTTAAGAGAGACTCAAGACTATATCTAAGACTATAAGGATAGTGGTCTCTAGACTTGAGGATGTTCTTATTTAGGATTTCCAATCCGACAAGGATAATAGAAATCAAATCCTGGTTATTTTTCATAAGTGCTTGACTTTCTCATCCAACACTATTGTTTATGCCTTTTCAAATATTATGGTGCTTGCAAACTTGAAGTGTGAGACACATCCTAGGCATATCCACTCTAGTACAAGACAAAATAAAGCGGTTGATGGAGAAGAAAGTGAAGAAGCTATGTTACAAGATCTTTTCCTCAATCTAATACTATGTCTCAAAAAAGCCGACCATTTGCATGCAAGAATTTTACCTATTTTGATCGAGTAATCATCCTCCAACTGAAGGAAGGGAGCCACCACTTTGCCTAATATATCTCGATTCGTCATTTAGGATTGGGTAATACCATTACCGATGACCATGTAGGGCATGTAGGAATCCTCAGGGTTTGACAACATTGCCTGACTCTATTACTTGAGAGTCAATACATAAGTCACATATATAGTAGAGGTGGAATTGCTTTCATCTTGTCATGCTTGGCTCTAGTTTCTCCCGAACTCACTCTTTTGACCTCATCTAAGAATACAAACCAAGCATCTAAATAAAGTGACTTCGAACAACATGCTAAGTGAAGAAAAAAGAGGGTTGGAGGTAGCCTTTCCCCTACTTGCAAAGATCTCCATTGAAGATTCTAGAAATAGTGAGCATTTCCATTTATAAATAGTTATGAGAAGCAAGATCAGCTTATAGTCCAGATCTGAAGCAACTGGTTTAGCTTGAACGCGGATTTCGTTTAAAGAAGTTGTCCAAGAGAGAGGAAGCAATGGGTCTGGAAAGACATGTCAGGAAGGTGGCTACAAGGCCACTAACCACCATTATTAGTCGCATGAACTACAAAGCAAGAATTCCATGCCACTATATATTCAGTGCTCGCATTGCTCCAAAAACCTTGTCTTCTTGGCTCTTCTTTTCTCTGTGTTCCGTCTTCGGAAAGAAAATGATAGTTAAAAAAAAATAAAGAATGTAAGGGATTCTCTTTTTTTTTTCCATTTTGCCCTATTAGAACCTGCAACTGATCATGTGCAATCATTCCAAAGCAGTTAAGAGCTGCAGCCTAATGGTCAACTCATAAGTGGCACCTCCCCAGAGGGGGTTAATTTGATGGTCATTGTTGTTTGTCGAACTTGGAAAAAAAAGGAAAAAAAGTAATAGGAAAGACACTATGATGATTTTAACAAAGAAGGGTATTGACTTCATTAGATGTAGCAACCACATCAGATGCAATAACTGTTTCTATAAGATATATGCAAAGTTTATGGCAAAACTTTGCATGCTCTCTGGGTAACTAGTCAACTGCCCAAGCTTTTTGACCCAATACCCAAATGATTATCACACGAGCTTTAGTTTAAGAATAGTTCATGAAAGGCTCCGAGGGATAGTAGGAGAATGTTGGATATGCAATCCCCATGGTGAGCCATTATGTAATAGAAGTTATTGTTAATTATATCATTCCTTGTATGAAAGTAAACACTATTAAGTTTGCGTTATTATTAAGGTCCCTCAGTATAAGGATACCTATCATGGTCATATGGATGTCATAAAATTGTTGATCTAAATAAGATAAATCATTTAGTCTGGAACAAAGTTGTAGATCTAAAGAATTAGATCGAGGAAGCAACTAACATTACAAAATGATATTCAAAGCGGATCTACTATCTGAAAAGATATGTCAATCTTCTTTTTGAAGGCTAATAACCGACTGACACTCTTGATGCAAGTCCTCTATATAGGAATGGAGATTTGGAGGTATTGGATGAGTCAAGTTAAAGTAGTAACTTGACGATATCGAGATACTAAGGCCCACATCCTATACTGTCTCGAAATAAGTACATATCCTATGACCTATGACAGATATACGTCTATATGCTTGGGTGTGTACATTTGACAGACCATTAGTTTGATGAATTGACAAGGTATACATACTTTGAGCTTGTGTGCATACAAGGGAACATGAGATGTATAATATCTCAAAGGAATCATACATGTTTGTACTTTCTTAACCGAGAGATAAGAGCCCATTCATGAGATTTTGCGTTCACAACGAATACCACTAGTGGTCATCTTGTTTTGAAAATAAGATGCAAATTCAAGAATGTTAATATGCTTTTGGAAGGCTTATGATTAATTTTAATTCCTGATGGTCGATTGATAATTTTCTTATGGCGAAGCCTTTTCCCACTTGAATGGATTCTTGCTCAAATCCATGTTGAAAGATCCGATTATTTTCTACGCTGGTTATCGGCTACCTAACACAACCCCCACAAGGGGGGATTCGAACCCTGGTCTTTTGGGTGGTAGACACACGGTACTACCACCAGACCATTGGATTAGAAATCTACCGAGAAATCTTAGAAAGTGACATCTAAATATGTTTTTAGTACAGAGGGGTTGGAAGGGGGATTCGAACCCTGGTCTTTTTTAGTGTGAGCCACTACTTCTACCACTAGACCATTAGGGGGGTTCCATCTAAATATGGGATAAACACTTCGGGTTATTGATGTGAATGATTCACATTTTTTGAAATTAATGAGTATGCTCCATACTTAACATAGAGGGATAATGTGAATATGATTTGCATTTATTAGCATTAATGTAAATATGAATTACATTTAATTTGAGAAATACTGTGAATGTAATCACATAATATTAGGAATATTGAAATTATGATTCATATTAATATGAGAAGATCGATAATATGATTCTCATATTATTATTGGGAATATTAAGAATATGAATTTCATATTAATATCGGGAACAATGAGGACCACAGTTGTAAAAGTTCGTTGACTTGGCCGACTAGTCGAGTCGGGGGTTAGCCGACCCGACTAGGCCTAGTTGGCCATTAGTCGGTCAACCTGACTAATCGAGCCGACTAGTCAGCCTAGTCGGCCGACTACTCGGCTAACTTTTACATTTTTTTTGCTTTTTTTAAAAGCAAACCTATTCTATTATGCTTAATGTTATATTTAAAGTCAACTACTTCACAGCCAATACTACAACTTTGTAAATGGAATATGGATTGCCTTTTGAACCTTGTGGTCCTTGTAAGTTGTAATTTCCAGCCCAATTTAGCATCTCATGTTTAGTCAGATCTTTACCCTATTGCACACGACATTTTCCTTATGCACTTGAATGACTCTCCCAATATGCTGCATATAGATATAGACTTGTATTTCTTTATCATGGTAATAAATTTTCAAGCAAAGATCTAGTCCACCAATCACAAGGATAACCGACGAAATATATTTCTTTTTTTGTGGCACGTGTACTTTTCTGTGGAAAAGGCTTTCAACTTTAACTTCATCTTGCCATCCTAAAATAAATTAAGGTTTACATCATATAGTACTACATTTTGTTCAACCCAATACAACCACCACAAATTCTCTTTTCACTTTAAATGTAGTCGGTTACATGGATTACTTGACTGCAAATATATTCAATTCTGGATATGCCTGAACTTAAATTCGTTAAAGGTTTTTTAAAGTGCCATATAAATTGTATAAATCTAATGTACAAATATATGCAAATATATAAGAATAAATGTATAAAAAAAGATTTATGTATTTAAAATAATTAAAAAAATAAAAACCGACTAATGACCGAGTAAATCCGATTTAGTCGCCTGACTGCCGATTAATCCTTAGTCAGTGACCCCATCGAACCGAATACCGACTACCGATTTCTGCAACCTTGATGAGGACATGATTCTCATATTTATTTTAGAAATTATGTGTATATGATTCACATCTATTTATTTATGTTAATGTGAATAAGAGACACATTCACCATTAATAAAATGTAAATGTGATTTACATTTATTATATTGGTGTAATATGAATAGGATTTATATTACATGAGAGAATTTGTAATATTGTCTTCAAGAGATAATGGTGCTTCTTTCCATAATGAGATAATTGATGATAATCAATTATCTTCCCCAACTCATAATAGGGGAAGAGAAGAGAGCCTCTCTCTCTTTACATGGTCGTCCCCACTAGTATAAATAGAGGGCATGAGCGCTCTATTCAAAAGAACAACTCTCTTTTCTTCTCAAGAGAGGAGACCCTACGAGGAGATTCTCAATTTTTCTCTGGTCTCCTCTCCATGGCCATTCACTGTATGCCTCTCCCTCTCCATTTCTATGGCCCACCTTTCATGCCGTTCCATCTCTCCCTGTTGGCATGTCCAATAGATGAAAAGCATCTGTCTTCTCCATGCTCCATGGCCACGAGAAAGTAGGTGATTCCATTTTGTGAGGTTTCCACAGAAAAGACCAAGGAGATCATCTTCACCATCTGCGTGGAGAAGAAGGGGAGAACTATTTCTCTTGTTTCCGCAGGAATCACACGATTCATCATTATACCAACTTGTGCTTCGATGGATCATATTTGATTTAGGAGGTCTCTTTCCTTCAAAAATACACGCATTGAGGGTAACGGTCTCTTACCCATGTAGTTTGTGTGAGGATGCAGAAATCATTTCAGCTTCCAAATGGATTCGCATTGCTGACATTAAATTTTCTGCGATAGGTATTTCTCTACTATGATGAGCACATTTTTTTTCTAATTTGATTTGTTTATTCCACCTTTTCCGTGACGCGCAAGGTCATGTTTTTGTAATGGAAAAATGGCTCTCATCATATATTCTGAAGCTGAATATCAATATTCCATGTGGCGTTGTTTGATATTACTGTCATCTCCATTATCTAAATTTTACTTTTAGCCAAATGTTTGACGTGTGCCATTTGTACCCAGATTTGTAAAGCATGGCTATATTTGAGCTCTTGTAGAAATGTCATCTTCATCAAATATTGGCAGCAACTGCCTTTTCTTGCATTAAATAAAATAACACATCTGTGCATGCAATGGTGACTGGCAAAAGGTTTTTTGATGCTGACCGCGGTAAGAAATCCAATTGCTTCAGCCAATTATTTGTTTTTGATGAATCTGCATCGTATATTTATGTGAGATTTGATGGCAATACTTTTTCTATCTGCTGGATATAGACGTCACTCTGTTGGATTCACTGGATGCTGGGTGCTTTAGGGCATGCAGTTATCACAAGGAAGGGCTATTAATCTTATCAGCAAAGGGTGTATCCTAAAGGTCAGGACTTTTTATTGTATTAATATTTAGAAATTTTAAACTTCATAATAATTCTGAATGTCTTGAAACACATTACTCACATGTGCTAACGGTTTCATCTGCAATAATGATTTTCACTCTGTTCGTGAAGTATACTTAGTTGTACTATCGGGTACACTTGGTTCAATGATAAACACACTTCCGTTCCAAAGATGGATGCATTGTATGTGACATGCAAACAGATTAACGCACTTATTGAATTGGCTGGCTATGTGAATCCATTCAGTCTTCATGAAGAGCTGTTGAAATTAGTAGACAATAGTTTCTCTCTTGTTTCCAGCAAGAATAAATGGACTAGTACATTTGATTGAAAGTATTAAAGGCTGGTTTTTTCTCATTTAAACAACTCTAGAAATCGGTGCATAAGAAAAATCTTGCATACTTTGCTGAGAAGGAAGAACGTGGAAAGACTCATCATCATGAGGTTAAAGAACCCCCTCATACTCGAATATGTCAACCAACTACAATTATCAGGTTATGGTAATGTAGGGATGCATGCTCCCAGTGTTCTACGGAGTTGTGCAAACAAAAGCAGGATATTGCACACTGATAAGGTGATGGAAATCTTATTTGCCTTGGTTTCGTTTTTTGGAGAATGTAGTAGTTCCATAAATGTAGACAATTACTTCTTAGACATGCTGCCTCCAAACAGCTCTAACGTATTACTTGCATTAGTTTCATAAATGCAGGTAGTTTTTTTAAAGTTAAATTTTAATTGTATAGGAATTCGTACAACATGACAGCGGAACCTGAGTAAAAGTTGTCATTTGGTTTGGAAGTCGTATTTAGTACATGTTTTATGGTCATTACGTGGTTATATTATGGAGGGGAAATTTTGAAATAGCGGTTACATAATAAGAAAATTCCAATTTTCATCCTTTTTTTGGTGTATGCATATGTAAAGAGTAGTTTGTGACTGTTTTACTTTTAAGTAGCTACAGCTCTAAAAAGCAAAACCAATACACGGAATCTCCCTGCAAAGAAACTATTATTTCTTTTCGGGTTTTTGCTTAAGCGCATTTTTGTTTGAATTTGGGTTTGCTTATCTTCCCGCGAAATTGATGATAAGGAATTGTGCCTATATCTTGTAAAACCCAACATTCCCAGGTTCGACCTTGAGGAAATCAGAGTGTTAATAGTAATACATTAACCTTTAATATGGTCCAAGGGTAGGCTGTCACCCATGCTCGAGCATATGTACAACTTGGAAATTCACAAGTAGCAGTTGTTCATTAGGCTTGACTACAAAGCCACAAGTAAAACGAAGGGACTAATATTTTAATACAATACAGAATGATCACAACCAGCTTTTAATCTATATAAGAATTAGGGGTACTAGGGTTCTTCAACTTTGTTCAAGTTGCCCCAGAATGACAGTATTCTGATTTTTCGAACCTTATGTGGAAAGATTAATGGGTCGGGAGGGGGAGGGTGAATTGTGGAAAAGGTGGAGATTGGACCATGGAAATGAAAATAGATACCTAAATTGGACTCCGAACATCCAGCCTCAATCGTTTGAAGTTGTATCTATAGAGGGATTTGACTAATATTTCAGTATGCAGAATCATCGTCATAGAAGGTCCAACGTATGAATCTAATATACAGGGACCATCTTATACCTTTGATTAAAACCTTATGGTGCACAGCCATGGTCTTAAATATCGATATCGATCTCATTTTGCCAAGCTTGAAAAGAGTGAATATTGTCATCATATTGGTGATATAGTTAGAAATTATAGAAATTAATATAAAAAATATTTTCTTTCTCAAAATTAAGGTTTTCGTTGTTTCTAATCAATACATAACATAAAAGTACACATTAAGAGACTGTTTATGTAGAAGTATATGGTGCTATATTTACAATTGTATGTAGAAGTACATGGTGCTATGTTTACAATTGTTAATATATGTTAGGCCATATATGTTGTGAGCATGCATGCGCATGCATGCGGGAGCAATGGGGGAGAATTTATGTGAGGTACCTTGAATCTTGCTATTTAGGTAGCTTGATGTAGTTATAGTTCGGTTTATTTTCACGATATCTCTTATGATCCCCCATAAGGGGCTCGAGGACATGCCTCCAAAACCTAATCAATGATGCTTATATTAGTTGATCAGATTTTTATTAAATTTATTCATAAACTTTAAGTTATTACAATCAGTTGCATATAATCTTAGTATCTTGTATTTCTTATACGAGGAAGAGGACTCATCAAAGAAATGACACTAAAAAGTAATAAAAGTACATCAGGGATGAAATTAGGAAGGAATATTTCTGGGATTAGTTGTTGAGAAAATTTTGGAGGGATTTTCATAATTCAATGATAGTTGATGATATTTGGTAAAAAAAATTGAAAGAGGGGGGGGGGGGGGTGAAATTTTAGGAAAAGATACGAGGATTTTGAGATTGCCATATCATTAAATACTGATATATCATTAATATTTTGTGATATTTTATGCTATGCTCATAATAGATGTATGTTGCAGATTAAACATGCAGATAGGCAAGCGAAAGACAACTACTACACAAGATTGATAAGGTTCACTCATAGTCGGGTTTCACCTAGTTGGCGGTGGTGGATCTTTCTCAATATTGTAGAAAAACTACAATAGAAAGGATGATTCAAAATACTAATAGTTGTGGGAGTATATATGGTGTCCTCTTATAGATAGATGGATCCCCAAATAACACCACAATAAGCGTGATCTACAATCAATTATGATTTGAATGGATTCTCCACTCACAAATCAATTAAAATCCTATAGATTCTCTGGTCAATCGGAATTCGGATGGATCCTTTAATTAATCAGAAACTTGATGAATGCTCACATCAATTAGGATCCAGATGGATCCCCTAGTCAATTAGAATTCAAGACATATCAACACCGTCCACCTTGAATTGTATCGTTAGATATTAGAACAACAATAACCAGACTCCATCGCTGCCTTCCTCTCCATGCGGCTACTAACAATAGTTGCGGAGTAAGTTCAATCGATGTTTAAACTTGCTCCAAGATATTGCCTTTAAGGACATATCAACTAAGTTATCTGTTATGTCACCATTCATCAACTTGATCCTATTCTCCAAATGGATGAAGCGAAACATGAGAAAGTTGGCCCTCTCATGTTGTTGGTGATTCTTAATTATCACATTCTGTCAAGATTGCCACACAATATGATAGCATGATCCTATTGTAGAGCAAGATCTCCAATCAATCCCTTATATTAGACGGCCTCCTTTGCAATTTATGTCAATGCCATTTACTTAGCCCTGTGGTAGATAAAATAAGTGAATACTCTATGGTAGCATTCCGACTATTGACGAAAAAATTTTAAAGTAAAGATTAGCGACAGCTTGTCAATGATGTCGTTCGATTAGAATTTGTAACATAGTCTAAATCTGAGTATCTAGCAACTAAATACTTTGACTCACTTCTATAGATGAGGTCAACATCAAAAGTTCCTCTCAAATATTGAAAAATCCGTTTGACGGCATGTCAATGTTCCTTCCCTGGATTTCCCACGAATTTGCTAATTATGCTCACAACTTGAGTGATTTGTGGTCGTGTGTATACCATGTCGTAGAACAAACTTCCAACTGCACTAGCACAAGGGACTAGAGACTTGTGTTCTTTCTCTACATCTGACTGATGTGCAGAAGATACTGAAAGATGAATACTTCGAGCAGATGGAGTACTTATGGACTTTGTGTGGGCATCCTAAATCTCGTAGGATCTTTTAAACGTAGTTCTTTTTAGATAAAAATAGTTTCCCTTCTGCACGATCCTTGATGATTTCCATCTCTAAAAACTTTTTTGTTGCAGCAAAGTCCATGCCAAATTTTGAACAAAGAAGTTTCTTTAGATCATCAATGGTACTTTTGTTAACAACAATCAACGCATCGTCGCCTTAAAATAATAAATAGATGAAGGATCTATTCTCTACAATGTGGTGGTATCCACAATAAATATATGGGCTCTTGTTGAACACAAGACTAACCATGAACCGATCAAACCTTACAAATTAATATGGGCTCTTGTCGAACCCAAGATCAACCATAAAAACTATCATACCTTTTATACCATTATCTACGAGTTTGCTTGAATCCGTACAAGGACTTCTTCATTCTGCACATATGGTATTCTTTACCTCGAAATACGAGCCTCTTTGGTTGGTTCATTAGAATTTCTTTTAAGTTCACATACAAAAAGCCATGAACTTGAAATTCTCGATGGTAAGATCTAATCACACTTATGGATGTGTACGCCATAATAGGAGATAATATCTAGTTGTAGTCCACCCCTTTCTTTTTACTGTTGCCTTTTGCATCTAGTATGCCTTGTATTGGTGATGTTTTCACCACGTAAGATTCAAATCGTTTTCTTGAATATTCATTTGTAGTCAACAATTTTCTCCCCCATTGACAACTTGACATGCTCCATATTTAATTCTCAAAAAGAGACCCCTTCTCCTCACTCAGCAATAGGGTGGACGACCACTAATTCCATATAGGACTTGGTAGCCGTCCACCACTTACCAAGTGGGGGCAATCTCATGGATTTCCATGAGATTGCATATCTCCTTGAAATTCTCCATTATTTAATCCAACAACTTTTGTTGGGATTTATTCTCCAAAAATAATTCACAATTTATTTTGGGAATATTGCAATCTTGCCATTGGAAAATTATGAATAATATTTACAACCCAAAACAAAATACAATTTACATTTTCAATTAATTAGACAATGTGTATCCAATACACATTAATAATTAATCAACAAATATAAATTATAATTATCTCTCTCTAATACATTAAATCATATTTATAATATATTATGAATAACTGGATATTTCTATCCACACTATTCTTATCCATAATAATTATGTCACATTTTATTATATTGGATAATTTCTCATACATCATGATAATTAAATCACATTTAATTATCAATTTCTCAATGCTTAGATCTCATGGAATTATTCTTGAACCATTCAAGAACAATGCTATTTCTCCTCAGATACTTGGAGATAAGGACAGGGCGTTTGTATTGTTCCACGTATAGTGACTTGGATATTGAGATCCTATCTCAAATCCAGATCCCATGGACCTCTCATAGATGCTTGATTAAATCAAGACCGTAAACCTAATCTTCTCATTGCATCTGAATCTCATTCAGATCAATGTCCATCAAATGGACTAAGATTAGGTCACTTCTCTACCAAGAGGAGTCACTAAAATCCAGACCTGTTTCATCACTCCCTAGGAATGGAAGCGTCATGGTTATACAATCGTTTATGATCAAATCACCCTTAGGTATTCCCAATACCTGTACATCCTGCATACTGCAAGACTCGTGATCATCCTAAAGATATAGATCACTTTTACACTGTCATCTTCATGGTTTGATCACGAAGTTTCTCAATCTTGGTCCTTGGGATTTGGCATAGATCGTATGCCTTCACATAGCATATATCTCACCTTCAAATTCATGTCATGCTTCTAAAACATGATGACCATGCATGGAATTTGATCAGTCCCAATACCTCATGAGTGAGCTCATGCTTCCGGTTCATAAGTGAACCTGTATGATCCCTTTGAGAGATCGTATTACTCATATGCCCTTGCATGCACACCAACTCATCGGTGTATAGATCTTGGTTAGGTCATCAACTTAATGGTCTGCCAAATGTACATACTCAGACATATAGCAATACATCTGTCTATGGTCAGAGGATGTTTGCCTATGATGTGACAGTATTCATCATAGGTCTTTGGTTATCTCGATCTCGTTAAGTCAACCCGTTGACTCAACTAATCTGATGCCTCCGAATTACTATTCCCATGTAGAGGACCTGCATCAAGATGTCGATTAGATATTAGCCTACTGAAAAAGGATTGCCATCTCCTTCTCAGGCTGGAGATCATCACTTGTCAATCATTGATGATGCTTGATGAGTCCTCTATCTAACTCCTTAGATATTCATCCAAGCATCAACCTCTATGATTCAATCAATGAATCAACAACTGTATGATTTCCAAGTTGGCCATGGTACATAACCCTTATTGTATAGAGGAACCTTATAGTGCATTCATTCATTCAATATCAGAAAGGGAGTGAAACATAATCAATAACTTTTATTGATAAATCATTTATTACAATAACATTTATTGCAGGAATGGTTCGCCTCGGGCTCACATTGCTAACAATCTCCCACTAGCCCTCAGAACCATTCAGGAACAATCCTTAAACCCATACTCATTACATGCTGGTCGAAAACCTTCTATGTCAGAGGTTTGGTAAGAGGATCAACAACGTTGTCGGCAGAGGCCACCTTGGTGATGATGATATCACCACACTTTTGAATCTCCCGAATGATGTGGTATTTCCTTTCTACGTGCTTGCTCTTCTGATGCCATCTGGGTTCCTTCGCCTGGGCAATGGCTCCCGTGTTATCACATAGTAGCGGGATGGGAGTATCAGAGGAAACTACGCCAAGCTCCAGCACGAACTTGCGCAACCACACCGCCTCCTTTGCAGCATACGATGCGACAATGTATTCGGCTTCTGTTGTTGAATCAGCTGTAGTGTCCTGCTTCTTGCTTCTCCAGCTCACAGCACCACCAATCAACAGGAAAACCCTGATGTCGACTTTCAATCATCAATATCTGATTGGAAGTCAGAATCTGTATATCCCAAGACTTGGAGATCACCATCTCCATAGACCGAGATGTAATCTTGCGTCCGTATTAGATATTTAAATATGTTCTTACTGCATTCCAGTGTTGTTCTCCATAGCAAGATTGGTAACGACTTACCACTCCCACTGCATGGCAGATATCTGGCATAATACACATCATGTCATACATTAAGCTTCCTACAACTGATGCATAAGGGCATCCATCCATGGCTTTCTTTTCCTCAATAGTTTGAGGAACCATTCCTTTATACAGGTGGATACCATGTCTTAAGGGTAGGAATCCTTTCTTGGAACTATCCATACGGAATCGTTCAAGAATCTTCTTAATGTATCCATGTTGTGACAATCCCAATATCCTCTTCTCTCAGTTTCTGAACAACTTCAGACCCAAGATGTAAGAGGCTTTTCCAAGATCTTTCATCTCGAAGGTATGGGATAGACAAATCTTCACACTGGTCATCATCCTTGTATCATTCCCAATGATAAGGATGTCATCTACATAAAGCACGATGAACACAATGGCGATCCCACTGAGCTTCTTGTACACAAGATTCATCAGGATTCTGCACAAAATCATAACTCTTTATGGTTTCGTCAAATATGATGTTCCAGCTACGAGAAGCTTGCTTGAGCCCATAGATGGATTTCGTCAGCTTGCATACTTTGCCATCCTCAGTTATGAAGCCCTGGGGCTGCTCCATATAGATATCCTCCTTGAGGTATCCATTGAGGAAAGCCATCTTGACATCCATCTGCTAGATGTCGTAGTCAAGATATGCAGCTATAGCTAGCAATATCTTGATGGATTTAAGCATAGCCACAGGAGAGAATGTCTCATCGTAGTCGATGCCTTCTCTCTATGTGTAGCCCTTGGCTACGAGCCGTGCCTTGAAAGTCTCTACTTTCCCATCTGGTCCCCTTTTAAAACTTGAAGATCCATTTACACCAAATGGGTTTTACCCCTTTAGGTGGCTCCTCTAGGATCCATACACCATTCTTATGCATGGAGTCAATTTCTGACTTCATTGCTAGCATCCATCTATCCATGTCATGATCCGCGAGTGCTTCATCAAATGAAGTAGGATCATTGTCAGTTTCACTTGACACATGGAATCCATACCTTTCAGGTGGTGCAACCACCCTCGAACTCCTTCGAAGAGGTATGGGTGTTACCTTGATTCCAGGCTGAGTGAGGGTACAAAGTGTGTGTGCACACCCTAAGATAGAGCCAAAATCCCCCCTTCCATATCACATACCCCGATCCTAGTAAATATCATAGGATGAATTCCTTGAGGTTCAACTTACCAGTCCCAAGTAGCCTCTGCCTGCTTCAACAGGTAGATAGGGGTGAAGCAGGGATGCACCGCGACAAGTCACTAGTAACCCTCTAGGGTGAAGTTATAAGCCTTGTCAGCCTCCGCCTACTTCGATAGGTAGATAGGGGTTGGTTCTTGAACTTCTCAATTGGTGATAGGAGCAAAGAGAGGAGCGACATTGGTATCTTAGGTGACAGGTTAAACAGGGTGGCTTTGAGCCGACTTCCCTTTAGGCTATCACATAATCCTTACTAGTTTCTTGAAAATAACATTTAAAATAATAATGGATGTCATTTATGTGATCCTCCACCTCTTATTCAAATTTAATTAATTATCATGAATCACATTCATATAATTAATTCTTCCAAGGGAATTATCAACTCTATTCATAACAGAGTAATTTTAATTTGAACATAATTAATTCAATCATATTAAATTAATTATCAATCCAATTCAATCAATCAAACTTGATTGTTTTACTTGAATATATATGGTATTATTCTCAAAGTACATATTAATTCGTATTTTAATAATTAGAAAATACAACTTGATTTCTTCAGCATTATCAAGTCCCTACCCGCTGTCATGGCCAGTACCGACGAGAGTGGGACGGACCACATACGTTGCAACCGACTACCCCAGCGATCTCCGACTAGACACCATATCCGCCTCGGGAAAGGATAATGCCAAATAGATCAATTTGTACTTGAGATGACCATCGGTTCTTCAACCGAAATTATACCATATAGTAATAATCAAAATATTTTTTATTATAAGGAAACAAATTCCCAATCCTATTCAAGCAAGGAGTTTGATGATTGTGTTTCCAATTTTAATCTAGATCAAATCTAATTAATTTATTGGTTGAGGCCAAGTCAATTAAGAAAATAGTCATCTTCCAATATTTCTCAAATATTTTCCATAATTATTTCTTGAATTAACAATTAATTTCATCAATTGACAATCACATGGTTCTTGATTAGGACAGTAATTTCAGCAGTGACCCTTACTTACTAAAATTAACATATCTCAATCATTTTAAATTCAAATTAGACAAAATCAATTTTCATAGATTGCTAATTTGATTTAGGACAGAACCCAAGTGATATTTCACGCATTTCGAGGCAAGTCTAAACAGTAGTTAACTCTTTAATCATGTTAAGATTTGCAGTTCCCGCAACAGTGCATACATGTACATTAAACAACCATATCTCGAGCAAACGGAATCCAAATTACGTAAACTCAGATCCTATGGTTTCCTTATTTAAAGGGAAACAAAATCCAAGTGTTAAATTCGTGTTTAAACAATTTAAACAGGGTCGAATGTATTCACTAAACAGAAGTGCGAAAATCAAATGCGATAAAAACTTTCGCGACTTCCACGAACCCAAGTCATCTTAGGTTTACGGATCGTATCCAAAACCTTTGACCGAAGGCTCTGATACCACTTGAAGGATATGGGAAAAATCCTCAAGCGCATTACGGAAGCGTGAGCGTCGTATCGAATACGATGGAGAACGACTAGTCGTACTAGTTGTTCGGTGCAACGGAATTAAAAAAAAATTATGCGATGAAACCACATGAACAAAGAACGATTCTCGGATCGTTTCATCTATAACCACAACAAGTATAATGCAATACCTCTTGAAGCGTGGTTGATCGAGTCTCTACGAAAAGAGAACTCCTGTCTCAAGTTCGATCGTCGGAGAAGAAGCTTGCGAGCGCGGGGATGAGTCGCGGTGTCCACGCAATCTAACGAGTTGATCCAAGCATGGTGAACTCCTGATCTCGTCGCATGAGATCGAACGTCTCCTTCGTGAGCGTAGTACTCCAAGAAGACGGAGAACCAAAGAACGTCGAAGCGGCGGTGCGGTGGCGTAGGCGACGACGGCTATCTGCCTTAGGGTTTGGTGGACGACCACCAAGGAGAGGGAGAAAGGTTGGGCATGTGAGGAGAAAGAGAGAGAGAGATGTGCTTCCAAAAGCATGTACTAGAGAGCATAGTATGCTTCTCTATTTATAAGGTTTTAGGATCCATGGATCTCAATCCATGGGACATATAAAATCAATGGATGAGATTGATTTATGTCAATCCAATGGTCAAGATTGTTGTTGGTAAAAACTAACAACTTATGATTTAATTTAGATCAGATATAGTTGATAAATCAAATATACATCAATCCTAAAATTAAACCAATCAAATAAGGAGATGATTTCAATGGAGATCATGTTTCCCCAAGTAATAGGGTGGACGTCCACCAATTCCATATAGGACTTGGTAGCCGTCCACCACTTACCAAGTGGGGGCAATCTCATGAATTTCCATGAGATTGCATATCTCCTTGTTATTCTCCATTATTTAATCCAACAACTTTTGTTGGGATTTATTCTCCAAAAATAATTCACAATTAATTTTGAGAATATTACAATCTTGCTATTGGAAAATTGTGAATCATATTCACAACCAAAAACAAAATACAATTTACATTTTCAAATAATTAGACAATGTGCATCCAATACACATTAATAGATAATCAACAAATATAAATTATAATTAGCTATCTTTAATACATTAAATAACATTTATAATATATTATGAATAATTGGATATTTCTATCCACATTATTCTTATCCATAATAATTAAATCATATTTAATTATATTGGATAATTCCTCACACATCATGATAATTAAATCACATTTAATTGTCAATTTCTCAATGCTTAGATCTCATGGAATTATTCTTGAACTATTCAAGAACAATGCTATTTCTCCTCAGATACTTGGAGATAAGGATAGGGCGTTTGTATTGTTCCACGTATAGTGACTTGGATATTGAGATCATATCTCAAATCCAGATCCCATGGATCTCTCATAGATGCTTGATTAAATCAAGGTCGTAAACCTAATCTTCTCATTGCATCTGAATCTCATTCCGATCAATGTCCATCAAATGAACTAAGATTAGGTCACTTCTCTACTGAGAGGAGTCACTAAAATCCAGACCTATTTCATCACTCCCTCGGAATGGAAGCGTCATGGTTATACAATCGTTTATGATCAAATCACCCTTAGGTATTCCCAATACCTGTACATCCTGCATACTGGAAGACTCGTGATCATCCTGATGATATAGATCACTTTTACAGTGTCATCTTCATGATTTGATCACTAAGTTTCTCAATCTTGGTCCTTGGGATTTGGCATAGATCATATGCCTTCACAAATCATATATCTCACCTTCAAATTCATTTCATGCTTCTAAAGCACGACGACCATGCATGGAATTTGATCAGTCCCAATACCTCATGAGTGAGCTCATGTCTTCCGGTTCATAAGTGAACTTGTATGACCCCTTTGAGAGATCGTATTACTCATATGCCCTTGCATGCACACCTGCTCGCCGGTGTATAGACCTTGGTTAGGTCATCAACCTAAAGGTCTGCCAAATGTACATACTCAGACATATAGCAGTACATCTGTCTCTAGTCAGAGGATGCTTGGCTATGATGTGACAGTATTCATCATAGGTCTTTGTTTATCTCGATCTCGTTAAGTCAACCCATTGACTCAACTAATCTGATACCTCCGAATCACTATTCCCATGTAGAGGACATGCATCAAGAGGTCGATCAGATATCAGCCTACTGAGAAAGGATTGCCATCTCCTTCTCAGGCTGGAGATCATCACTTGTCAATCATTGATGATGCTTGATGAGTCCTCTATCTAACTCCTTAGATATTCATCCAAGCATCAGCCTCTATTATTCAATCAATGAATCAACAGCTGTATGATTACCAAGTTGGCCATGGTACATAACCCTTATTGTACAGAGGGACCTTATAGTGCATTCATTCATTCAATATCAGAAAGGGAGTGAAACATAATCAATAACTTTTATTGATAAATCATTTATTACAATAACATTTATTGCAAGAATGGTTCGCCTCGGGCTCACATTGCTAACAAAGAGAGGATCTCCATTCTAAGAAGGAGATGACAATCCTTTCTCTAAAGGCTAATATCTAACTGACTTCTTGATGCAGGTCTTCTACATAGGAATAGAGATTCAGAGGTGTTAGATAAGTTAGGTCAAAGAGTTGACTTAACGAGATCAAGATAATCGAATACCTATGCCGTATGCAATCACGATATAGGCATGCATCCTCTGACCGGAGACAGATGTGTTACTATATGTCTGAGCATGTACATTTGGCAGGCCAATATGTTGATGACCTAATCAAGGTCTATACACCGGCACACTAATGTTCATACAAGGGCATATGAGTAATACGATCTCCCAAAGGGTACAAGTTCATTTACTGAATCGGAAGACGATCTCACTCATAAGATATTGGGAACTCAAATTCCGTGAATGGTCGTCTTGCTTTGGAAGTTTGAATGAATTTGTAGGTTTGATATATGCTTTTTGAAAGTATATTATCAAGACCTAGGTATATGCTTTTGAAAAGTATATGGTCGATACCGACTCCTAATGATCAAATAAGAATCTTAATGATAAAACCCCGAGGAGACAATCTAAAAGAGATCTAAAACTTTGGGTTTAATCCGCGTCTTCCAGTATGCAGGATGTTCGGGTATTAGGAATACCTGAGGGTGATGTGATCAGAAATGATTGTATAATCATGATTCTTCCATTCCTAGGGAGAGATGAAATGGGTCCAGATTTTAGTGACTCCTCTTAGTAGAGAAGTGATCTGATCTTGATCCAAATGTTGGACATTGATTTAAATGTGATTCAGATGCAATAAGAAGATTAGATTTGCGAACCTGATTTAATCAAGCATTTATGAGAGGTCCGCAAGATCTAGATTTGAGACGTGATCTCAATATCCAAGTCACTATACGTGAAACGTACAATCGCCATGTTCTTATCTCCAAGCATCCACGGAGAAAGCACATTATCCTTGAAAGAATTCAAGGATAATTTCACTTTTGATATATGTATCCGAGCATTGAGAAACATGATGATTAACTGTTTTTTAATTATCATGAATAATATGGTTTTGGTTCATATTATATGGAGAGTTATCTAAGATAATTAAACGTAATTTAATTATCAAAAATGAGAATAACGTGAATGCGATTCATTTTATTTGGATGCATGAGAATAGAGATCCAAGATGATTAAATGCAATTTAAATATCATGGATATGAATAAAGTGGATAGCACTATCCATATCAATCATATATATTATAAATATGATTTATAATATATAAGAGAGAGATATTTGTAAATAATATTTACAATTTAAATGTTGATGTGAGTTGGATTCACATTGGACAAATAATTGAAAATGTCATTTACATTTTTATTTTGGCTTGTTAATGTGATTTGCAAATTTCCAATGATATGATTGCAATATTCACAAAATAATTGTGAATTATTTTTGTGGAATTATTTACAACAAGTGTTGTTGTAAATATTGGAGATTTCCATAGAATAATGTAATCTCATGAGATTACATGAGATAACAACCTTCCTACTTGGGAGGGTGGACGACCACCTACTCCCATTAGGAAAGGGTGGCCGTCGCCCCCCAACCCCCCTCTTATGGAAGGAGGCAATCTCCATTCCATGAATCTCCATGCTTAATTGATTTAATTTGTAATTAATTTATATTGATCTTTTAATACATATTTAATCTAAATTAAATTAATTATTGTTGTATTTTTATAACAAAATCTTGACCATTGAAAGAAACACAAATCAATCTCATACATTGATTTTGTGCAGTCCATGGATTGTGATCCATGGACTACCAAAATACTATATAAGAAGAGGCACCCCTTGCTCTTCAAGTTACGACAATAATTTACAACATCCACATGCTCTCTATCTCTACACGCCAACTCTCTCTCTCTCTCATTGTGGCCGTCTACCATGGAGCCCTAGAGAGGGTCGCCAATCGCCACAACATCATCTATATGCTGCCGCATTATTTTGCTCGTGGATCTTCGTCTCCTTCAGCGCACCTTGCTCGTGAAGAAGACGTCGGATCTCGCCTGACAAGATCAGGAGATTTGTTGCTTTGGATCATCAACATGGATTGCGAAAACATGCGTTTCATCAATGTGCTCGCAAGCGTCTCCTCTGTCGGATCAGACTTGAGATAGGAGATCTCTTCATTTAGAGATCCGATCGTAACCATGCTTCAAGAGGTAAACCTAATGCTTTTTTGTGGTTTAAATGAAACGATCCGAAAAGTATTTTTGGACCATGTGGTGTCATGGCATTAAAAAATTTTAAATTCCATTGCCTCAAGCTACTAGTGCAACTAGTCGCTTCCGATCGCTTACAATGCGTTCCTCACTCTTCTGTGATGCGCTTAAGGATCTTCCCATGTCCTTCAGAAGGACATTTGACTTGGGTCAACAATCATCGCCTCCATATTGGTCCACATAGGACGCTACAAGATAAAAGAGAGGTCTTTACTCAAAAATAAATAATTTAGAAATAGTAAATAATTTTATTAATTTTGGTTACGAAATAAAAATTAACTCAGCCATGGCCGGTCCCAAGCCCGAGTAAATGAGGAGGGTTGCGTTAGATAGCCGACAACCAGCGTAAAATAGTCAGAAACAACTTCTGAAATAATATATATTTTTTTAAAAAATACTATTTAGGAAGTTGCCTCATGACAGTTGGATCTTTTCAACATAGATTTAAGCAAACATACCGATTTCGTTGTGGCGTTCCTTACTTGCGACGCGTTGCATCGCTCGAATGCAATGAAAAATTGGTAGGGGTCACTACGTCACAGCCTGGCTGTAGTTCAAAATTTGCAAGGGTTCTCGCATGAGGAACGCATGCGGGTAATTAAGCTAGTTTTGCTGCATCACCGCCCGGATGCTGTCCAAAATCTATAAGGGTTCTCGCATAATGGACACATGCGAGTAAAGAAGTTAGTCCAAAAGAGATTGCAACGGAAGTTGCGGATTGGTAGTTGGAATATTGGCACTTTAACTAGAAAATTGATGGAGATAGTGGATACAATGGAAAGAAGAAAGATTCATATACTATGTCTTCAAGAGACTAAATGGGTTAGAGAGAAAGCCAGGGAAATCGAGAAGACATGTTTTAAACTTTGGTATTTAGGCAAAGATAAGGGTAGAAACGATGTTGGAGTGGTTGTTCATAAGGATTTGAAGGATTGTGTGGTTGAGGTGCAAAGATTCGAGGATCGGATTATATTGTTAAATTTGGTGCTTGAAGAAGAAATTCTTAATATAATCTCAGTTTATGCACCGCAAATTGGTTTAGATGAAAGGACTAAACAAGCTTTTTGGGAGGATCTAGATAAGATTTTACAAGGAATCCCACAAAGAGAGATGATTTGCATAGGTGGGAATCTTAATGGATATGTGGGAAAAGATGCTTTATGGTATGCTAGTGTTCATGGAGGACATGGTTTTGGGATAGAAATGAAGAGGGAAAAGTCATCCTGGATTTTCTAATGGCATATGATCTTTGCATAGCAAACACTCTCTTCAAGAAGAGGGAGGAGCATTTAAATAATTATAAGAGTGGCTCAACTAGAACACCGATAGATTATTTTGCGTTGAGGAGAAGAGATCGGTTGTGTTGTAAAGAATGCAAAGTAATCCCATGAGAGAGTTTGACAACCCAACACCGCTTGTTAGTATTGGATGTGCAAATAAAAGGGATGGTAAAGAAAATGAGGGTTCCTAAGATCACTAAAACTAGATGATGGAATCTTCCACTGAAGCAATCGAGCTTCATGAAGAAGGTTTTAGAAGAGTTATCTTGGGATTGTAGCGGAAGTGCAAATGAGATGTGGGAGGCAGTAGCATCTTGTATCCGAAAGGTAGCCAAAGAGATGCTAGGCGAGTCAAAGGGAGGATCCCCAGGTCAAAATGAGGCTTGGTGGTGGAGTGAAAGGGTGCAAGAGAAGCTAAAAATTAAAAGAGCATGCTTTAAAGCTATGTCTAAGGACAGAACAGAGGAAACTGCCACAAACTTCAAAATAGCGAAGAAGGTAGCAAAGAAGGCTATAAGTGAAGCTAAGTCAAAAGCTTATGAAGTTTTGTATAAAAATCTCGACTCTAAGTAGGGCCAGAAGGATATATTCAGGTTGGCCAAAGCAAGAGAAAGAAAGACTAAAGACCTTTCTCAAGTGAGATGTATTAAGGACGAGGAAGGTCACGTTCTTGTTACTCAGAAGGATATAGAGACTAGATGGGAGCAGTACTTCCATAAACTTTTCATTGGGGAAGGAAATAGAGAGATTACTTTAGGTGATCTAGCTAGTAGTGAAAGTTACTTGAATCGTGCAAGCTATAGACAGATACAAAGAAATGAAGTAGAGGAGGCTTTGAAGGTTATGAGACCTGGGAAAGGTGTAGGACCGGATGACATTCCTGTAGAAGTATGGAAAGTTTTAGGTGAGCGCGGTTTGACTTGGCTTACGGATCTATTCAATGTTATTTGACAAAGCAAGAAAATGCCTGAAGATTAGAGGAGTATCGTGGTGCCTCTTTATAAGAATAAAGGACACATTCAAAATTGCTCAAATTACCGAGGTATCAAGCTGATAAATCACACTATGAAAATTTGGGAACGTGTGATCAAAAGAAGGTTGAGGCAAGTTACCAACGTAAAAGAAAAACAATTCGGATTCATGCTAGGTCGCTCAACTATTGAAGCCATCCATTTGCCAAGGAGAACAATGGAGATTTATAGAGCTAAAGGGAAGAACCTCCATATAATCTTTATTGATCTGGAGAAGGCTTATGATTCTGTCCCACGAGAGATATTGTGGATTGGAGAAGAGACAAGTGCCTATCATATACATTAACCTCATAAAGGACATGTATGATAGGGCTTTATCTTGTGTAAGGACCTCGTCTGGGAAGACTGGCTATTTTGACATCAACATTGGTTTACATCAAGATTCAGCTTTGAGTCCATTTCTTTTTATTTTGATTATGGACGAGTTGACAAGTCACATTCAGGATGAGTTACCTTGGAGTATGTTATTTGCTGATGATATTGTGTTGATTGACGAGACTAGAGTTGGAGTAAATGAGAAGCTTGATGTCTGGAGACATGAGTTGGAGAGTAAAGGATTTCGTATAAGTAGGGCTAAGACAGAATATATGGAGTGCACCTTTGATGGAAGCAATGGTGAAGGAATCGAGGTGAAGATTGGCGATGATAACATTCAGATGAGAGATTCTTTTAGATATCTGGGCTCTATCTTGCAACATGATGGGGAAATTGATGGAGATGTTACTAACAGAATAAACGCAGGCTGGCTAAAGTGGAGAGGAGCCTCTACTGTTCTCTATGATAAGAAAATTCCTTTAAAAATTGAAGGAAAGTTTTACAAAACAGCCATGAGACCTGCTATGCTCTATGGATCTGAATGTTGGCCTGTGAACCATTGACATGTGCAGATAATGGCTGTAGCAGAAATAAAAATGCTAAGGTGGATGTGTGGACACACACGTAAAGATCATATTCGGAATGATGCAATCAAAAAGAAAGTTGGTGTTGCTCCGATCAAGGATAAGATGCGAGAAAACCGCTTAAGATGGTTTGATCATTTGCAAAGAAGATCATCTGATGCACCAGTTAGGAGATGTGAGCGTTGGGATGTTGAGCCGGCTAAGATAGGGCGGGGACGGCCCAAGAAGTGTTGGAAAGAGACCATACGGAGGGATCTTTATTTTGTGGATATAAGCTCGGGATTGACCCAAGATAGATCTGAATGGAGGCAAAGAATCCATGTAGCCGACCCTACTTAATTATGCAAAAAGGCTTTGTTGTTGTTGGTTACGAAATAAAAATTGTTTATTATTTTATATAGTATTTAAATATGATTTTTTTTATTTTTATGAGCTCATTTATTACAAGTTATTTTTACAAATGTATTTATAAGTATATTAACCTATGTTTTGTATATTTTATTTTTATTTTTTAATTTTGGTTTTATTATTTTAATTTCATATTTTATTTATTTATAACTTATTTTTATATACATAAATATATTTTTATTGTAATTTTCAGATTTAATACACTTAAATAAATAGGGCTATATATTATATAGGTATAAGTATAGGTATTTCATCTACGTGTTTTATAGGTTATATTATTTTAGAAATTTCCTTATGATTTTATTCTATTCTAAATATGTACATATACTATATATAATATTTACAAAATTATAAAAATATAACATTATAAAAATTATAAAGAATAAATAAAATGAATACATTATTCATGTATATTGTACAATAGGGGTCCAAAACCTATCTTTTACATCTTAGCTCAAAATGGGATCAAACTACCTTCATTAAATAGCTTGTTAAAAGTTATATACAATTAACGTGATTTTGATGCATATTGAGTTTTTATTGAGGAGATATGGGTCTGGGAAGTTTGGATTTTGGTTTTTATTCTAAGCATAAAAAGTACACTATACATTATTTTTGTATGAAATCAATTTTGTATTTTTCTGTGCATATTCTACAACTTTCATCTACAAAATTTCTTTATTTGAGATATATATAATGAAGAATAAAATAGGCTCCAAAAATGAATTATTGATGAATAAATAAATGAGATTTTTATTGTATATTTGGCCCTTATATTCCTTGACTTTATTCCTTGTCGACCAAATCAATTCTTGACTTGGTCTCGGGGTTTAGGGTCATAAAATACCTTTGGTATTTTATTCTTATTCTTTTTTTCTTTATTCTATAATTTTGACATTAAAAACTGTATTTTATATACAATAATTAAAATAAATTATGAATGCTAATTTGTACAAAATAATGCTATTTACATGTGTTCAAAAAGGGATTTAATGGCCAAAATGAGAGAATAAAGGTGATTAAATGGAGATTCATCACCCCCAATACTTGCCTTTGCTAGTCCCTAGCAAAGACTTATGCAATGAGTGCAGTAAATAAAAAAAGAAAAGAAAAAGAAAGAAATTGGATTGATTTTAATTCTCAAACTTGTCTTCATAAAATTAAAGTTTGGAGCTTAAATAAGACCTTTGGATTTTAGGTGTAGTCGGAACCTTATTGGGAAACAGATTTGAAACACAACAGCCACTGAGAATATGCTCAAGTCTCCTCAATAGCCAGGTCAGAATAAATCAACTCATACGCAAACCCTTATGACTATGAATATATCTTGGATAGTGTGTGTGATATGTAGCTCTCCTCGGCTGAAGCGATAAAAGTCAGTCTTCTCCAACATGGTTACCCTAATTCCCCAATCCAACAACTCTTTCCTCGAGAAACAAGGTATTCCATTCTAAGTTCAAGATTTGAGCCACCTTTGCTAGCACCTCGGGCACTTTAAGACATCTCTCATAGACCCGCGTGCCTACACCCAGAAAGAGCCCATGTACTACCAAAAAGTCTCATGTCCCTCTTTCGTCTCGATCTCGGACGATGAGGACCCCATTGGTTCTAATTTCTAGTAGTTGAGAATTGAGAGTCGTTGTAGAATTTTGCGGATAAGCGCGTCTCCTTTTTTCCCATGATTAGCTTCACTAGCTAAGGAAGAAAAAAGTTTTTCTTGGTACTGCTCGATGCCAGGGGTCTTCTATCCCGAGGTCACCGGTGAAAGCATCTTCAACTCCGTTCTCAATGACACAGAAATGGCCTTGGAAAAGGGGGTTAATCTGTAAAACCAACTAAAGAAGAGGAGGTGAATAGAAGAAAGGACGATAGCTAGTGTAGCTACCTATCCCAGGATGGTTAACGAATGTAGCCAAGTCATCCGATTGCAGGCACACATACATAAGACTTTGAAGCTCAAGATTGCTAACTGACTATAAAAATATGTACAATCCGACGTGCATTTTATTTTTAATCAGACATGTCCACTTGTTTTTAGAGTTTTTGATTTTTGAATACTATATGCAATAGCATCTACATGAGGACTTTTTCTTCTGGATCCAGTAGACTATCCTTCTTTTGAAGCTTTATTGCAGCACACACCTTTTGTCTTTAGACCTCGTCATCATTGGATTGAGTTGGGGTACAATGACCACAAAAGTGTGACTTCTGATGTTTCCATTGGCTTGTGTCTCATGTCAGCAAATTCAGACGATCTTGGTCATTATCAATAAGAGTTACGTGTGTGCTTGTTAGACGCTAGGATTTGATTTTTTATTTAAATTGATTATACACAAATGAAATTGTGGTCGTCGCAACCCAAAGAAGCGTCAAACAAAAATTTATTCGTTTCTCAAGCTAAGATAAATAAAAGAAATGTAGCAAGAGAAATTCGCTATTTAATTTACCTGTATAGCATACAGGGTCGAACTCAGGGAGGCTACAAAAATCCCAAGGGTTATTCAATTAATTGAAAAATCAATGAAAAGAATCAAGGAATTTCTATGCACAGTAGTCTTGGTTTTTATGTTTTTGAAATTTTTATTTTGTATAGAATTTTAATTTTATATTTTTATTAGGTTTTCTGATTTTTATTTTTTTATTTTTGATTTTGCAAAAGATTTTTAAAATAATTAAAATAAAATGAATAAAAATGAATAACGAAATCAATAAAAACGTAAAAGGGAGACAACTCTTGGATTTTTACAAAGTGTTATCATTTATAGAAAATTAAAATAAAATTATTTTTGAGTTTCTGATAATTTTTTTAATGTTTTTATGATTTTTCCAGAAGTTTCTAAATTAATTAAAGCTTTTAAATAAATCAAAAACAAAAAATAAAATGAACAAAACACAAACTGAATGGTTGTTGAAATTTAAAATATCAAGTAAATGAAATCTATACAGAATGAAAGAGAAATTTTTATATTTTCCAAAAAGTACATTTATGATTTTTTTTGGAATTTTCTATTTATTTTATTAATTTTTAATGTTTTGGATGTTTTATTATTTTTATGGTGTTTACAAAGGAATATAAATGCCAAAATTATACAAAAATTAAAATACATCAAAATAAGTAAAAAGGATTTTTTTAGAATTTTTGAAAAAAAATTATATTTTTTTATTCAATTTTCAAATGCAAACATGGAATTTTTATGAGATTTTTGAATTTTTAAAAATATAAAAGAATTATAATGCAAAATAAAAATTATGAATGCAAGATTTAATTATCAAAATGCTGAAATGATTTTTTATGGAATTTTTATGAGGTTTTGGGAATTTTTATTTGACTTTTAATATGCAAAATAAATGCAGATGCACATGGGTATGGATACAAATATTTAATTTTTGCGAACTAAATGATAACACATATGAAAAAGTAGGGTGAATTATGAAATTTATCCAAGAAAATGCGTGCACGGGCACGCGCGCTTCGTTGTACTCAACTTAAATGTAAATAAAATATTTCGAGGGATTAATGAATAACTCAAAACAACGGAATTTTTATTGCAATAGACCAAAGATGTCACATGCTAGGCACGCTTGCAAGAGTGTAAATGTTTAAAAAGTTGCAATCAAACACGTGTCCCTCTGGGGCTTATTTGTAAAATTGAAACTAAATAGGGAGGATGGTGCAATTTTACCCTTAATTGACGAAGATTGATCTGTAACTACGACTCGCCTAGATGCTGATGTGACGGCTAGAAATGAGTAATGCTCGAACGACACTGATCTAGTCTGGAAGTAAAATACACTATGAGCATATGGAGTAAAATCAACAGCCTTGATTGAAACTGGAATCTTGTTTCTTGATCGTGCGGTACTGAGAAGCCCTGGAAGAACTGGGAAGCAAGTGGTCTCTAGCTTCCTGCAGGTCTCCTCTTTTGATTTGAGTGCTTCAAGATGGTTGATGAGCTCGAATTTCACCTCTTTAATAATAGAGAAATGTAGTATAGGAGACAGAATTCGATTCAGCAAAAACCACAAATTTTGAAAATTGTGGAGAATTTATACTTTGGCAAGTCTACCAAGGTCGAACATAAGGAACAATGGTTTTTAGTTGTGTGGTATTAAATTAATTAAAATAAATAAATAATCGTGAGATTAATTTCTGTGTCAGAAAATAAAGAGAAAATATGACGATGAAAATGCAAATAAATAGAGAGAATAAATGTGAAGCTCAAGATCTGTGTTGATGATTTTTAATCCGAACAGTATTAATCAATATCCTCAAAATTTAATCACAGATCAAAAGGAAAAAATTTGAGAGATATTTATAAATAAAATCTAGGCTGCAAGCTAGGAGGTCAATCACTCAATTAATAATCCTGCAAAAAAAAGAGACAATGAAAATTTTCAGGAAAGTTGATCTCCAAATTCCCTAAGATTTATTCCTCCAATAATGATCACAATTAACAAGGAAATAAATCAATTATTTCACCTCGAACATGCCCCAACAATAGATCAAGCTCCATAAGATATCAATGCACAAATGAGTTAATTTTTGCTTGCAAAGATCAGAATAGATCCTCAAATAATAAATCTCAATAAGTAGCCTCAGATCTATCCACAAACTGTAAAAAATGATAGAGCATTAAAATAGCTTCAAAATGACATATTATGCGCTAAAACCAGAGTCCAGATGAGAAAGTTATGCTAGATTGAAGATTCAGGGACAAAAATGCAGTAAAAATAAGAGTTTTCTTCTCAATTGGTCCCTGGAGGACTTATCTGCAATTGTGTAAAGTCATCGGGGCATTTATACAATTTCTCCAAGGCGAGCACGTGTTGCGCACGCCTTGATGATGTTAGGGATGCCTCTACAATATTGGAGGAGCGCAAGGGCATGCGCACAAATATCCTAAGAGGGCAAGTGCTTCTCACGTGCTGAAGTCAGTTGAGGCTCTTCTGTAGTTCTCTGGAATGACATGGGTGGGGCACAATTTACTCTCCAAGCACATGTCGTGCACGCGCGTAGGATGGCCGGCAGTTGAGGCTGTGGCTCGGGTTCCAAGCTTCCAAGTGGTAGGTGATGCGAGGTTCGGATACCCACGCCTTGAGGTGTGCATGCCTACTTCGAGCGAGTGATGTGGTTGTATGTGGGTTGTTGGATCAAGGGTTGGCCCTTGATCCAACGTCGGCTAGAGACATGTGGTGGAGACAGCTGGCGCGGGCAGTGGGCGAGCAGCCTAGGATGTAGTGGCGGTTGCTTCGGTGAGGTGACGGTGGTGGAGGAGCGACAACTCAGCTGAGGTGGTCAACGGCTGTTGTGGTCGATGGAGGTCGTGACTGCTGCGACCGATTGCAGTCGTGGGTCGAGGTTGAACGCGGGTGAAGTGGCAGAGAGGCGATGCTCGGTTGTGAAAGGGAGTTGACCGAGCAGGATCGAGCGGAGCGAGATGGCATGAGCACTGAGGTGTGTGTGAGTGCGGTGAAGCATACGATGAGGAAGGTGAAACAGACACCTGAGTTGGAGAGAGCAGGTGTCTCTCTTCCTTCGGGTAATTTCCTCAGTTGTGGGGCGGAGCCACAGTGAGGCTCAGGTACTGGAGCAGCGACAAAGGACTGGAGTCCTCCAGATCACTCCTAAGACAAGATTTTTTTTCTTGAGCAATTGGCAACTGTCACCAGCCAACGTCTCGGCTATCTCGCTCGATCTCTGCAGATATGGCAGATGATATGGACGTCGACGATGGCGAGGGATTTGTAGGAGAAGAGCGTAACGATGATGAGGTGGCACGTGCAGCTGGCGTTGCACGCGTGCGACTGTAATGACCGATGAGGAGGGACGCGAGGGCGGGCTGTTACACTCGCGATGGCGGCAATGATTACATGGAGGTGGAGGAGAAACGACCGACCGTGAGAGTTGAGAAGGGGAGGAGATGGCTACGTGTGGAGCACGTAACCGAGGCGGGGGTGACATGTCACGTTATCTACATGTAACTTAGAGAGTCTAATAGGCGGGTGACACGTGGCATGCCCAGGGGCTGCCACGTGTCACCAAAAGAATTCCAAAAAAAAGAGAGAGAAAAATTGAAAAGAAATAGAAGGAGACCTTGAATCGAAAAATTTCCTTCACGAAAGTTGTTCGTCTCGATGTACAACTTTCATGAAGGAACCAGGAGCAAAAGACGTCAACTGTGCAAAGCATTTTTTGGTGATTTTCCACGTGTATTGAAAACTGACTTTTTAGGGTCTTTGTAATTTTTATGATTTTAAAAGAGGATAAAATTATAGAAAAAATACGATAAAATAAAAGACACTTAATTACACATTAATCTATTTTTTTAGATTTTCCATAGATAAGAAAATAGAAAAATAAAATAACAGTAGGAAATAAGCGAATTTTGTACAAACACACAGAGGTCACCCGGACATAGTCAGTTTCTTTAAATTCAGTCTTAATTTGGATTTGGATTTTGTACCGCTTGATAAAACTTTCATCAAAGAACACAAATAAAAAAATAAAATAAAATAGGTTAATTATGTACATAAAAGCTCCAGGTAAAAATCACAAAAAGAGAGCATGCACAAAAGAGGCTAAAAATCCAACTTTTACATATGAGCTCCGAATTTTATGAAATGGGTCTTGTTTTGAAGGTATTTGATAATGGAGTACCTTAAAAGTTAGTAGACTAAAATTAGATACTGTATGAGGAAGATATGTATATTTTAGTCCGTTTGATGTGAAATTAGGTTGTAGGATTATTTGTCACTTATTTGAGTTAGCAGACTTTTTGGTATTTTTTACTTATTCTTGTTAGTAATATCTACACAATGGAAGTGGTTTCAGGTTAATCAGATTTAGGATTAATTATTTAAAAAATGGGAAAGTTAGCTGGTTTTTAGGTCAATTTACACTTGAATTATTGGTTCCTTATTTTATGCAATTATGCATGATGAAATGCGAATATCATTTACATATGTATGAATGCTAATGATGCTATATTAATTATTAAATGCATATGGATTTTGGGGAACAGAGTCTAATTGACCAATTTTAGCATGTTGAATATGAGATTCATCATACACCTATACTTAACCCATGATCGTCCCCGAGAATCAATGAATGAATGACTTAGTTGGATAAATCTCTGACTGTGCATGTGAAATTTTCAAGGCTCAATTCGTAGAAGGCCCTTAATTTGAGTGATCCTAAAATTCTGGTCTCAACCATGCTTTAATCAAAAGGAATCCAACTTCTCTATTTATCAGACTCTCTATTTGTACATATAATATAAGGATATGAATTTTAGTGTACTGCATTCATGAGAGTAGAGTCAAGATGTCACCCAAGGTTCCAGTCTATGAGACTCTCCTCTAGACCTAATCCTCAACACTAGGGAATAAGTCAGTTCTTGTATTCAATCCACCGTCTCATTAGTTTGCCAGACTTGAAAGTGTAGATGGACGACCAGATGATGGAGGGCACATGATTGTGTATATTTTTTTCTCCCTCACATTGGAACAAGGATCCTCTCGAGTGCCTTATTCATAAACACATGTATTTTTATTGTTGTTGAATGTGTACATCAAGAGAATTCGGAGTCGTCTGCACTTGTTTTCTGGGAGCACACCGGGGTGTGTCTCTTTTGAATATCTAAGATATATTCGACACCCAGACTCGTATCACTATACGATGTAGAGCCCTTTTTTGGTGCTAGTCTGACTCCTTGGTCCTAATAGCATTTGGTCCAAGTGGACACTTTGAAATGGTTGGGAGGTCTCGCCTTTGGTGGAATCTCTTTTGAATTTGTATTTGTAATGATAGAGCTTTTCTTTCAATATCTCTTTCTTTTCTTTTCTTTTTGGCTAGATCCATTGCTTTTACCAAAAGTTGGCGCAAACTGATCAATAATTTAAGTTTCATCAGACCTGGCACATAGGTAAATATCAAAGATAGCATGCGAACTTGTTCGCATACTGGCCAAGTTTTGCTGACACTCAGGTTTCTTGAAGCCTTCATTAACTTTATCCCATCCTCGAGCATCATTAAATCGGGTCTAAACTCAAATCACCAGTCCTAGTTCCTCAAGTGATAACTCAACTTATCTCATCAATCATGCAATTGCGAAAGTGATGTGCTGATCATATTCTTTAGAAGGTAGAGATGAAGAATGCAATATAGCACTCAAATCTTTCAAACTAGGAAAGCGTGGATTATTAAGTTTCAAAACCCTAATGACTAAGGCTGGCTAACTTAGTCTCTCAAGATCTCAGAAATCCAGTGTCTTCAAATCCTCAAACCTTGAATAATAGTGAATGTGTCAGGGATATACCAACTAAAGGATGCATGAGATGCTTAATGAAATGCAAGACCATGAGTGATTTTTTTATGCAAAAAGGTTTTTACTTTGTTTTATTTTGTTTTGTTTTGTTTTCTGAAAATCGGGTATTATTTACATAAAGAATTAAGTATAATACACAAAATAAACACTACCTGTACCCATACCCGATTTTATATGAAAACAATTAAAGTACGAGCTATGGATAAAGTATGTAGAATATATACAAACACACCTCCTATACTTAGCTTGTGCTATGTTCTCATGGCAAAAAGTGAAATGCGGACATAGCTCGTACTGAGTATAGTTGAGCGAAAAAGAAATGGAAATCGACTTGTCCCCCCATACTTAGACTTTCATGAGACTAAGCATAGCAGAAAAGCATGAAATGAGGCAGTTGAGGGTGAGAGGAAAAGAATAGAAGTGATGTATAAACAATGGTACTGGTCCCCCTATACTTAAGCTCAGGTTAGCCTAAGTATGATCGGATAATTACAAATGGGAACAAGTAGATTTACTATGTACAAGGTCAAGGAGCTTTGCGACGAACCTTTTTGCGGGAGTGTGGTGAGAGATAGTATGAAGATGGGGAGGGCGGTGAAGGAGGGGGGGGGGGAAGAGGAGGAACAACCATCGTCAGAGTTGTCCTAAGAAGAATAGTAGTTGTACGCAGAAGATCTCCAACTATTGTCAACCAGAGGTACGTGCCCTTTGATCATAGCTGTACTTATTGCACTTACATGGTGAACCACTTCCGCACCGGATGAGGACTCTTCAGAAATCACTTGGTGTCTTAGATCAAAGATGACTTTCTTTGTCTATTTGTTTATGTGAGAAGCATTGGGAGGAAGATGGACAATCTTCATCTCCCTATCTCGAGTAACCAGTGTGGCATTTATGAATTCCTCGTCAGATGAATCCTCGTAAATGTTGACCAATTCTTGAAGGGTCATATGCGGCTTCGGCCGAGGGAGCATGTTCCTGGTGGCTTTATGAATATTGGCTGGGGATGTTGATGTCACTTCCTGATATTCGTAAATTTTGGTGACATCGGAGGTTTCCTGAGTTGGTTCCTTGTATGGTTCAAGTATCTCATGAATTATTGCCGACTTGAAAATTGGACCACTCAAATAATCGTGACTTTCATCAGAAACATGGTCCAATTCATCATAAGCTCCAAAATCTTGATTCCTCAAAGGAGCCGTATTAGGGTGAGAATTGGAGTTTTGTCCAACAACCAGTCTCTTAGGTGACTCTCCTAGGGTTTGTGTCTGTGTTTCGTAAGGGGAGGTCTGATCATATGAACTGTTTGTATCCTGATTACAACTGATGGTTTCAAGTTGGGTTTCCTTAGAGCAGGTTGTGTCATTGAGGCTTTGTGCATTATGGTATAAGTTTGAAAACTTAACTTCTTGAGTCTCACAATCAACAATCACCTTAATGGAGGCTAGGAATAGCTTTCCTAAAATGATAAGAGACTCAGATAATCCTCCGCAATGCTTGATGTCAAGGACAATAAATTCCACTTTGTGTTTATCACCTCAGAAGTTTACGATGACTGCAACAATCCCCCGTGGTCTTTTGGTGGATCGATCAGGTAGTTGAACTATCACCCTAGTCTTTTTTAGTTGTCCGAGTTTAAGTTTGTCAAAGACGATCTTGAGGAGGATGTTTAATGTGTAGGCATCCTCTAGCGGAACATGAGTGAATGTAGAATACTCAATTTCAGACATAATCTGAGTCAATCTCTTGACTTTGCAGCTGTTGGTTTTTCGATTCATCACCAAAGAACTAGCAATAGATATGATATGATATTCAGTCATGGATCGCTTCTTGCCCGTCATTTTATGATTTAGTCAACTCTTCACAAATTGCTTATGATCGGGCACATATTCTATGACCTTGATCAATGGAAGCTCTAAGATCAGGCACTTGCAAATGCTTCCATTTCAGAATTGTCCATTTTTTTGAATTTTCTATTTTTCATTTTTTGGTATTTTTGTGGATATGGTTAGTAGGGAGGTCAGAGGTCTGTGGTGGTTGTGCTTAATTGTGAGTCATGATGATTTTGTGGTTCACAAGTTGGTGGCCTCACTTCTTCTAGATTCTACATAGACGGGATGATATCATATATTTTCTCTATCAAAGTGTTTGCTCTATGACTGATCCGAGCAGTCTCATCCTCAAACATCTCATGACTTGTGACTAAATAATCATTCTCCATATGTCGTGATTCCAGCATGTAACATTGAGTAGAGTATTTATTATTCGTTACGACCTGTTCATGAGTTGCATCTCCTTGACTCTGATTTTCTCGTGAATTATCGAAGGAAAATTGGTTGTACTTAGGAAGGTAGTTAACCTGAGTAGGGAATGGTTCAAGAGGTTGAGAGTCCATAGTAATCGAAAATTGTGTTTCTCTGTCAATATTGGTTACTCTATTCTCCATCCTCAATTCTGCTCGCTCTTTCATGTAGATAAGATTGTCAAAATGTGAGAGAGGTCTATTCCATGAAGAAATATGGGAATAGGGTGGGATGTATGGGAGGGAAGAGAATGATGGTTAAGGGGGACCATGTTTGAAGAGAGGGTTCCCCTGGAAGGAGTGAGAAGAAGGATATCAGGATATTGTCGTGGAGACAGGGTAGGAAGACCAATGTGCCGACATCTTCTCAAGAGGGATGGAATGATCTGTGAACCACGATTTGCTTGCAATTGCAAGGTCTTTGACGCATACTATTCAAACACAAAACAAACACATATATTCACCCACTCGACACTTGTAAAGGCACGTCATGGTTTGGCCGCTTATCTTTTCAATTTTAATTTAATGATAAAGCAATCTTTAAAAGATTAAGCGGAGCCGTTAGGTGCTGAAAATTTTCACAAAGACTGTCCCGAGTTCATACAACTAGTTGCATCTACTTTCAGTCAGTATAGGTGTAAGTACGGACCTTAAAAAATACGGCTATCTGTTACTCAAGGAAGGAGCCTTATACGGTGTCCTCTAAACCACCCACTATGCTAAGGGAAGTCGGACCGTAAAACATCTACCTGAAACCCTCACTGAAAAGTAGCTAGTTGTTTCTAAAAACAATAGTCTGAATGAAAATTATCAATTTTTAGCTCCATCCTATATGTGCGATCTTGTCCTTACAAACAATGAGTATGCCATTCTCCACCAAACACAAGCTTGATTTCAGGTTTGGTTATTTACAATCACCTTGATTAGCAGTCTGGATTTTAGATTAAGGTTATCACCGAGGTTTTAGATGAGCACAGAGATTCGTACCTAACGAGCAGTCCCAATTCTTTTAATTCCTAAGTTGCAAAAACCGAGGAGGGAGAATCGAAAAAGCCAATGCAAGCGTAAATCAATGATGCATGCTTAAGAAAAAGACTTACAGTGATTCCTTGCATACTTCATACGAGATGCAATACAAAGAATTTAAGTATACACTAAATGATATGCACAGATGAAAAATGCCCTAGGAAGATAGTTCCATTAGAGGGAAGAATTGATTTCAATTTGGCTGATGTTGAATGATCTACAATGCGTATAATTAGTGAAAGTATGGCCTAAGAATTACGAGCACAATCAAGAATAATTAAGTAAGAGTATATGTGCCTAATTCCTATGCCACTCAAGTCGGGTCTCAACCACACAGAAGGGGTCGAAACAGACCCGACACACCACAAAGAAGTTCAGTCCAATTTATTACAAATTAACATGGTTCAGAGAGAGGGGCCCTCTGAATAATGTAGAAAATAAACTAACTAACTCTCTCTCACAAAAATAAAAGCTAGTCTTCTTTGCATACCCTTGAATTATATCCAAAAATCGCTTTGAGCTATCTACAAAGAGAGAAGATGCGGTTAGTATCTACAAAGAGAGATATGCAAAATATAATACAGAAAATAAAATGCAAAAGAAAGAAAAAATGACATGGAAGTCAATTACACGAAAATTAACTACAGAAATTAATCAAAAACCCTAAAAATACGCCGTTCCCCGGCAACGGTGCCATTTGATGAGCTCGAACTTCGTCTCTTTAATAATAAAGAAATGTTGTATAGGAGAAGAAATTCGATTCAACAAAAGCCACAAATTTTGAATATTTGGAGAATTTATACTTGGCAAGTCTACCAAGGTCGAACACAAGTAACAATGTTTTTAGTTGCATGATTTTAAATTAATTAAAATAATTAATTAATCATGAGGTTAATTTCTGTGTCAGAAAATAAAGAGAAAATATGATGATGAAAATACAAATTAACAGAGAGAATTAATGTGAAGCCAAGATCCACGTTGATGATTTTTAACCAAACAATATTAATCAATATCCTCAAAATTTAATCACAAATCAAAGTAAACACTTTGAGAAATATTTATCAATAAAATACATGCTGCATACTAGGAGGTTAATTACTCAATTCATAATCCTCCAGATAAAGAGACAATGAGAATTTTCACGATGGTTGATCTCCAAATTCCATAAGATTTATTCCTCCAATAATGATCACAATTAATAAGGAAAAAAAATTAATTATTTCATCTTGAACATACCCCTGTAATAGATCAAGCTCTACAAGATATCAACGCACAAATGAGTTAATTTTAGCATGCAAAGATCGGAATAGATCCCTAGATAATAAATCTCAATAAGTAGCCTTAGATTTGTCCACAAACTATGCAAAATTATAGAGCATGACTATGGCTTCAAAATGACATATTATGTGCTAAAATAAGAGTCTAGATGAGAAAGTTATGCTTGATTGAAGATTCAGGGACAAAAATGCAGTAAAAATATGACTTTTCTTCTCAATTTAGTCCATAGAGGACTTATCTACAATTGTGTAAAGTCGCCAGGGTGTTTATGCAATTTCTCCAAGGAGGGCACGTGTTGCGCACGTGCTGATGATGTAAGGGGTGCCTCTACAATTTGGAGGAACACAAGGGCATGGGCGCAAATAGCCTAAGAAGGCATGTCCTTCTCGCGTGCTGAAGTTGGTTGGGGCTCTTCTGCAGTTCTCTAGAATGGCAGGGGGCGGGGCACAATTTACCCCCCCAAGCACATGCACGACATTGGAGGATCGATGGCTGAGGATGAGGCTCGGGTTCCAAGCCTCCTAGTGGCAGGTGATGCGAGGTTCGGATACCTGTGCCTTGAGGTGTAGATGCCTGCTTCGAGCAGGTGATGTGGCTGTATGTGGGATGTTAGATCAAGGGTTGGCCCTTGATCCAACGTCTGCTGGAGACGGTTGGTGGAGACGGCCGACGCGGGCAACATGCGAGCAGCTTAGGATGCGATGGTGGTTGTATCAACGAGGCAACAATGGTGGAGGAGCGACAACCCAGCCGAGGTGGTCGACGGCTGTTGTGGTCGATGGCGGTCGCGACTGCTGTGACCGATTGCAGTCGTGGGTCGAGGTTGAACGTGAGTGAAGTGTTAGAGAGGCGATACTCGGTTGTGAAAGGGAGGTGGCCGAGCGAGATTGGGCAGAGTGAGGTGGCCTGAGCGCGGAGGTGTGTGAGAGTGCGGTTGTCGGTGGACGAGGGCACAGAGGTGCGGTGAGGTATAGATGGAGAAGGGGAATAAATGAATTGGAAAATAAGCATACGATGAGGAAGGAGAAATGGAAGCCTGAGCTGGAGGGAGCAGGTGGCTCTCTTCCTCCTGGTAATATCCTCAGTCATGGGGCTAAGCCACGGTGAGGTTCAGCTGTGGGAGCGGCAACAGAGGACTGGGGTCCTCCGGATAACACCTAAGACGAGATTTTTTCTTGAGTCATTGGCAACTGTCACCAGCCAACATCTTGGCTTTCTCGCTTGATCTCTACAGATATGGCAGATGATGTGGACGTTGATGATGGCGAGGGATTTATAGGGGAAGACGGTAATGACGGTGAGGTGGCATACACGACTGGCATTACGCTTGCACGGTTGTAACATCCGGTGAGGAGGGACGTGAGGGCAGGCCGCTACGCTCGCGGTGGCGGCGACATTTACATGGAGGCGGAGGAGAAACGACTAGTCGCGAGAGCTGGGAAGGGGAGGAGATGGTCACGTGCAGAGCATGTTACTGAGGTGGCAGTGACGGGTCACGTGCTCTGCACATGACTTAGAGAGGGCTAATGGGCGGGTGACATGTGGCACGCTTAGGGACTGCCATGTATCACCAAAAAAAGTTCAAAAATAAAAAGAGAAAGAAAAATTGAAAAGAAATAGAAGGAGACCTAGGATCGAAAAACTTCCTTTACAAAAGTTGTTCGTTTAGACGAGACCTACAACTTTCATGATGGAATCGGGAGCAAAAGAGGTCAACTTTGCAAAGTGATATTTTTGGTGATTTCCCGTATATAGAAAATCGGTTTTTTGGGGTTTTGTATTTTTTATGATTTTAGAAGAGGATAAATTTTTTTAAAAAAATACGATAAAATAAAAGACACTTAATTCAATATTAATACTTTTTTGGATTTTTAATAAATAAGAAAATAGAAAAATAAAATAGAAGTGGGAAATAAGCGAATTTTGTACAGACCCATAGATGTCACCTGAACATAGTCAGTTTCTTTGATTTCAGTCTTAACTTGGATTTGGATTTTTGTACCGCTTGATAAAACATTCATTAAAGAACACTGATGAAAAAGAAATAAATAAAATAGGTTAATTATGTACATAAAAACTCTAGGTAAAAATTGCAAAAAGATAAAATGCGCAAAAGAAGCCCAAAACCCAACTTTCTCATTGAGCTCCAAATTTTATGAAATTGGTCTTTTTTTGAATGTATTTGAAAATGGATTACTTTAAAAGTGAGTAAACCAAAATCAGACACTGTATGAGGAAGATACGCATGTTTTAGTCCGTTTGATGTGAAATTAGATTTTAGGATTATTTATAACTTATTTGAGTTAGCATTTTTTGTATTATTTATTTTTTAATAATATCTATATAATGGAAGTGGTTTCAGGTTAATCAGAGTTAGGATGAATTAACTAAAAAATGGGAAAGTTAGCTGCTTTTTAGGTCAATTTACACTTGGATTTTTGGCTCGTTATTTTATGCAATTATGCATGATGAAATGCAAATAGTATTTACACTTGTGTGAATACTAATGATGCTATATTAATTATTAAAAACATATGGATTTTGGAGAGCAGAGCCTAATTGACCAATTTAGCATGTTGAATCTATGATTCATCAATGGTCATCTATAATGAGATGAAGGTCAGTAGGTCTGGACAGGTTTGAGACTTCAGGTGATTCTCCAACCGGGATTTCTTCATTCCAGGTTCGTCGAAACGCTTGCAATGAGTTGGTGGTGCTCGGAGTGTCTCCCAGCCACGTTTATTAGCACAAAAACACGAAAATGATGAATGGGCAGAAGCTCTAGCGGAGGTTATCGGAAGAGGAGCTGATCTTTAGACCTATTAGGATCTGAAGGTGAACAAAGGGTGGACGAGATGGAGAATGGTATGGCGAAGGTGTTGGTCGAGTCGAGGATAAGCGAGAGTGATTGGACCCCTTCGATCTTGCAGATCGAAGGTTGAAGGTAGTGATCGAATCTAGGCATTTCAATGAAAATCTAAGCGAAAATGAAATGCAAAATAAAAGGTAAAAGAAAAGTTACCTATGAAAGGAAAAATCAGGGTGAAATCGCCTTGATTTGCGGCTGTGGCGGAGATGCGGAACACGATGGAGAACTCTAGCCACGTCATTGGATCATAGATTTCGCTCAATTCCTCATTCTCCCGCTTGAAGGACGTCGACCTCTGTCACTGATCAATACTTCAGAACTCAAACTCAGGGAGAATATTGTGTAAAATCAGATCAAACTCGTTGCGGAGGAAGATGATGTATATTTATAGTCGTAAATTCGATGAATTTTGAAATTCAAAGCATGAGATAATCAAGGTGTGAAAGGCGAATCTGAAGGGCTAGCGATGGCGATGAGTGAATGGGTAGAATTTTTAGAGAATTAGGGGCAGTCATCGAAGGGAGCACGTGGAAAAATTCCGTAAAGGACAGGTGGAATGCGAGCGAGTGGGACAAGGGGCTCAGACTGAGCAGTTGACCTAGGTCAACAAACCCGGGTCAACAAATCAGAAGGCACACAAGATGGGACGAAATAGGAATAATGACAAAAAATCAATAAATGATGAAATAATTCAATTAAAAATAAAAATGAATTTAAAAAATAAAAAAATGTAAATAAAAATATTAAGAATAAAATAAAGTTAATTTAGGTGATTTTTAATTAATAAATGATGTATATACATGGGTTAAAATAAATACAAGGTGTTATTTATAGGCATGTATACCAATATGTACAAGATTATTTTAGTTAATTATGTTGGACATGCGAGCCCATGATGAGCCATTATGCAATAAATGTTATTGCAAATATCTTTCCCTGATCTAAAATTAAGAATAACTAATTTATATAATAGGTTCCTTAGTATAATTAGGGTTATTTACTATGACCATCTTAATGATCATACAAATGTTGATTCAATTACTGAATCATAGAGGCTGGTACTAGGATGAATATCTAAAGAGTTAGATTTAGGAAGCATCAAGCACCATCAAATGATTATTAAGAGACAATCTCCAACCTTAGAAGGAGATGACAATCCTTTCTCTAAAGGCTGATATCTAACCGACTTCTTGATTCAGGTCCTCTGCATAGGAATAGAGATTCAGAGGTGTTAGATAAGTTAGATCAAAGAGTTGACTTAACGAGATCGAGATAACCAAAGTCCTATGTTGTATGCTGTCATGATATAGGCACTCATCCTCTAACCGGAGATAGATGTGTTACTATATGTATGAGTATGTACATTTGGCAGACCAATAGGTTGATGACCTGATCAAGGTCTATACACAAGCGAGCTGGTGTGCGTTTCCCCGGTGGGCTTTCATCCAGTGCTTGACGTCTCATCCGGCTTTCACTAACCTGGTGACCACCCAGCGAAACCACATCTGTCAGACGTCCAATACAAGGGCATTTGAGTAATACGATGTCCCAAAGGGATCATACAGGTTCAGTTGCTGAACTGGAAGACATGAGCTCACTTATGAGATATTGGGAAGAATCAAATTCCATGCAGAGTCATCTCTATTTGGAAGCATGACTGAATTTGTAGGTTTGATATATGCTTTTGGAAAGTATATGATCAACTCCTGGGTATGATATAAGCTTTTGGAAAGTATATGATGGATATCAACTCCCAACAGTCAAATGAGAACCTTAATGATAAATCCCTAAAGTAGACAGTGTAAAATTGGTCTAATACTTCAGGTTTATTGTGGGTCTTCTAGTATGCAGGATGTACATGTATTAGGAATACCTGAGGGTGATGTGATCATAAACGATTTTATAACCATGACGCTTCTATTCCTAGGGAGTGATGACATGGGTTTGGATTTTAGTGCCTCCTCTTAATAGAGAAGTAATCTGATCTTGGTCTAAATATTTGACATTGATCTGAATGTGATTCAGATGCAATGATAGGATTAGATTTGCGGTCTTTATTTAATCAAGCATCTATGAGAGGTTCACAAGATCTGGATTGAGATGTGATCTCAATATCCAAGTCACTATACGTAGAACAATACAATGCCCAGTCCTTATCTCCAAGTATCCGCGGAGAAAGCGCATTATCCTTGAAAGAGTTCTGGATAATTTCATTGTTGATATGTGTATCTGAGCATTGAGAAAATTGACAATTAAATGTGATTTAATTATCATGAAAAATACGAATTTGATTCATATTATAAGGAGAGTTATCTAAGATAATTAATTGTGATTTAATTATCAAAGATGTGAATAATGTGAATGTGATTCATATTATTTGGGCACACGAGAATAGAGATCCAAGATGATTAAATGCGATTTAGTTATCATGGATATGAATAATGTGGATAGCACTATCCATATTAATCATAAATATATTGTAAATGCAATTTATAATATATAAGAGAGAGCCTATTGTAATTTATATTTGTTGATTAATTATTGACGTGAATTAGATTTACATTAGATAATTAATTGAAAATATAATTTATATTTTATTTTGGATTTATGAATGTGATTCACAAATTTCCAATGGCATGATTGCAATGTTCACAAGATAATTAAGAAATATTCTTGTGAAATAACATTGGAGATTTTCATGAGATAATGTAATCTCATGAATTGGAAAAAGATTGACTCCATCCATTCAAAGGTGGTGGATGGCCTCCAATCCCTAAAAGGAATGGGTGGGCGCCCCCTTTTTAGTGATGAAGCTAATTTTTTCCCAATTATCTCCAAGGCTAGTTGATTTTATTTGAAATTAATTTATTTTGATTATTCAATATTTTAATTTAATTAAATTAATTGTTGTTTTGTTTTTACAACAAAATCATGATAATTGAAATAACATATCAATCTCATCCTTGGTTTTGTGTTGTCCATGGATTGAGATCCATGGATCTCGAAATACTATATAAGAAGAGGCACCCATTGCTCTTCAAGTTACATCAAATTATTGCTCTTTCCCTCTCTCTCTCTCTACACTCCAAGTCTCTCCCCCCTCTCTCTCATTGTAGCCTTCCACCATGGAGCCTCGAAGAGAGTTGCCATCGTCGCAACATCGTCATTATGATGTCAGATCTTTTGCTCGTGAATCTCTGTGTCCTTCGGAGTGCCGCGATTGTGAAGAAGATGTCAGATCTCGTGTGACGAGATCAGGAGATTCATCGCTTGAATCGTTAACATGGATTGCGAGAAGCACACGTTTCATCAACGATCTCACAAGCATCTCCTCCTTCGGATCGGACGTGAGACAGGAGGTCTCTTCCTTTAGAGACTCGATCACAACCACGCTTCAAGAGGTATACCTAATACTTGTTTGTGATTTAGATGAAAGGATCGAGAAGTGTTATAGGATCATGTGGTTTCATCATTAATATTTTTTAAAATTTTGCTATCTTGAGCCACTAGTACGACTAGTCGCTCCTGATCGCATTCGATACGATCCTCATGCTTCCATGATGCACTTAAGAATTTTCCTGTATCCTTCAAGTTAATTATACAAATATATACATGATTTAATATCTTCTTTATTTACAATATATTACAAGGGTTTTAACGAAATTGTTACATGATTTTTAGGAATTAATACATTAGGTTAAATAAATAGGCATATGCACATTATATACATAGTGATACTTATACAATATATACATGATTTTTTTATTGATTTTTTATTTTTTTAATTTTTATTGGTATTTTATATGAGTCATAGAATATTCAAAATTAGTTAAAAATACAATATTCATAAATATACATGATGAAATAAGTAATTAAATAATATACATAGTATACATAGGTATAATATACAATAGTACTCCAATTAACCACATTTCACATCTTACCACTGATTTTTATAAAATCATGTTCATTTTAAAGATAATTTAATTTGGAGTACAATGAAAGTGAGTTTGATGAATTTGGAGTTCTGGTGGAGAAGATATTGATCTTGAAAGTTGAGCTCTGTGGCTTTTTTGAGAGTGTTGTTATTTGTACAATATATGCAAATTTGTGTTGCAATTATTTTTATTATTTTCCAAAAGAATTTTATTCATAATTTTTCAAGAAGAAATAATTTTTATTTACAAAGAATTTGGTGATGAATAAACTAAAGAAAGAATATGTATTATAGACAATTTTGTACAGATAATGAATAAATACACATGAAGAATGATTTTGGTATTTCTGAGCCTTTTCTCCCTCTACTTTATTCTTGGTCGATCAAGTCAAGTCTTGACCTTTTCTCAAGGCCAGTTTCGGCCTATATCTATTGCATATATACATTATTTATTTTCTTTATTTTTTCTTTTTTTCTTTCTTTATTTATTTTAGGTTAAATAGTGATAAATATACAATATTTACACAAGAATTAGGGTTATAAAAGAATGAATTTATTGATATTTACAGGTGTTTTATAAGGGATTTTAAGCTAAAATAAATGAATAAAGATATTGAAATGCATATTCATCACCCCCTATGCTTTACCTTTGTTAGTCCCTTAGCAAACGCTTATTTAAAGAACAAGTGACTAAAAGAAATAGAAAAAGAATAAAGGAAAAACAAAGAACTTAGAACAATACTGAGTATTAAAGTTATCTTTATAAAATCAAAGTATGGAGCTCTGTCAGACCTTTGGATTATTAGTTTGGGTGGAACATTAGTGGGAAACGGTCTTGACCCTCAACAACCTCTAGAAACCACATAATTTCTGCTCAAATCTCCTCTATAGACAGGTCAGAATAAATAAATTCATATGCAAACCCTTATGACTATGTATCTTTCTTGTACAGTGTAAGTGATAGGTAACTCTCGGCTGAAGTGGTAAAAGTCAGTCTTCTCCAACATGGTGACCTTAATTCCCTGATCCAATAATCTTTCCTCGAGAAACGGGGTATTCCCTTCTAAGTTCAAGCACAATCAATTCAAGAAGAGGAGGTAGAAAGAAGAATGGACTATAGCCAATGTAGCTACCTATCCTTAGATGCATGGCCAGTGTAGCCAAGTCATCCAGCTGCATGCTCATAAATATCTGACTTTGAAGCTCAAGCCTGCATATTTAACTATACAAATGTACATACTTCGACATGCATTTTTTTTCAATCAGACCTGTCCATTTTTTTGGAGTTTTTTTTATTTTTGCACGTTATTTTGAATATATACAAGGTGCAACATGTACATAAGGAGTTTTTCCTCTTGATCCAGTAGACTATCCCTCTTTGGAAGCTTTATTGCAACCCAAAACATTCTGTCTTTAGAGCTTGTTGTTAGTGGACCGAGTTTGGGTATAATGGCCACAGATGTGTGACTACCGATGTTTCCATTGGCTTGTGTCTCATGTCAGCAAAGCCAACCCTCTACCACTTTAACTGAGGTGAGAAAAGTGTTAGTGCATGTGTGCCAGATAGGACATTATCGACAAGAATCATGTGTGTGCTCCAAAGTATTCAACTTAGGCAGTCAAGATGACACTGAACTAAGTCTTGTGGTTCCCAAAGAATTAGGTCTATAGACATGAAGAATCTCAATCCCATTCCCAATAAGGTTCCTATAAAATTAAGTTGATTAAGCTCCAATTAAGCTCCATTATTCGACTTTATTCCAGACTAGTTTAAGTGTCAATACCAATATGAAAAATGCACATGAAAATGCAAGAAATATATACAAAACATATTTTTTGAAAAAAGGAACAATCTTTTTGAAAAAGTTTTCCAAAGAATTTTTGCAAATTTTTATGATTTCAAACACTTTTTTTAATAAAGAAAAAGGGTTAGTAAACTGAATATAATCAATTACACACACAGATTCTACAAATTTTATACAAGATTAATAAAAAGATTTTATGTAGAAGTTTTTTAGATACAATTTATAAAAAAAATTTACATATGACAAAGAATTTTATTTACAGGAGGATAAGTGATCAAAGTTTTTATACTTACATGGATTTCAAGAATAAATATACATCCCATAGTTTATATCCCACGTGACAAAATGATTTACAAACATTTAACCTTTTTAAAACATTTTACAAAAGAGTTTTCAATCATTTTTCAAAACATTTTGCAAAGGTTTTTCAAAAAGTTTTAAAAACATTTTTTGTAAACTATTTTACAAACATTTTTACAAATCATTTTGCACGTAATGTTACAAATATGTTTTTTCAAACAATTTTCTTTCAAACATTTTACAAACATTTTGCACAATATACTTAGTTTTGATTTATAACATAATTTTACAAACATTTAATAAACAAAACATTTTTACAAACAATTTTGCAAAGATTTGTATGAAAATAGTTTTACAAAATGTTACAAATAGTTTTACCAACAACTTTACAAAAGGTTTTTACAAATATTTTACAAAATAATTTTTGCAAACATTTTTCAAAATATTTTTGCAATTATTTTACAAATTTTCAAAACATTTTGTAAGAGTAGTAATATCCATATTATTAATAAAAGTACAAGTTATGGATAAAGTATATATACAATATATACGTCACCCCCTATACTTAGCTTGAACTATGCCCTCATAGTGACCAAATAGCTATAAAGGAAGACATAACTCGTGCTAAGTATAGAAAAATGAAAAGAAATCTATACAACAATGACTCAAAAAATAGATTAAAAGAATATTCGATGATCGCCCCTATACTTAGGATCAAATAATCTTAGTATAAAGGACAATACAAATGGAGAAAACTGAGGAAAAGAATGAACAAACTCAACGACTCGACTCATACTCCCCCTATACTTAGGGTAAAAGATCCTTAAGTATAGAAAAAGAATATCAACAAGTTGAAGGATAAGTGAGAGATCAGAACTATTAAAAGGAAATAAAAAACATGAGAGAGACAGTATGAACAACATCACTTCCCCTACACTTAGGCTAAAAGATCCCTAAGTATAAGCAACAACATGATTGATGAAACATAACGAATATGAACAACTCAAATCATTCACTCACTATACTTTGGTTAGAGTACATCCCAAGTATAACATATACACACGGAAAAGAGGTGAATGATAAAAACAAAAGAAGAAAGAATAAAACGGAAGGATATACACAAGAGAAAATCAACTCATGTATCAGACGCAAAAGATGTCAAAAAGTCACCATCTGGTACCATAGATATAGAATCAACCACGGACATGAATGTATCATGATCTACATATGGCTTTAGCTATTGTCCGTTCACAACAATGGTTGTGTGTCAGTTGACAACATAGATATGACAATACTACCATAGTCACGCATAACTCTCACAATGAACGGTCTTGACCATTTGCTTTTCAATTTGTTTAGAAAGAACTTCAATTTAGCATCAAACAACCAAACTTTCTGATCCGAAGAGAAATTCTTCCTTCTAATGTGTCTATCATGCCAACGCTTGACTGCCTCCTTATACATAAGTAAATTGTCATATGCAAAATCTTGGAATTCCAGCAATCTATTCATATCCATCTTCCTACTCTGTCCTTCTTTCTCATAGGTTAAATTGAATACACAGAGTGCCCATAAAGATTTGTGAATTAATTCAACTAGCAGGTGGTAAGGCTTTCCATACACCAATTTGTAGGGAGACATAACCAATGGAGACATGTATGTTGTCTGATAAGCCCATAGAACTAAGTGAAGCAACTGGGACCAGTTCTTCCTATCTAGACGTTAAAGTTTCTGCAATATCATCTTGATCTCCCTATTTGAAATCATAACCAAGCCATTAGTCTGTGGGTGGTAAGGAGACATGACTCTATGCTCAATGGCATAATCGTTCACAAGCTTCTTGACTTCTCAATTAATGAAATGCCTTCCCCCATATGAAATGAGTATCTTGGGAATCCTGAACCGTAAAATAATGTGGTTCTTGAGAAAATAACACTCCGTACGACTATTAGCAGCTCGGGTAAGGATAGCCTCCACCCAACGAATAACATAATCTACAGCAAGCATGATGTACTGATATCCCTAACTGACAGGAAATGGGCCCATGAAGTATATACCCCAAGCATCAAAACATATAAAATATGTATATATCTCAGGGGCATGATATCTTTGGAACCAACCGTTCCTCCCATCTTCTGAGAGTCAGTACAACCTCGAACATATTCTGTAGCATCCTTAAATAACGTAGGCCACCATAGGCCGCTCTGTAAAATCTTTGATGCCATGCGCTTCCCCGAATGATCCCCACCAGATTCTAGTTTGTGACCGTCTCAAGTACACTCGTGTATTCCACCTAAGAAATGCAACTTCTTCAGATACAATCTACACCCGCACGAAACATGTACGGATCCTCCCACTGGTAATTGTATCTCAGATAGAAATCTTTCTACCTTTGTGCTTCGGCCAATCTTGTGGAACTTTCTTGGAGACAAGATAGTTCACAATATCAACATACCATGGGAGTGAGTCCATAGACAACATGGTCTCATCTGGGAAGGTCTCTGATATGGGAAAAATAGTCTGCTCAGGAGTCTCTGCATTTGTAATGGGGGAAAGGTGATCTGCCACAATATATTTTACTCCAGGTTTATCTCGAATCTCCAAATCAAATTCTTGGAGAAGAAGGATCCATCTGATAAGACGTGGCTTGGCGTCCTTCTTTGCTTGTAGGTATCGTGTGGCAGTATGATCTGTGTATACAATTACATGTGAACCAAAAAGGTAGGATCTGAACTTCTCTAACGTAAACACCCTTGCTAATGTCTCCTTCTTTGTGATTGTGTAATTACACTGTGCCTCATCTAGAGTCTTGCTATCATAGTATGTTGCAAATGGTCTTCCATTCTTATCTGCCCTAGAACAGCTCCAACTGCATAATCTGACATGTCCATCATGATCTCAAAGGGAAGAGACCAATTAGGTGGCTGCAGGATAGGATCACTAGTAACCATTTCTTTCATCCAGTGAAATGCAAGGACTTTCTCAACAACAACAAACTCACTCTCCTTGCACAGAAGATCTGTCATCTGGTGATCTTTCTGAAGTCCTTAATGAATCACATATAGACTCCAACGTGTTCCAGGAATGACATCAACTGCATCAAATTCTGTGGTGGCTCTAGCTTGGATATCACATCGATCTTAGCCGCGTCAACCTCCAGACCATGTTTGGAGATGAAGTGGCCCAATACAATCCCATTAGTCACCATAAAGTGACTCTTCTCCCACAAGATTACTAGGTTTACTCATAATGGTGTTGAAGTACTCGATCTAAATGAGCAAGGCTTGTGTCAAAACTATCCCCGTAGATCGAGAAATCATCCATGAAGACCTCAAGGAAACTACCCACCATGTCGGCAAAAATGGGCAGCATACACCTTTGGAATGTAGAGGGGGAATTATACAATCCAAAGGGCATCTGTCTAAAGACGTGGGTGCCAAATGGACAAGTAAAAGTAGTTTTCTCCTGATCCTCAAGAGCAATAGCAATCAAGTTATACCCCGAGTACACATTCAAAAAACAAAAGAACTCTTTTCCTACCAATCTCTCAATAATCTGATCAACAATGGACAGTGAAAAGTGATCTTTCTTGGCAGCTACGTTCACGCACCAATAATCTACACAGAAATGTCATGAAGTAGGTATAGGGGTCGGAATCTCCTAAACACGGTCATTCTTCACAATAGTAATTCCATATTTCTTTGGGACCACATGTAAAGGACTGACCCATTTGGAATCCGAAATGGGATAAATAAAGACAGCATCACACCATTTCCTGATCTCTTTCATGACAACATCCCAGAGGTTTGGATTGAGACGTTGTTGACTCTCAGGGGAGGGTTTGTTGTCATACTCTAAGTAGATATGATGCAAGCACAAAGCTGGACTAATCCCACAGAGATCTGAAATATTCCATACAATGGCATTATGGTTTCTCTCAAGAACCTCTAGCACATGAGATTCTTGTTCTTCGGTCAACTGCAAGCTGAGGATGACCAATAACATATGGGGGGGTGGGGGCGCAAGAAAGGCATTCTTCAACGCAGATGGTAAAATCTAAACTGCAATAGTAGATGGTATATGATATGTACTCTGTAAACTGTCCACCATGGCTATTGTCAGCTCATCAAGTAAAATCTCAGAAAGATCTACAATAAATGATCTCTGTTCTGAAAGTAATGGCTCATCAAGCTGTTCAGAATCCACAACAAAACTCTTAGAAATCTTAGTAAGAGGTATCTCATCAGCAATATCGGAATGATGCATCAAAGGAATATCACAAGGTACCTCTGAAATCTCATCATGATCTTTAAAAATCAGCTCAAACTACCCATCAACAAACAACTTAGTAGTATCAACAAGGGAACTCATGTTGACTGTGCTTTCCAAGGATTCCTTCTCAGCAAGTAATTCCTGGGTATCCATAAAATCATTGAAAAGATACGACTCTCTAAACTCAACAAGAAAATCATAGTCCTCAGGATCTGATGTAACTGTCTGTCTCTCATCTGCTGCTTTTGTGGGTGGTGATTGTCTAGGATCGGGGATCGTCTCAATTTTCACCTTGTCACTACGAGAGTGAAATATGATCTCTTCAGTACCATAATCAACCACCGTTTCGGTTGTTTAAAGGAACGACTGACCTAGTATAATCGGGGTATGGATTAACGGTGCAGAGGTGTCCATATCCATGACAACAAAATCAACTGAGAATCTCATTCCTTGAACCATTACAACAACATCATCTAATATGCCTCTCGACCTCTTAATCGATCTATCAGCAAACTGAAGGATCATTCTGGTGTATTTAAGAGGCCCCTACCCAAACTCAGTGAGTAGAGAGGATGGCATAAAACTAATGGAGGATCCACTATCCATAAGAGTACAGTCAAATTCTTGATCAAAAATGTGGCAGTGGATGTGAGGTGCTCTCTTATCTTTCTTTTTGGGTGGGAGGTTGTTGATAGCATGAACCGTGGTCATGGTCAAGATGTGTTTCTCTATCTTCTTTGATCTATTCTGCTTGGGTTGACGCTTTTGAGTACATGCTTCTTTAATTCATTTTTTCACTGCTGGCATGTACTCCATGACCTTAAGAAGTTGCATCTCTAGAAAGATGTTCTGTAAGATCTCTACCACTCCGGATCAAATAGGTTTGTTTTTAGTTATTGATTTTTTTGATTTTATTTAAAGCAGAATAAAATGGCACAATCAAAAGAAACATTCAACCGCTCCTTTTGCTTATTCAAAATGGAATCATCATATACGATTGGACAACCAGAATTAGCTTGTATATTGTTATCTAAAATAGGTTTAGAAGAAATAAAATCAAAAACTGGACAGGCAGCTGGTGGTGGTGGTGAAGGAGATTCCACGATAGGTGTGTGCTCCTTCTCTGCTGACCATGGACTGCATCTATCTTTGATTGAAGAAGGTGGAGGTGGTGGTGGTGATGAGGAAGATGGTGAAACTCTAGGATCTTGTGCTGCTACACTGGACCACTGCTCTGATGGTGAAGAAGCTGATGATGTGGAAAGTGAGGCTCTCTCAGTGGCTCGATCTTCTAGTCCCAAGGGGTGTGAAGGAGGTTGCAATCTCCTACCACTCCTGAGATAAATGGCGTCCAGATAAACATGTAAAATCAAGGGCATACCTATCTCAGGAGTGTATGGATCATGGGCTACATGCTCATTGCTTCTAAAATTGTTGGGATTGGCTTCGACTTATGTGGGAATAAGTGTCTCCGTGATGGTCATTTTGTCGATCCTCTAAGTCAAATTATTGATATTCTTCATGAGCAATGCATGATTCACCGAAGGTGCCTAGGGATGCTCAATGACAGACTGTCACTGAGACTGGTTGTGATGAGGTTACTGGTATCCATACAGTGGCTGCTAGTGATGAGGAGTGTAAATATTGTCCACAAAATACAGACTACTGCTGGTGGTAAGGCTGTAGGAAATATGTAGACTGCATCTGCTGCTAGCAATGTCTCCAATTCTAGAAGTGAGGTGGAGACTGAAAGTGAGGCTGGAACTGTTGGTGCTGGTACTACTCCTGCCTACCTCCCTATAACTGGTGGGCGAGTCTCTGGCCCTGTTGGGAACCCAGCTTACCTTGCCCTGACGGACGGGACCGGTTGCATTCTCAGTCAAATCAAATACCGTTCACCTCTTGAATGAGAGGTGGAGGTGGAGACTTCTGCTCAGAAATATATGTGACCTCCTGTTAGTACAATACTTTCTGGAGTGACTGCTGAAGGATATTGGATAATCCTCAAGCGCATCATGGAAGCGTGAGCATCATATCGAATACGACGAAGAATGACTAGTCGGACTAGTTGTTCTATGCAACAGAATTTAAAAATTTTCATGCGATGAAACCGCATGATCCAAGAACGATTCTCGGATCGTTTCATCAAGAACCACATCAAGTATAAAGGAATACCTCTTGTAGTGTGGTTGATCGAGTCTCTGTGAAAAGAGATCTCATGTTTCAAGTCCAATCGTCAGAGAAGACGCTTGCAAACGCGGGGATAAGTCGCGTGATCCTCGCAATCCAACAAGTTGAACCAATAACGGTGAACTCCTAATCTCATCGTATGAGATCGAACACCTTCTTTGTGAGTTAAGCACTCCAAAGAAGACAGAGAACCGAAGAATGTCGAGGCGGCGGCACGGAAGCGAAGTAACGATGAAGTATCTCCTCTAGGGTTTGGTGGACGACCACCAAGAGGAGGAGAGAAGAGGGTTGACGAGTGGAAGAGGGAGAGAGAGAGATGTCTCTATTGCATAACCCTAGAGAGCATGGTATGCCTCTCTATTTATAGGGTTTTGGGATCCATGGATCACAATCCGTGGGACACATAAAATCAATGGATGAGATTGATTTATGTTTAATCCAATGGTCAAGATTGTTGTTGGTAAAAACCAACAACTAATAATTTAATTAAGACCAAATATATTTGATAAATCAAATACAATTCAATCCTAAATTAAATCAAATAAATAAGAAGATAATTATCATGGAAATAACATCTCCCCATGAAATAGGGTGGACGACCACCAATTCCATATAGGACTTGGTAGCCATCCACTTATTTCCATGGTGGAGGCAATCTCATGAAATCTCATGAGATTGCATATCTCCATGAAAATCTCCATTATTTTTACAACAACTTTTGTGGTGATTTATTCTTCAAAAATAATTCATAATTAATTTTGAGAATAATGCAATCTTGCCTTTGGAAATTTGTGAATCACATTCACAACCCAAAATAAAATATAATTTACATTTTCAATTAATTAAACAATGTGTATCCAATACACATCAATAATTAACTAACAAATATAAATCACAATTATCTCTCTCTAATATATTATAAATCACATTTATAATATATTATGAATAATTGGATATTGTTATCCACATTATTCTTATCCACAATAATTAAATCACATTTAATTATATTGGATAATTTTCACATGCATCAAATAACTAAATTACATTTAATTATCATTCTCTCAATGCTTAGATATAATTCAACTATGGAATTATTCTTGAACCCTTTCAAGAATAAAATTTCTCCGCAGATACTTGGAGTAAGGACAAGGCGATTGTATTGTTCCACGTATAGTGACTTGGATATTGCGATCACATCTCAAATCCAGATCTCATGGACCTCCCACAGATGCTTGATTAAATCAAGGCCGTAGACTTAATCTTCTCAGTGCATTTGAATCTCATCCAGACCAATGTCCAATACATGGATAAAGATCATGTCACTTCTCTACTGAGAGGAGTCACTAAAATCTAAACCCGTTTCATTACTCCCTCAGAATGGAAGCATCATGGTTATACAATCGTTTATGATCAAATCACCCTCAGGTATTCCTAACAGCTGCACATCCTGCATACTGGAAGACCTATGATCAACCAGAAAATATAGATCAATTTTACACTGTCATCTTCAGGGTTTGATCATCAAGTTTCTCAATCTTGGTCATTGGGAATCGGTATCGATCATATACTTTCTCAAAGCATATATCATACCTTCAAATTCTTGTCATGCTTCCAAAGCACGATGACCATGCATGGAATTTGATCGGTCCAATACCTCATGAGTGAGCTCATGTCTCCCGATTCACATGTGAACTTGTATGATCCCTTTGAAAGATCGTATTACTCATATGCCCTTACATGCACACCAGCTCGTCGGTGTATAGACCTTGGTTAGGTCATCAACCTATTGGTGTGCCAAATGTACATACTCAGACATATAGTAACACATTTGTCTCTGGTCAGAGGATGTATGCCTATGTTGTGACAGTATTCAACATAGGTCTTTGGTTATCTCGATCTCGTTAAGTCAACCCTTTGACTTAACTATTCTGACACCTCTGAATCACTATTCCCGTGCAGAGGACCTGCAACAAGAGGTCGGTCAGATATCATCCAAAATGAGAAAGGATTGCCATCTCCTACTCAGGCTGGAGATCATCTCTCAACAATAATTTGACGGTGCTTGATGAGTCCTCAATCTAAATCTTTAGATATTCATCCAAGTACCAGCCTCTATGATTCGATAACTGAATCAACAACTGTATGATCATCAAGAAGGTTATTCTTTTTTTCAGATCAGGGAATGATATTCGCAATAACATTTATTGCATAATGGCTTTCCGTAGGCTCGCATGTCCAACAATCTCCCACTAGCCCAAAGAGCAATTAATGGTTTAATCATTTAAACCTGCACTCATGTGACAATCATAGGCTATTTAGAAAATTGCTAGGTAAGCTGATCAGTCACTCTGTTCCAAAGAGACTACGCCAAGTCCTTTTATGACACTTGCATATCCCAAGGTAAAAGTGCCCACATCCAATGCGAAGGTTGCATATATGCAGCCAATACTCAATTTTGTCAGTTATAGTGTCCTTGACACTACAGCTTAATAATTATCATAACCAGTTTTTCCATTATCCTTATCAGAATACTTCTTAGAGATCTCTATCTCCTAAGGTATTTGTAGTGAAGACCTTTTAGATATCCATCTATAAAGTCTTAATTTCTTGAAGATAAGACTTAGAGATCGTTATCTCACAAGTTTTGTCCTCTATGAAGATATAGTTATTACCACAATCAAGTGTTTTATCACCATAGTAGGATTGGTAACAGTTTACTACTCCCACTGCATGGTAGGCATCTAGTTTTGTACACATCTAGCATACACCCGGCTTCTCAGAACTGATGCACAAGGGCTAGCAGTTTTATCATTCACATCCTCAACTCTTTGAGGTGTTATCCCTTTAGATAGGTCAGTACCATATCTTAAGGGAAAGAAGCCTTTCTTGGAATTTTCTCGAAAGTGGAATATGTTCAAGGTGTACCACTAATGCGACGGTCCCAATACCCTCTTTCTTTGCTTCTGAACAACTTCAGAACTAAGATTTAAGAGGTATCATTGAGATTATATCTCAAGATATGGAACAACCAATTATAAAACACTTATTATTATTCATATGTCATTTAAATGATTAGGATATTATCTACATTTAGCATGATGAACACAATGGCACTCCCACTAACCTTCAAATGGTTCATCAACATTCTATCTGAAATCATAACATTTATAATTTCATTAAATCTTATGTTCCAACTATAAAAAGCTTATATGAGTCCATCAATGGAATTCCTCAGCTTGCACACCTTGCTTTCCTCATCCATGAAGCCATGGGGCTACTTCACGTGAATATCCTCAAATATTCATAGAGGAATACAATCTTGACTCACATCTTGAAAATGCTATAGTCAAGTTGTGTAGCTAGGGTTAGCTATATTCTGATGGATTTAAGTATGGTCATTGAAGAGCAAGTCTCATCGCAAGCGATGTCTTCTCTTCAGTGTGTAGCTCATGGTTACGAACCGTGCTTTGAAGGTCTCTACCTTCTCATCAGGTTCCCTCTTTCTCCTGAAGATCCATTTACACCTTAATGGGCCTTACCCATATAGGTGGATCCTCGAGGGTCCATATACAACACTTGTATATGAAGTCTATGTTAGACTTTTATTTCTAACATCCATCTTTTCATGTCATGATCCTCAAGAGATTCATCACATGAAGTCCGATCTTTTTCAGACTTAACTGACACAAAGAATACATCCTCAAACTTATTTGAAGAAGTATTAGTGTTTCATGTTCAATTATTCTTTTAGTTTCCAATTTCAGGAGCCTCATTATCTTTTCAAGATTAAATGAGTTCCTTTACTTCATTTTCATTTTGATTCTCAGGAGAGTCATCCTCTAAGAATCACATTCTCATAGATGAGATCTTTTAAGAATCTCTAGGTCATAAAGTAGATATCCAATACCATCCTTTATTTTCCTAATGAAGTAGCGCTCTCCAGTGCTAGATTCCAGATTACTTGCATGGAATCTTATTAAGGATATATATTGTAGTCTCTACTACATATATACCTTGGAAACTAATAGATAATTATGCTAATATTCATCATTGATCATATTATATCACACATGATCCAATTGTATCTCCCTACAACTCTTATTGAGTTTAGGTTTATTAGAAGGAGTGAGATAGAAATGATATTTATATCTCTATAAGGTATTCTATGAATTCATCTAATAGGTACTGACTACCTAGATTAGATCAAATTCATTTAATCTTCCTTCAAACTTTGGTCTAAACCAAAGTTGTGAAATCTATGAACATTTCAAATATTTCTAAGTGAAGAGAAGAAATCTCATATCATAAATAATCATCAATAAATTCACATATCCATAATGTTTATTCTGACATAGATGATTCACATACATCAATATGTATGATATCTTGAATACCTTGACATCTTACACCATTCCAAGGAAGCGTGTATTGGACACTTTTACTTTTTGAATACAATATTCACAAGTATGTAAGTTTTGAACCTTTAGACAATCTAAAGTTTCATCTCTTATTAGTCTATTGATCACATTAACAGACAAATGTTCAAGGCTTGATGCCAGATCATTGTCAAATGATCTTCGTTCTCCTATTGATCTTTTAAGGTTAAATTTTAGTATTAGAAATGTTAATGAACCATTCATTAATTTTCTAATTTAGTAGAGCCCACTAGATTTTAGATTACTATCTGAAATATATCCATCATAACTCTTTATGATAGGTCTATTCCAGAATTCATGTTTATTCCCAACATTTAGAAATAAACAATGAGTGTATTCTAATATCTAGGTCATAGAGACATTCTCTAAGACTAATGCCTCTCCCATAGAAATTAAGAAGTCTATTTATCCAATAGAGTTTCTTTCAACAATTGCATTAACATCCATGTGGATGACTATTAAACCTTTAAAATCAAATTTTATAGTCTTCTAATACATATGCAACCAATTGCAAGTGTTATTAGAAGATCGAGGTACAATTATTAGACTTTAACTTATCAAATAAGAAAGTCAATTTCAATGATTATATGTAGATTATTCTGATGCACTATTTGAGTCATTCTCTAAGGATCCTAGGTAGACTTGATAGTCATACTATCAACACATCAGCTTGTTGCAGTATTGGTATTCATCCAACTCTTTGGATGTCATATGGAAGTCATAGAAGTATAGTCAACTCTTTGACTTTTATTCTCACATGGGTCAGACCCACGCTTCCATTGTGCTCCCTTCATCTATAAACAATCATTGCTTAAGACTAAGGATCTCTTATGTTGAACTCAAAAGAACTCATTGTAAGAGTATTTCAAATATTTATACGTGCTTCATTCAATTCATACAATATGAACATTATGGAGCTTCATGAATGACTAGAGTATAGACAGCTGAATGATGACACTCATCACATCTACATACATCTTAAACTTTTAAAACATTGGTTCGGGTAGGTATTCAAACATTTTGAATACACCATCTCTTATAGAGCTATCATTCTGCATGATGCAGAGAACCACATCATTCATGATTAAATGTCGAGAGCACATATGTATGCTAGAACATCTTCTTAGAATTTTATAAGGATTATTTGACAATTACGATCATCATCGACATGTCATTACAAAGTACATTCGATGAAAGATCAAGACTATAGAGACATACAAACCCTAGGGTTGTCCTATTGTCTATTTAATTGTCACTCCTCATTATTATGAGGAAACTTGCACATCGCAACCACATACAATATGTGTCCAACTGCAAGTACAATATCTTAATCATGAATCCAATCCATGATATTTTGCTGATTATTATTGAGTATAATATTGAGTGGGTTTAATGAAGAATTATCTGAAATAAGAAATTTGCATAAGTGTATATATATACATATTTTACTTCGATTTAGGAATTTTTATATCAAAGTTATCTTGCCTTGTCAACAATGAAAGTTTATTCCCTTAATCACTTTCAATCTAAGAGATATACTTACCAATACATCTCAAGCAAGAACTAGGATCTCCTTCCTGATCTTTGAAACATCCCAATAATATGAGAACCTGTAACTCGGATAAAAAGAAGCGAGAACACATTCCGCCTTGCAAGTCCAACTTGCATCTCCTAATTCGGTCTTTAATACTCGGGCCCACCACCCCTAGGGTGATGTTGACCCGTCATTAATTGAACCAACCGTCAACAAGAATATAACTCGCTATGCACAATCTAATATCACCCCAATAATATGAGGATCTGATATTGGGGTTACTACGCATACATCTTTACACTTTCGAGAAGCGACGAACCTGATCCAAATGGATCGTATGAAGGAGCTATCACTTCGGACAGGCGTCTCCTACATACAATATCTGGCGACAGAACTCTTCGCCTTGATGGGAGACCATGGATGTCACTTATGTGATCCTCCACCTCATATTCAAATTTTAATTAATTATTATGAATCATATTCATATAATTAATTCTTCTAAGGGAAATACACATCTATTTATAATATATTGTTTTTAATTGGATATAATTAACTTAATCATATTAAAATAATTATCAATCCAATTCAATCAACAAATTCAATTTTACTTGAATAAATGGTATTATCTCAAAATACGTATTAATTCAAATTTTAATAATTAGAAAAATACATCATGATCTCTCATGCATAATTCGTTCCCTACCCGCTATCATGGCCAGTACCGGCGGGAGTGAGACGGACCGCAACCGGTGCGACCTGCTACCCCAACGCTCCCCGACTAGACACCATATCCGCCTTGGGAAAAAATAATGCCGAGCCAATTACTTTGTACTTGATATGATCATCGATTCTTCAACCAAAATTATACTATATAGTAATAATCAAAATAATTTTGATTATAAGGAAATTTGCTAACCAAATTCCCAATCCTATTCAAGCAAATTGTTTGTTGATTGTGTTTCCAATTATGATCTAGATCAAATCTAATCATTTTATTGGTTGAGGCCAAGTCAATTAAGGAAATAATCATCATTAAATATTTCTCAAATATTTTCCATAATTATTTCATGAAGTTAACAATTAATTTCACTAATTGACAATCACATGGTTCTTGATTAGGAATGTAATTTCACCAGTGACCCCTACTTATTAAAATTAACATATCTCAATCAATTCAAATCCAAATTAGACAAAATCAGTTTTCAAAGATTGCTAATTTGATTTAGGACTGAATCTAAGTGATATTTCACGCATTTATAGGCGGTTCAAAACAATAATTAACTCATCAATCATGTTAAGATTCGCAATTCTTGCAACAATGAATACATGTTCATTAAAACGACCATATCTCAAGCAAACGGAATCCAAATTACGTAAAATCAGATCCTATGATTTCCTTATTTAATGGGAAATAAAATCCAGGTGATTAATTGGTGTTTAATATTTTAAAAAGGGCCGAATTTATTCACTAAATAGAGATACGAAAATGAAATGCGACAAAAACGTTCGCAACCTTAACGAACCCAAGTCGTCCTAGGTTTATGGATCATCTCCAAAACCTTCGACCTAAGACTCTGATACCACTTGAAGGATATTGGATAATCCTCAAGCGCATTACGAAAGCGTGATCATCGTATCGAATACGACAAAGAACGACTAGTCGGACTAGTTGTTCTATGCATCGAAATTTAAAAAATTTTCATGCGATGAAAGCACATGATCCAAGAATGATTCTCGGATCGTTTCATCTAGAACCAAAATAAGTATAAAGGAATACCTCTTGTAGCATGGTTGATCGAGTCCCTACGAAAAGAGACCTCCTGTTTCAATTTCGATCGCCAGAGAAGACGCTTGCGAACGCGGGGATGAGTCGCGTGATCCTCACAATCCAACAAGTTGTTCCAAGCACGGTGAACTCCTGACCTCGTTATACAAGATCAAACACCTTCTTTGCGAGCGTAGCACTCCAAAGAAGACGGACAACCGAAGAACGTCGAGGCGGCGACGCGGTAGCGAAGCGACGACGAAGGCTCTCCTCTAGGGTTTGGTGGACGACCACCAAGAGGAGGAGAGAAGATGGTTGACGTGTGGAAGAGGGAGAGCGAGATGTCTTTATTGCATAACCCTAGATAGCATGGTATGCCTCTCTATATATAGGGTTTTGGGATCCATGGATCACAATCCATGGGACACATAAAATCAATGGATGAGATTGATTTATGTTTAATCCAATGGTCAAGATTGTTGCTGGTAAAAACCAACAACTAATAATTTAATTTAGATCAAATATATTTGATAAATTAAATACAATTTAATCCTAAATTACATTAAACAAACAACGAGATAATTATCATGGAGATAACATCTCCCCATGAAATAGGGTAGATGACTACCAATTCCATATGGGACTTGGTAGCCATCCACTTATTTCCATGGTGGAGGCAATCTCATGAAATCTCATGAGATTGCATATCTCCATTAAAATCTTCATTATTTTTCCAACAACTTTTGTTGTGATTTATTCTTCAAAAATAATTCATAATTAATTTTGAGAATATTGCAATCTTGCCATTGGAAATTTGTGAATCACATTCACATCCCAAAATAAAATATAATTTACATTTTCAATTAATTACACAATGTGTATCCAATACACATCAATACTTAATTAACAAATATAAATCATAATTAGCTCTCTCTAATACATTATAAATCACATTTATAATATATTATGAATAATTGGATATTGCTATCCACATTATTCTTATCCACAATAATTAAATCACATTTAATTATATTGGATAATTTCCACATGCATCAAGATAATTAAATCATATTTAATTATCATTCTCTCAATGCCTAGATATAATTCAACTATGGAATTATTCCTGAACCCTTTCAAGAATAATGTGATTTCTCCGCAGATACTTGGAGATAAAGACATGTCGATTGTATTGTTCAACGTATAGTGACTTGGATATTGAGATCACATCTCAAATCCAGCTCGCATGGACCTCCCACAGATGCTTGATTAAATCAAGGCCGTAGACTTAATCTTCTCATTGCATCTGAATCTCATTCAGACCAATGTCCAATACATGGATAAAGATCAGGTCACTTCTCTACTGAGAGCAGTCACTAAAATCCAAACCTGTTTCATCACTCCCTCGGAATGGAAGCATCATGGTTATACAATCATTTATGATCAAATCACTCTCAGGTATTCCTAACACCTGTACATCATGCATACTGGAAGACCTATGATCAACCTGAAGATATAGATCAATTTTACACTGTCATCTTCAGGGTTTGATCACCAAGTTTCTGAATCTTGGTCAATGGGAATCGGTATCGACCATATGCTTTCTCAAAGCATATATCATACCTTCAAATTCTTGTCATGCTTCCAAAGCACGACGACCATGCATGGAATATGATCGGTCTCAATACCTCATGAGTGAGCTCGTGTCTCCCGGTTCACATGTGAACCTGTATGATCCCTTTGAGAGATCGTATTACTCATATGCCCTTACATGCACACCACCTCACCGGTGTATAGACCTTGGTTAGGTCATCAACCTATTGGTCTGCCAAATGTACATACCTAGACATATAGTAACACATCTGTCTCTGGTCAGAGGATGCATGCCTATGTTGTGACAGTATTCAACATAGGTCTTTGGTTATCTCGATCTCGTTAAGTCAACCCTTTGACTCAATTAATCTGACACCTCCGAATCACTATTCCCATGCAGAGGACCTACATCAAGAGGTCGGTCAGATATCAGCCAAATGAGAAAGGATTGCCATCTCCTACTCAGGCTGGAGATCATCTCTCAACAATCATTTGACAGTGCTTGATGAGTCCTCAATCTAACTCTTTAGGTATTCATCCAAGCACTAGCCTCTATGATTCGATAACTGAATCAACAACTGTATGATCATCAAGATGGCCATGGTACATAACCCTAATTGTACTAAGGGATCTATTGTGTAAATTGGTTATTCTTCATTTCAGATCAGGGAATGATATTCGCAATAACATTTATTGCATAATGGCTCATCGTGGGCTTGCATGTCCACCAACTGCTGCTAGACCTGGTTAGGTGTCTGCATGTGGTAAACATGTTGAACTGTGGATGGTCCTCCGATACTCTGCTGTGTGGAAGTGGAAGAAGTCTTCTCCCCTAGTAGAGGTATCAACTGCTGCACTCACACTCTAGCATGCGTTGATCGTACTCACAAAAAGCTCCAGATACTTCGTAATCTCATCCAGCTTATCCAGGTTCTTTGTCCTTTGTTCAATCACTTGTAGCTTCTCAAGCTCCTTGGACTGTTTCTCGATTATGTCCAGTTTGGATAGGTGATTTCCAATGATGGTCAAATTTGAACTATCCACCCTATCTACATCATGTGATGCTGTCATGTTAACAACCTTGTGGTGTGTTGTGGAAGAAGTAGAAGGAACATGATGCTTTTGGAATGCATGGGAAGAAGAAAGTGCTACCGAGCTCTCTTCCATCTCCTCAAAAATCTCGTATATGGCATCCTCGTCCTTGTTGAAATGACTCCCCCCACAAGCAGCATCTACCAACTTCTGGTTCTCAATGCCCATACCCCCAAAGAAGTTCTGCACTAGGATAGTCTTTAGAATATCATGATGGGGGAACTTCTCCGTCAAGTCTTTGTATGTTTCCCATGCCTCGTGAATAGGCTCATGGGACATTTCGGAGAAGTTGGCAATCAACGATCACATTTCGTTAAGTCGTCCGAGTGGGTGGTACTTGTTCAAAAATGCGGATCTCAACTCTTCCCAAGTAGTGACAACTCTTCCCAAGTGGTTGTACCAGTATAAAGCCTTGTCCATTAGATTGAATGGGAAGGTTGTCATTCACTACCTCTGATGGAACATTTGGGTAGTGTATAGTACCACAGATGCGATCGAACTGTTGGATGTGTATATATGGTTCTTCATTTATGTGTCTATGGAATATTGGGAGAAGTGGCAAAATGGTGGGCTTTAGCTCAAAATGCCCATGAATCGCAGGATTCTGGTCCATGAGTTGGTCTGTCCTGCCCCTGGATTATAGACATACTTCAATGTGAGCATAGCCACTAGCTCAAGTAATGGATAATCTCCCCCATTACCACCTTGTCTAGGATTTCTATCCTCCTCTCTCCTCTCTTGTATGTCTTGTCTCAATTCCAATATCATATCTCTCAATCCGGCCTGAATGTCAGTCTGTCCAGTCAATTGTTCCTGAATAGACAGTTTGGAGGCTAACATCGTATTGTTGATCTCGCTCTGCTCAGCCATGGAACCTTTTCCCTTAGGTGGCATTAAGTGCGCTGACTCAGTTTCCGAATTGTACATGGCACTGAATCAATCCTTAAGAATGGTGGAGTCTCAAATGATAGTTCAAGATTAGAGTCAATCTTGAACAATAGATTGATCGATGAGGTGAAAGGTGATACGCATAAAGAGGAATACTCGAGAAGTGAGTCTTCTCGAATAGAAGACGACCGGTTTGGAGTGTCAAACGAGTTCACAAAGCTCGAAAGAGAAATGCTCCAATCCGATATCTTCGATCTCAAGAGGAAAGATGTGAGAACACAATGATCAACATAAGAAGAAAGTGGAAAAAATGCACAAAGTACGTGGAAGGATCTTTATACTACCAAATAAATACAATACAAACTTCCAATTCACCAACTGAACAAAAGTGGAGATCATAAGAGTTCGATCTTTTTTCTTTTCAATTTTAAGTTTAGTGAATTTACACAAAGTCTCTTACTACCAAACACACAAGATAAATCGCCGCTATCCCCCAGTGTGCATACTCAGACCTCCCCAAATAGTGGTACTATCTTCCCGAGCTGCCAAGTTCAATATTAGGCCCAAAAGGAGATAAGAGATTTAGCACACCAAAATGATTTTCTATGGTCGAAGGCAAGTGCTTATAGTTACAACTATACATCGAAAAGTGATGTACATGTACTTAAGGAACAAGTCCAGAGATTTGGGCTCTATCCTTACGGCTACATAAGTCCAGGGATTTGGGCTCTATCCTTATGGCTACATCCTCACCCACTCTGTTTGGAGGTAAGTACCTACAAATATGAGAGGGTTACTCTCCCCAAAATAATGATTTTATCCTTACATTTTTTTAGGGTCGAATTTTCTTTAGCAGTCCTGATTTTATACAATTATCACTTTTTTTTCATTTTTTTCAAAGAATTGTCTATCAAATTTCCAATTTCCTTTTGAATTGTGTGCGTGAAAACAAGGAAGGAATTCTGAAATGCCAATGCGTGAGAAAATTCAATGATGCATGCATGAGATAGAGGATGTATATCTTATCGCCAACACTCTACACACAGGGTGATCTGCATAGAAAGTAAATACAAAAAATAGACTAACCTATATGATGCACGAGAATCATCCTAGAAGCAACTTTTATTAACGAGCAAGAACCAATTAATTTGACTAACTCCAAGCTACGCTCTACTATATAGGTACATATATTATTTTTTAGGAGCTTTGGACCTAATTAATTACCCAACTCAAGCAAGATAATAAAACCTACTTCTAAGGGCTAAATCACACAAAATCACAAGAAAACAAAGAAAGAGATGATAATGAAAACAATACCGGTGAAGTCCCCCAAGTGTACCGGTACTTGGCAAAACAGACCCTGCAAACACAAGGTATATAGTGGCCTTTTAGAAAACAGAAAAATAGGCAAATGCCTAATAATCATTACAAATTATTACAAGAATTATGAATTAATAAAATGCTAAAATAAAATAAAAAATTTCTATGTAGTGTGCTCCAAGTGACATGTCTCCTCCAATTCTTCTTCTCCTCCTGCTATGCTCTCCTACAACTTAATGAAAAAACAAATCGCCTCCGCTTCCCTCGGGTGCGTCGACACTCCTAAGAATGTCGCCCTCGCTCGTCGAGCCCTCACAAGAAAGAGGAAACACAAGAATGTGTAAGAGACACAGTTATGAAAACATGAGCAAAAATAATGTGAAAAAATACTGAAAGTATAGACAAGCAAACAATGAAGTGGATATCATGAAAAGTGAGAATAGATCTCAAATGAATAGATCTCAAACAATGAAGTGGATATTGGGAAGCTTTCAGTGTTCGGCACATCGGATCCTGCAAGCATTGTATTAGCTCCCTAACGACACACAATATTCAATTTGAGTGCTCACTCCTCAACAATATACAATCCACAATATACATACACAAAAATATAGACAAAATAAATGAAATAAATAATTGACAAAAATGAGTACAAAGAATAAATGACAGTGATGTAGACAATAAAATGAATGTCAGAAGATACATACAAAAATAGAAAAAAGAGAAACAAGTACAACAACTAAGAATGCTAGAATTCAGGTTTTTATTTAAATGAATTATTCACAAACAAAATTATGGTCATCACAACCCAAAGAAGCGTCAAGCAAAAATTTATTCGTTTCTCAAGCCAAAATAAATAAAGAAAATGTAGCAAGTGAAATTCTCTATTATTTACAAGTATAGCGTACATGGTCGACCTCAGGGAATATACAAAAATTTGGGTTATTCAATTAATTGAAAAATCAATGAAAAGAATCAAGGAATTTCTATGCATACTAGTCGTGGTTTTTGTGTTTTTGAATTTTGTATTTTTTTATAGAATTTTAATTTTATATTTTTATTGGATTTTCTGATTTTTAGTCTTTTTATTTTTAATGTTGCAAAAGAATTCATAAAACAATTAAACAATATGAATAAAAATAAATAAAGAAATTAATAAAAAAGGAAAAAGGGAGACAAATCTTGGATTCTTACAAAGTGTTAAAATAAACAGAAAATTAAAATACAATTATTTTTGAGTTTTTGATGATTTTTGAATGTTTTTATGATCTTTCTAGAAATTTCAAAATTATGTAAATATTTTAAATAAATTTCAAAATTATGTAGATATTTAAAATCCATTATCATATGAATCATAAATCAACTTATTTAATGCATATCACATAACGTACTTGCACATATACCCGTAAGTTTTATTATATTTGCATGTATGCCCATAACATTAACATAAATTGCATATGTGCACTTAACATTAACAAAACTTGCACATATATCCATAACAATAACATAATTGCATATATGCACATAATATTAACATATATTGCACATATCCCCATGATGTTTTTCATGTTTAGAGTGGTCTTGATTGTTAGTTCTTAGGCGGCTTTGATGGACTTGATGGCTTATCGTCGGCACAAGGGGTTCATAAACAATTGAGGACTTATCTTTTGCCTCACGCCCCTGGAAGGCGTTGGCCCTTTAGGCCTTTACAATCCCTTAGTTCGAGTCGATGCCAACAACTTATTGTCAACTTCTTATGACTTGATATCTTCAATAATCATAATAAATTATTTTCTATCTATAGAGGAAACTTGAACATATATATATTACATATAGTTGTTTAGTTCTTGATATCATTAAATCACATGGCAATGTTTACAAACCCATCATCTTAATTTAAACTTTTATGTCAAGATACCTTAATGTCCAAAAATTATGTTGCATTTTAATAATGCTTAAACTAATTTTGATGGGGACAATGAACAGGTGCCAATAGTTTAGCTTTAACAGAAAAAAAATAAATGATCAGATTAGTGGGGACCAACGTAATCAAGTCATGAAAACTAATCTGATTATTACTTTGTGGATTCAAGAAATAAGTCTGTTAATGTGGTAGAATTACTATAGGATGTTTCTGTTAAGACCCATGGAGTGATTAATAATGGTAATGACTGTAAGTTTATCCTGTAATCAACATCATAACACCATGAGGGAAAAATAATTTTCGATGAGATTCTAGAATACAATGCAACAACTTAGGGATGCATGATTCCTCGTACATGAAATTAAATGCTAATAATTAATTAAATCATAGGTCATTTGACGATCTAAATTAATGTTACGTGATTACTTGAAACAAAAACTTAGATAATGCTAATAATTAATTAAATCATAGGTCATTTGATGATCTAAATTAATGTTGTATGAGTACTTGAAACGAAAACTTAGAGAAAACAGTGTCTAGTTTTCAAATATCTTGCATAGTGTCCATGATATCAAGTATATACGTATGCATATGATTATTAGTCCTTGAATCGTATTCCTAAAGGTTCGACACATACATCTATAAATTATAGTTCTAAACCAAGGATCAACACAAAATGTCATTTAACGATCCTATGTGTTCGACACGTACATCTATAAATTATAGTTCTAAACCAAGGATCAACACAAAATGTCATTTAACGATCCTATGTGTTCGACACATATATCTATAAGTTATAGTTCTAAACCAAGGATAAACACAAAATGTCATTTAACGATCCTATGTGTTCGACACATACCTCGTCGTTGCAAGAAATTCGTAGACCAAGATTCCACCAATTCGAATCATCGTCGGCCATGTCGTTGCTCCTCCAATTTCATCGGATCAAAACTCCAATGTTGACGGAGAGGGTTGTCGATGTTGAATTCAGAAAGTCACAACGAAAGAATGTCGTCATTGGCTTCTCTCTCTCTTTCTAAACTCTCTCCCAAAGGAAATGTGTGGGGAAGTCATTAGAGTCTCATGGTATTTATAGGCACAATTCAATGAGATAAATAACAATAATAAATTGGATTTAAGTAAGAGATAAAGAAATAACCAACTTGGGTTGTTGTCTATTTTATCTCTTTTTATCTTATCTTGTTTTATCTTAGAAGCGATGTGAGGGTGGTTATGTTATTTAGTTTTTTTATTTAATCATTTTATTATCCTAATAAAAAAACTCATCCGTTACAATCTACCATCTTTAAAGAAATTTCATCCTCGAAATTTATATTGCAAAAGTCACTTACCAAAGAGATGCGGATAGTGTTGACGCATTTTGTCCTCCAATTCCCAAGTCGCTTCTTCCCTCTGATGATGTTGACAAAGTACTTTAACCATCGGAACTAGGCGGCGTCGCAACTTGTGTTCCCTACGATCATTGATAGGCACTTATCTTTCTTCATACATCAGGTTCGGCTGAATATCCAGAACTTCATGCTCGATCACGTGCGATGGGTCAGGATTATACTTCCTCAGCATTGATACATGAAAAACATCATTAGCTTGGAATAATGAGGTGGAAGAGCAACCTGATAAGCTACTTTCCCAACTTTCCTTATTATCTCAAAAGGTCCCACATATCTAGAACTCAATTTTCCCTTTTTGTTGAATCACACTACTCCCTTGGTTGGAGAAATCTTTAAGAACACATGATCACCTTTTTCAAAATTCAAATCTCATCTTCGATGATCAGCATGTGACTTTTGTCTGCTTTGAGCGGCTAAAAGTCACTTTCGAATCACCTCTACACCCTTTATACAAGCTTGTACTAACTCAGATCCCAATATATATTTTTCACCTACGTCGCTCTAGCATAATGGTGATCTACAAGGTCGACCATATAAAGCTTCATATGGAGCCATCTTAGTGCTTGCATGATAGCTATTATTATATGTAAATTCGACCAAAGGTAAATGTCGACCCCAATTTCCAGCAAAGTCTAGGACACAAGCTCTCAACATGTCTTCTAATGTCTGGATTGTTCTTTCGGGCTGTCCATGGGTCTAAGGTTGAAATGATGTGCTGAACTTCAAACTTGTACCCAAAGCATCCTGCACACTTTTCCATAATCGAGATGTAAATCTCGCGTCCCTGTCTGACACAATCGATACAGGAACACCATGCAATTTCACTATCTCATTCACATATAATTCAGCAAGGTTGTTTGTAGACTTATCCAAATGAATGGGTAAGAAATGTGCCGACTTAGTCAATCGATCGACAATTACATGTATCAAAGCGACTTTTATTTATCTTTGGCAATGCGGTGATAAAACTCCATAGTGATATGCTCCCATTTTCCTTCAGGGATCTCTAGCAAATGCAAAGGACCTGCAGGCTTCTAGTGCTTAATCTTTACTTGTTGACAAATAAGACATACCGACACAAATTTTGCAATGTCCTTCTATATCGTTGGTCACTTAAAATTCCGTTGTAAGACTTTATACATCTTTGTTGTACTGAGGTGAATGGTATACAAAGATATGTGAGCCTCTTCAAGAATCTCTTGTCTTAGTTCCCTTTATCTAGAACCCACAATCTATTACGGAACCTCAATGCTCCATCCAACCCAATTGAGAAATCAGATCCTTCTTTCTAAGAAGCGATTGTCAGTTTTTAAAGTTCATTATCACTTCTGAGCCAATATAACCTTTTCTACCAATGACGAGTGGATCTTCATTCCTGCCATGATAACTCTGGTCTTCCTTTTAATAAACAGGTTCCATTCTTCCAAGTCTTTTATTAGTTGCCATTGAATGCCATACTTGCGAGCTTCCCTTCATATTTCTTGCTAAGAGCATTGGTGACTGCATTCACCTTTCCAGGATGGTAGTCGATGGAAATATCATAGTCTGATAGAAACTCCAACCATCGCCTATGTCTCATATTCAGTTCCTTCTGTGAAAATATATACTTGAGACTTTTGTGATCAGTAAATACCTCAAATTTCTCTCCATATAGATAATTATGCCAAATGTTTAGCGCAAAATCTACATCTTCAAGCTCTAGATCATGCATCGGGTAGTTTCTTTTAGCTTCCTTCAACTGTCAAGAGGCATATGCCACAACTTTTCCATGCAGCATGAGGACACATCCCCAAACCAGAGCCTAACGCATCAGTGTAGAACACAAATCCACCACTACCCGATGGTAGCGTGAGAGCAAGAGCAGACGCCAATCTTTACTTTAACTCTTGAAAGCTTTTTTGGCACTTTTCTGACCATTCAAACTTTACATCCTTCCTCAACAATCGAGTCAATGGTAGGGAGATCCTGGAAAAATTTTGAACGAATCTCTTGTAATACCCTGCCAATCCCAGAAACTACAGATTTCTGAAACATTCTTGGGTTGACTCCAATTTAAAACCGTATCTACCTTTGCGGGGTCCACGAAAATACCTTTCTTAGACACCACATGTCCCAGGAATGCAACTTCCTGAAGCCAAAAGTCACACTTGGATAATTTGCATAAAGCTGGTGTTGTCGCAAAGTCTCAAGAACTAATCTGAGATGCACTCGGTGTTGTTCCATATCCGATGAATAAACCAAGATATCATCAATAAATACGATCACAAACATGTCCAGGTATTCTCGGAATACCCTATTCATCAACTCCATAAATGCAGCAGGCACATTCGTAAGGCCAAAAGGCATCACTAGGAATCCATAGTGCATGTATCTTGTCCTGAATGTTGTCTTTGATATGTCTTCATCCCTAATCCTGAGTTGATGGTTACCTGACCGAAGATCAATCTTGGAGAAGATCGCTTCTTGCTGTAATTGGTCGAACATATCATCAATGCGGGGTAGTGGGTACTTATTTTTTATGGTGACTTTATTCAAGGCTCGGTAATTAATGCAGAGACTAAGGGATCCATCCTTCTTTTTCGTGAATAAGACCGGAGTGCCCCAAGGAGAAACACTCGGTCTCAAGAACCCTTTATCCAATTGCTCTTACAAATGTTTTTTCAACTCATCCAATTCAGCAGGAGCCATTCTGTAAGTGCTTTAGAGATGGGTGTAGTACCCGATAATACATCAATAGTGAAGTCAATCTCTCTTCTAGGTGGAAGCCCGTAAGGTCATCTGGAAAAACATCCGAAAAATCTCGCACGACGTCTAAATCCTAAAGTTGCACCATAGAGGATTTTGTACTTATTATGCTAGCCAAATAAGCCGTGCACCTGGTATCTATCAATTGGTGTGCTCGTAGAGTTGAGATAATCATCAGACTCCTCTTTTTGTCTCTGTGAATGACCAATTCTGTCACATGTGGTTTATTAAAAACCACCTTCTTTTGTCTACAATATATGATTGCATAGTGCTCCCAAAGCAACACCATACCAAAAATGACATCAAAGTTATTCATCTGAAGCAATATCAAGTTGGCTGCCAGATTATGTCCTTCTACTATGATAGGTACATCGGCCAAGTAGGTGCCCAAAGTGGAGTGTTCACCCATCGGTGAAGTCCCACTAAGTGTATATGGAAGTTAAAAAGACTCAAAATTGAACTTGTTGGCGAAGTGATGAGAGATAAAAGAATGCGATGCACTAGAATCAAATAAAACGTAGCTCAAATGATCGGCAATAGAAAGAGTACCTTCCACTGTAGCGTGTCCATCTTCCTCCTCTTCAGCAGGTAGAGGAACACCCTTCCTTTTACATGCTTCTTTTGATCTCCTAAGTTTTGCTCCTCCTTTTTGGGACAATCTTTAATAAAGTTACCTTTCTATCCGCAAGCCAAGTAAGCTCCTGTAATCTTATAACACTCTCCAGTGTGCCTTCTATCACAATGAGGGCATAGAGGATATACTGGCTTATCTTTTGTGGCATTCTCGATTCGAGGCTTCTTTCCTTTATCCTTATTAAACGTACCCTTCTTATTGACGGTAGAATGGGGACGTTTTCCACCACCTTATTGTTGGATCCTTTTATATGCTGAGTCAATCTCCACAGCCGCTGAAACTGCATCCGAAAAAGTCTGAGGACCTCTGGTGAGTACCCTTATGCCCAATCCTGAATTCAAGCCTTCAAAAAATTTCCTAACAAATTGTCTTTCATTTTCACATATCCCTTTTCCGTACTTTTCCAGCTCTTGAAATTTGGAAGCATACTGTTCAACTTACAAACTCCCTTATCAAAGCTCAATAAATTCCAGTCTTTTTGCATCTCGAACATCCTTAGGAATGTAACGTTCGGTGAAACGTTCCTTAAAGTCCTTCCATTCAATGGTGGTTTTATCAGCAAAATGTATGCTTTTACAAGAAGTCCACCATTCTTTCGCATTATCGCGTAGACGTTAAGTGCCAAATATCACCTTCTCCTCGGGACAATCGGTTGCCTTAAAAGCAAGTTCCATTTCCCTCAACCAATGCTCAGCTTTATTCGGCTCATGTTCTCCTTTAAAGATAGGAGGGTCATGCCGTATAAAAGTATTCAGGGTCAATCCACCAGAACCATGTCCTTGATGCTTTTGCTATTGAGTCATCATAGTCATCAATTTCAGCATTTGTTGCTGCATGTCCATAGCCATGTCGTGGGTTGACGAAGAGTCATGATTTCCATTCGCCTCATTCCCACGACGAGGGGCCATCTGTAATGGCCAAATGTGAAATTTACGGTCAAAAGCCTATATTTTCTAAAACTAGTGGATCTAAGTTTGATTTGGTCGGGTATCTTATGCCTAGAGAAACTCCTGCTCTGATAGCACTTGTAACGAAGTCTGATCATCCGAGAATTGCGCGGAAGCGAGAAATCAATGGATATCTCGGGATCGTTACTCATAGCATCAATCAATTATAAAAGAGCAGTAATGAGTGGACAAAAAAACTTCCTTTCCATTCTATTAATAAGGACATGAGTCCGAGAGTTCCTTAATTAGAATAAAAGAAACAAATAAACTAGTGAAATCATCTCAATGATCTCCTTATTCCAGTGGGGATAAAGATATCCTTTCAAAACAAACCAGCAGTAGTTCCGTACCGATCCTTTCTAGAATACGGTGAATTCACCCTTGAGCAAAAATGACTTAATCTTCACGTTCTCTTGAAAATAGTAACATCACATGTTATGAGCCTAACACTCAGTATGCGCCGAGTTGGGGTCCAGCCGGCTAGTGTAGAAATCAAGTCACAAAAGCCATTATCATATGAATCATAAATCAACTTATTTAATATATATCACATAACATACTTGCACATATACCCGTAAGTTTTATCATATTTGCATATATTCCCATAATATTAACATAAATTATACACGTGCACTTAACATTAACAAACCTTACACATATTTCCATAATAGTAACATAATTGCATATATGCACATATTATTAACATATATTGCACATATGCCCATGACATTTTTCATGTTTAGAGTGGTCTTGATTGTTAGTTATTAAGTTGCTTTGATGGCTTACCGCCGGCACAAGCGGTTCATAAACAATCTATAACATGTCAGTGTAGCTACAACTGTAGAGGACTTATCCTTTGCCTCACGCCCCCAGAAGACGTTGGCCCTTTAGGCCTTTACGTCTCCTTAGTTCGAGTCAGTGCCAACAACTTATTGTCAACTTCTTATGACTTGATAGCTTCAATAATCATAATAACTTATTTTTTATCAATAGAAGAAATTTGAGCATATATATATTACATATAGTTGTTTAGTTCTTGATATCATTAAATCACATGGCAATGTTTACAAACCCATCATCTTAATTTAAACTTTTATGTCAAGTTATCCTTAATGTCCAAAAATTATGTTGCATTTCAATAATGCTTAAATTAATTTCGATGTTAAATTAGATTTTATTGGGGATAATGAACTGATACAAATAGTTTAGCTTTAACAGAAAAAAATAAATCATCAGATTAGTGGGGACCAACGTAATCAAGACCTGAAAACTAATCAGATTATTACATTGTGGATTCAAGACATAGTACCGATCAAGTTGCACATGATAAAGAAATAAATCTGTTAATGTGGTTAAATTACTATAGGATGTTTCTGTTAAGACCATGGAGTGATTAATAATGGTAATGACTATAAGGTTATCATCAAGGTCGTCAATCATGTAATCAGCATCATAGCACCATGAGGGAAAATAATTTCCGATGAGATTCTAGAAAACAATGCAACAACTTAGGGATGCATGATTCCCCATACATGAAATTAGATGCTAATAATTAATTAAATCATATGTCATTTGATGATCTAAATTAATGTTGCGTGAGTACTTGAAATGGAAACTTAGAGAAAATAGTGTCCAGTTTTTAAATATCTTGCATAGTGTCCACGATATCAAGTATATACGTATGCATATGGTTATTAGTCCATGAATCATATTCCTAAAGGTTCGACACATACATCTATAAATTATAGTTCTAAACCAAGGATCAACACAAAATGTCATTAAACGATTCTATGTGTTCGACACATACATCTATAAATTATAGTTCTAAACCACGGATCAACACAAAATGTCATTTAGCGATCATATGTGTTCGACACATACATCTATAAATTATAGTTCTAAACCAAGGATCAACACAAAATATCATTTAACGATCCTATGTGTTCGACACATACCTCGTGGACGTAAGAAATTCGTCGACCAAGATTCCACCAATCCGGATCATTGTCGGTCACGTCGTTGCTCCTCTAATTTCATCAGATCAAAACTCCAACGTTGATGGAGAGGGTTGTCGATGTTGAATTCGGAAAAGGCACGACGAAAGAATGTCGTCGCTGGCTTATCTCTCTCTCTCTCTCTCTCCATACTCTCTCTCCCAAAGGCAATGTGTGGGGAAGTCATTGGAGTCTCATGGTATTTATAGGCACAATTCATTGAGATAAATAATAATAATAATAATAAATTGGACTTAATTAAGAGATAAAGAAATAACCAACTTGGGTTGTTGTCTATTTTATCTCTTTTTATCTTATCTTGTATTATCTCAAGGGTGATGTGAGGGTGGTTATGTGATTTAGTTTTTATTTTAATTATTTTATTATCCTCATAAAAAAACTCATCCATTACAATGTTAAAGATGGTATTAGATATTATGTTTATGACACTGAGACCGAGAAGGTTTTCATCTCTAGAGATGTAATATTTTTGGAGGATGATTTCGTTAAAGGTCAAGATAAAAATGAAGTAGAGGAACTCATTGAATCCCTTGATGTTTCTGAGCTTCCTGAACCAGAAACTGAAGAGATAAATAAAGACAAAGGAGTTCGAGGGTGGTTGCGCCACATGAAAGGTATGGATTCCATGTGTCAGGTGAGACTGACAATGATCCTACTTCATTTTATGAAGCACTCGTGGATCATGATATGGATAGATAAATGTTAGCAATGAAGTCAGAGATTGACTCTATGCATAAATATGGTGTATGGACACTAGAGGATCCACCTAAAGGGGTAAAACCAATTGGGTGTAAATGGATCTTCAAAAGAAAGAGGGGACCTGATGGGAAAGTAGATTTTCAAAGCACGGCTCGTAGCCAAAGGCTATACATAGAGAGAAGGCATCAACTATGATGAGACATTCTCTCCTATGGCTATGCTTAAGTCCATCAGGACACTGTTAGCTATAGCTGCATCTCTTGACTACGACATCTTGTAGATGAACGTCAAGATAGCTTTCCTCAATGGATACCTTGAGTAGGATATCTATATGGACCAACCCTAGGGCTTCATAACCGAGGAAGGTAAAGTATACATGTTGAAGAAATCCATCTATGGGCTCAAACAAGCTTCTCGTAGCTAGAACATCAGATTTGACAAAACCATAAAGAGTTAGGATTTTGTGCAGAATCTTAATGAACCTTGTGTGTACAAGAAGCTTAGTGGGAGCGCCATTATGTTCATAGTGCTTTACGTAGATGACATCCTTATTACAGGGAATGATACATGGATGATGGCCAGTATTAAGATTTGGCTATCTCATATCTTCCAGTTAAAAGATCTTGGAGAAGCCTCTTACATCTTGGGTCTGAAGTTTTTTAGAAATCGAGAAAAGAGGATGTTGGGATTATCACAACATGGGTACATTAAGAAGATTCTTGGACGTTTTCGTATGGATAGTTCCAAAAAAGGTTTCCTCTCCTTAAGACACGGTATCCACCTGTCTAATGGGATGGATCCTCAAAGTGTTGAAGAAAAGAAAGCCATGGCTGGACGCCCCTATGCATCAGATGTAGGAAGCTTAATGTACACCATGGCATGTAGTCTGCCAGATATCTACCATGTAGTGGGAGTGGTAAGTCGTTACCAGTACTTCTATGAAGAACAATACTGGATTGCTGTGAAGAACATTTTCAAGTATCGAAGATGAATGCAAGATTACATCTTGGTCAATGGAGATGGTGATCTCCAAGTCTTGGGATACACAGATTCAGACTTCCAGTTGGATATAGATGATCAAAAGTCGACATCAGAGTTTGTGTTCATGTTGAACGGCGGTTCTATGAGTTGGAGAAGCAATAAGCAAGACACTACAACAGGTTCAACCACAGAAGCTGAATAAATTATCGCATCGGATGCTGCAAATGAGGCGGTGTGTTTGCGCAAGTTCACCATGGAACTTGGCGTAGTTTCCTCTGATACTCCCATCCCGTTACTCTGCGATAACACCTGAGCCATTTCCCAGGTGAAGGAACCCAGATGGCGTCAAAAGAGCAAGCATGTGGAAAGGAAATACATCATTCGGGAGAATCAAAAGCATGGTGACATCATCATCACCAAGGTGGCCTTTGTCGACAATGTTGTTGATCCTCTTACCAAACCTCTAACACAAAAGGTTTTTGACCAGCATGTAATGAATATGGGTTTAAGAATTGTACCTGAATGGTTCTGAGGGCTAGTGGGAGATTGTCAGCCATGTGAGCCCGAGGCGAACCATTCCAACAATAAATATTATTGTAATGTTTGATTTATCAATAAAAGTTATTGATTCTTTTTCACTCTCTTTCTAAGATTAAATGAATGAATGCACTATAAGGTCCCTCTATACAATTAGGATTATGTACCATGGACATCTTAATAATCATACAACTGTTGATTGAGTAATAGAATCATAGAGGTTGGTGTTTGGATGAATATCCAAGGAGTCAGATTGAGGACTCATCAAGCACCATCAAATGATTGTTAAGAGATGATCTACATCCTGAGTATGAGATGGCAATCCTTTCTCATTTAGAATGATATCTGACCAACCTCTTGATGTAGGTCCTCTACATCAAAATAGAGATTCAAAGGTGTCAGATTAGTTAGGTCAATGAGTTGACTTAACGAGATCGAGATAACCAAAGTCTTATATCGTAAATTGTCACGATATGGGAATGCATCCTCTGACCGGAGACAGATGTGTTACTATATGTCTGAGTATGTACATTTGGCAGACCAGTAGATTGATGACCTAACCAAGATCTATACACCGACGAGCTGGTGCGCATATGAGGGCATATGAGTAATACGATCTCTCAAAGGGATCATACAGGTTCACTTGTGAGCCGAAAGACATGAGCTCACTCATGAGGTATTGGGACCGATCAAATTCCATGTGTGGTCGTCGCGCTTTGGAAGCATGACAAGAGTTTAAAAGGTATGATATATGCTTTTTGAAAGCATATGATCGATACCAAATCCAAATGACCAAGAATGAGAAACTTGATGATGAAAACCTAAAGATGACAGTGTAATGATCTATATCTTTTGGTTGATCATAGGTCTTCTAGTACGCTGGATGTACATGTATTAGGAATACATGAGGGTGATGTGATCATAAACGATTGTATAATCATGACACTTCCATTTTGAGGGAGTGATGAAAAACAAGTCTGGATTTTAGCAACTCCTCTCAGTAGAGAAGTAATCTGATCTTGGTCCAAGTGTTGGACATTGATCTGAATGAGATTCAGATGCAATGAGAAGATTAGATTTACGGCCTTGATTAATTCAAGAATCTATGAGAGGTCCATGAGATCTGGATTTGAGATGTAATTTCAATATCCAAGTCACTATACGTGGAACAATACAATCGCCATGTTCTTATCTCCAAGTATCTGTGGACAAAGCGCATTATTCCTGAAAGAGTTCAAGAATAATTCTATTGTTGAATTATAAATAAGCATTGAAAAATAGATAAATAAATGTGATCATGAATAATGTGAATTTGATTCATAATATTTGAATGAATGAGAATGATTATCCAATATAATTAAATGTGATTTGATTATTGTGGATATGAATAGTGTGGTTAGCACTATCCAATTATTCATGTATATAATAAATGTGATTTATAATATAGTAGAGAGAGACAATTGTGATTTATATTTGTTGATTAATTATTGATGTGAATTGGATTCACATTGAATGACTAATTGAAAATATAATTACATTTTGTTTTGGGATGTGATTGTGATACACATTTTTTTCATTGGTATGGTTGCAATATTCATAAGATAATTATGAATTATTTTTTTGTGAAATTATTTACAACAAGAGTTGTTGTAAATCTTGAAGATATCATGAGATAATGAGATCTCATGATAAATTGAGGAGATGGACTCATTCCATAAAATAAGGGTGGACGACCACTAATCTCCATAAGGAGAAGGGTGGCCATCCGCCCCCTGGTTTTAGGGGATGAGGTTAGTCTACTCATTATCACAAGACTAGTCAAAGTGATTTAATTTTGAAATTAGTTATGTTGATTTATCTATGTAAATTAATTTAAATTAAATCATTTGTTGTGTTTTTACAACAACATCATACCCATTGAAAGAAACACAAATCAATCTCATCCATTGATTGTGTGATGTCCATGAATTGGGATCCATGGACTCCCAAAGCCCTACATAAGAAGTGGTACCCCTTGCTCTTCGAGTTACACATTTACGGCATCTCTCTCATTCTCTCTCTCATTCTCATGTCACCCCTTCTCCCTATCTAAGAGTGGTCATCCACTCTTCTCATAGAGAGAAGGTTTCCTTCGTCGTTGCTCCGCCATTGTGCTGCTTCTTTGACAACTCTCGGGTCTCCATCTTCTTTGGTGCATATTGCTCGTGAAGAGGGCATTCGATCTTGTGAGACGAGATCAGGAGATCCATTGCTTGGATCATCAACTTGGATTGCGAAAAGCACGCGACTCATCCCCACGCTCGCAAGTGTCTCCTCCGACGGATTAGACTTGAGACAGGAGGTGTCTTCTCTTAGAGGTTCGATCGCAACCACACTACAAGAGGTATTCCTATATCTATTATGTGGTTAGATGAAACGATCCATGAGGTGTTCTTGGATCGTGTGGTTTCAGCATTTAAAAAAATTAAATTCCGTTGCATCGGGAAACTAGTGCGACTAGTCGTTCTTGATCGTATATGATACGATCATCACACTTCCGTGATGCGGTTAAGGATTATTCCATATCCTTCACCTGCTACATGTCACATTCTTGACCGATCGAACCGTCGAGAATCAGTCTTCTTCCTTCATCCTCCTACGACGATACCCCATCGCTTCACCTTCCTCGGCTGCCCAACCACCTCCTCTATCCAGCTCTTTCTCTCGATCTTCTCACACACACCCACAACCCGTCAGCCTTCGCCCACTTCCTCCACTCCATCCCTCTCCACCACGTCCCCTCGATGACCAAGCCCTCTCCCCAACAATCTCCACTTCCCCTTGATTCTCATTGCTGACCCTAATCGCCTTTAAATCTAATCCGATTGCCACCATGTTGAGGCATCCATCATTCACGATATAGCTCAGGACTCTCGAAACCATCGATGACAACGATGTTGGCCTTTGACTGATGACCTCACTAGAAGATTAGAAGTTTATTCCAAGCTTTGTTGCAATAGCTCCGAGAGGAGCAACTGCTCAGCTCAGCCTCCACCATGGCTTCGAGCAAGAACCTTAGAGCTCTCCGTCGAGCTCCATCACTCTTAGGTGAATCCATCCCTCGCTGACCGATCTCCTTCCTATTTCTCTTCCTCCTCTCCTTCAGCTTCTTCTTCTACTTCTTGAGCATTATATCTCCTCAATTGTCTTCGCCCTTCACCGATTCACCTTCACCTCGACCCAATACATCTTCCCGATCTTCTGACCAATACTTCTTCTCCCCATGCCTTCCCTAAGCTCACTACGCTAGAGCACCCCATTTAAGTCCACGTGCATATTTGTTTATGTTTTATTTTTAATTCAATTTTGCATAAACACCCCAGTGTTTGAGTCTTATTTTGAACCTTAATATCTCATCATTTTCCAATTCCAAAAAGTTACATTATATTGTTCAATCATTTCTCTATTATATGGTGATGCATTTACATTTTTGTGAGCTTGGAATTAGTTATTATTTTATTTGTTGTGAAAAAGTATATATTGTATTCATTTGAGCTTCGATAATTCATAGTTAATTAGTCCTTGCCTCAAAAATTTTAAATTTTTTTGTATATTTAATGGTGCTTTATAATACCTACAAAAAATCAATTTGCACGTATATTTAGGTCAAATAAATTATTCTATCGTTATAATAATTATTTTTTATTTCTGTGCAAGCTAAGTAATTTGAGGAGTTATAATTTTTTTCTGGATAGATCATGATTAGACACATTTAGGATAATTTTAGCTCTGGAAAATATTTAAGTTTGCTAATTATTAGAATTAATTAACTAAAAAATCATACAATATGTATTGTTTAATTTATAGAAAATTTATTTTGCATCTAAAAATTCCAAAAGCTTACAATAGCATAATTTCAACATATATAACTTACTATCAAATTTTTATAATTTTTTGCACTTCATTTGTGGGTAAAATTGTAGAAAAACCCGTAAAAGTATTCATTTTTCATGTATGCAAATTAACCATAAAAATACACAAAAATGTGTTCTAGATTTTTCATTGCATAAATAATTAAGGAAAATCAACCTTTTGGATTTTTGAGCTGAATTGCTAATTATTTTGGATTTTCCAATATAGGCTAGTTTGACCTTCATCTTGTCACTCTACATTTGCATGTCATTAATATTTACATGAAAATTTGCTAAGAATATTCTCCTCGAAAACCTAGCATCTAGATATTCTAAAAATATCCTAAGGAGACAGTGGCCTCTTTGAGTTCCACCTTGGGCTTGACCAAGTAAAATAAATTTGACCGCTTTTGCAATTAATTTAACATTAATTAAGTGGTCATTTTGATTAATTTGAATTTGCCCATCTGCAACAGTCATAGCATTTACTTCACATAATTAGTAAAGGGCTTTCTCGGGCTCTTTAGGACATGGATGTGCTCAGATGATCAGATCGAAGGGCAAAGGCCTGAGTGCTAATGAAGGATCCATATCTGATCCATCAAGTGGATTTAACGACTGAAGATATGGGTGGTGTCTAACAAAAAGGTGGGCCATGTGGGCAGCCCAAGGGGCTCCACGTGGCCCAATCATAAAAAAGAAAAATAGAGAAAATGCCAAAGAAATATCTACAGGCTTCAAAATAAAAAGAATTCAACATGAATGTTGTAGATCTTTCGAGATATACAAATTTCATGTAAAATCTAAAAGGAAAATAAGGAATGTGTACAAAATACAATTTTATAAGTATTTTTAAGGAATTTAACGAATCTTTTTAATTTATTTTGTGATTTTTTGGTATTTTATTTTACAAACAAGTATATACAACATTACATTAATTTTTAAGGTATTTTTGAATATTGAGAAAACAAAAGAAATAAAGGAATACAAACAAGATTATTTCTAAATACATGATTACAGTGAATTATTTTCAACGGATTAGATGTTAATATTATTGAATTAGTTAAGTATTATTAAGTAATCTAAGTAAGAGGGACAATAATAATAAAACATGATGATAAATCTTTATTTATCAATGATGTGTCTTCCATGGGATCTTTTCTGCTTGGTAGGTAAACTATCCTTGGTTTTTGTGAAAATTTTCTCTTTTTACTTTTTTTATTTCTATTTTTATATTTTTTGATTTTCAAATTTTTAGTGATTTTAATTTTGAATTTTTTTTAAATTTTCAAATAATTAACAATATGAAAAAGATAAAAAACTACGCACACCAAACTCTTTTTGTATTTTTTATTTATATAAAAAATGCTCAAAAAATGCAGAAAAGATATTTTTGTGTTTTAAAGATTTTGATATATTTTTGGTATTTTTTTCAAAATTTTCTGATGTTTTTGTAATTTTTAAAAATCATATAGTGGAAAATAAGAGAAACAATGCACAACCTGGAGTAATTTGCAACTTAAAAATATTTTAAGTGTCCAAAAATCATGGCAATTATTTTTATGATAAATTAGGGATAATTATCTACAAACAAAGACTGAAATCATGATTTTTGGATTTTTGTAGAATATTTTATGATTTTTATAATATTTTTAGTATTTTCAATAATAAATAGTTAATGCTCAAAAATTGGATAGAAATTAAAAGATAATAAAACACACCTAAAGTAATTTTTTAGAATTTTTAGGCAAATTTTCGAATTTTTATTATTTTGATAATTTCAGGGAAGCAAAAGGACTCTATTTTTGAATTTTTAAATATATCAAAAATCAACAAAATGCTATAAAAATTTATCCAATGTTTAGACACATAGCAGGAGCATACACATTTTTTTTGAAAATTTCAGAGCACAAATAACATTTATTTCAATGAAAAACACATGCAAAATAATGTCTGGAAATGAAGGTCTGATCTGCAAATACTTAATGTTGTAGCATTAAGTAATATCAAAAATAAACAAAAGGAGTAGAGTGTAGGTTACCCAATAATGGCGTGCAAAGCATGTGACTTGAATACTGGATCAGGGGCTTTTGCATAATTTTCAGATCTTTGGTGATGTAGATATAAATTCTCCCAACTTAAACTGGCAAGGGTTCTTTTTGCAATTTCAAAAATAGCGATGGACATTTATGTAATTTTCCTAAATAAAATAACAATGCCCTAAGGCTGTCTTATTATCTTCGTTCATAACCCAAAGAGGAGGAGGGAGGCCGCCGCCCACCCTTCTCCTCCATGGGCGGCGGCGGTGGCGGCTGAGGATGAGTGGAGCGGCTCTGGCGGTCTTCGACAGAGGGCGGAGGAGATGGTGCGTGCAACCTCGGCGGTGATGGTACTTCAGGAGGATGGGGTTGACGGCAGTATGGAGAGGCGACGTGCGACTGTGGTGCGTGAGGTAGGCGGTTAAGGGAGCACTGCGTGCAGAGGAAGGCAGATAAAGGCGGCGAGATGGAGCGTGCGGGCAAGCGCGGCGGAGTGGCGCGCAAGGCGCGATGGTCGTACGGTGGTAGATCTCCGTGATGAATCTGCGATTCGTCATCTTTATTCATTTATTTTAGCTTAAAATCCCTTATAAAACACATGCATATCACGCTAACTCCATATTCTTACTAACTTGCATCTGTGTAAATATTGTACATTTCTGACTAATTTTAACCTAAAATAAATAAATAAAGAAATAAAGGAAAAATAAAGAAAAGAAAATAAAAAAGGAAGACTGTATACAGGCTGACCCGAACCCCGAGAGAAGGTCAAGACTTGACCTGATCGACCAGGAAAAAAGTAGAGGGAGATAGGGTCCTTAAATAAAAAAATCCAAAAAAAATGTGTTCTCATTTATTTTGTATATATATGTATAAAACTGACACTAATTTATTTGTACCTTAATTGACTTCAAATCAAATAACATTCAAAACCAAAGTAGTAAATAAAAATGTGTTCTAAGTACTAAAATTGATTGCACAATTAAATCATGTACAAAATAAAAGTAGACACACTTGGAAAAAAACCACTAAGCACTAATTGAAAGACCAATTCCGGCTCCATATGAGCTCAAATTGAATCAATCTCACTTTCATTGAACTCGAAATTAAATTATCTTTAAAATGGTTGTATTTTCCTAATTTTTGGAGTTACGGTTGAAAAGTTGGTTTTCTGGGGTGGTTTGTGCAATTTTCCCATGTATTTTGTGCGTATTCTATTTGTATATATTGCAAATTAATCCCACTGATTTTTTAAAATAAAAATAAAAATAAAAAATAATAAATTCCTAAAACACAAAAAAGCTAATTTCGTCATTTGACCTTGTATATAGTGTCACATATGTATGTATTATATGTATATAGTTGCTATTTTTAATTAACCTTCATAAAAAATAAAAAAATAAATTTTTTTATTCAAATTAAATAAGTAACGAGAATTCAAAAAAATTAGATAATTTTGTAATTAGTTTTAATTCTCTTTTATCTTCATTTCATATTTCATCTCCCTTCCACCAAAAAAATTCAAAAATTCATTTTATTTTTCATCTCTCTTTTTGAAAATTCATTTTTAATTTTCAATTCTCTTTTTCAAAATTTCACTTCAATTTTCATCTCCCTTTATCCAATAAAAATTCAAAAATTCAAATTTCATCTCTTTTCTATTTATATGGCTCCTTCTCCCTCATTCCAACTGGATCAATCTTTAGAGAGAGGAGCCCGATCTCCAAGAGAAAATCTTGTCGAGAATTGTGCCTAGCCTCCAAGTCGTCCGGTGACAGCGAGTCGACCTTGTCGAGGTGATCACGGTTCATTTTCTGCTCCTAAGGTGAGATCCACATTTTTCTTCGTATTTTATCTTAGTTTAATCGTATTTTGTTTTATCGTATTTTTTCCATCGTCATTTTTGTTTTTCTAGATCATTAAAAATTCCATCTCGAGTTTATCCATCTCTGATTTCGAATATCCATTTCATTTCTCGATCTTCACGCATTCTATTCTACCTTTCACGATCTATCGACTCCTACCACACACGGTGATCGGAGAGTCGGATTCAAATCCTCCACTTCATCGAATATCCATTCATTTTCCGAGTGTAAATAAATAAAAAAATCATTTTTTCTTCTTTATCTCTAACGTTGATTTTGCAGGACCATTAATAAAAAAAAGAAAAAAAATTTATCTCTATTTTATCTAACGTTTGTTTTGCAGGTAAACATTTAAAAAATAAAAAATAATAAAAAAAACAAACATTTCTCATTTCCTATTTTATTTATAATTTTCGGAGTTATAAAAAAAATAAAAAAAGTTTTTTCTTTTATTCATTTCCTGTTTACATAATAAAATTTAAAAAACAAAAAAAAACAAAAAAAGGGACGGCCGCTTCTTCTTCCTCAACCTCCATAGCCGCAACGTGCGGCGCCACCCTCCAACTTCAGCGGCCTGCGAACGCCGTGCCCCGCCGATCCAGCCTCTCGCCCAGCGCCTCCGCCATGGGCGGCGCTACCACGATCATCCGCACCTCCCGGCCACGCCATCGCCCGCGTGCGGTAGTCCACCTCGCCACCATCGACTTCAGCCGCGCGAGCCCCGCGCCCTCCTCCGAATCGCAAAGCCACCAGTGTCCCCGGCGGCGCAGCCCGCACGCGCCCAGCCGCTCCTCCTGACGACGGTGCGCCCAGATCGCAACCGCCATCGACGCCTTTGAAGTTCCACCGACCCTCTGTTCGCGCACCGCTGCACGAGGCCGCGACCGTCTCCACCAACTCCCCGCTGCGATCTCCCACCGTATCAACCGCCGCGGCTTGTGCGGTGCCAACGCCACCGTCCGCCGTCTTTCGCCGACGCCTAGGAGTTCCCCGCCCGCACGTGTCACCACCACCAAGTCCGCGTGGGGCGACACCGTCCCCTACCGCTTTAGCGCACCGCCTCGACACCGTGGTCCTCCATCGCCGCCGCCCTTGCGTGGAGAAGAAGCAAGGGGCGGCGGCCCCCTTGTTGGTTCCTGGAAGAAAAAGAAACGGCGTCCATCCCTCTTGGCTTGGAATGAAAGGAACGAAGGAGCTCTAGGGCTTGTGACTTTTGATTAAAAAAAATATTATTTGGACAAATTTCGAATTCAGCCTTGTAGTTTCTGAAATTCCAAAAGAGTCCTTGCCAGATCATTAGTTTATTCGGGAAAATTGCGTGCAAGTTCCTGGAAGTTCTCAACATTGCGAAATCATCCCTGCACTTAGAGCTTAGCACGTGCTACGCACATGCAACTTGGGTAATTTACAAATTCTCTTCTTCGTTTATTCTTATTATTATTTTAAACAGAAACATTGAATCCTTGCAAACTAGTCCCTGAACTGCAGAACAATAATTTGTGTGCTATCTTTTCATTGAAATAAATGTTATTCATGATCTAAAAATTCTGAGAAAATTGTGCTATGCTCTTGATGTAATTATCTTCTTAGTATAACTTTTTCAACGCATTTTGTCTTCATTTATTATTATTTAAAAATATAAAATAGTGTCATTTTTCTTTACTTGAAATTCCAAAATTCGTAAAAATTCGAATATTGTTCCAAAAATTCCAAAAAAATTAGAATAGTTATATTTCATTGTCTTTTAATTTCTTACCAATTTTCACGCATTAGTTATTTATAAAACCCAAAAAAATAAAAAATATCCAAAATCTTCTAAAAATCAAAAAAAAATTTACAAAAATCCAAAAATTGTGATTTCAGTTCCTGTTTGTAGATATTTACTTGTAGTTTTTCTTAAAAACAATTGTTAGGAGTTTTGGTATTTAAAAGATTTTAAATTGCAAATTACTCCAGATTGTGCACATTTTCTTGTTTTCTCATTGTTTGATTTTTAGAAAAATACAAAAACATCTGAAAAATCTACAAAAATTCTCAAAAACAGTTCAAAACTTTTAAAAACTAAAAAATATTTTCTTTGGATTTTTTTTGAACATTTTTGACTAATTGAAAAAATGCAAAAAAAGAGTTGGTGTGCTTATTCTTGATCTTGTTTATATTGCTTCGTGATATTTTTGAAATTAAAAAAATTGCAAAATTAAAATCATTAAAATTTGAAAATCAGAAAAATAAAAAAAATATAGAAATAAAAAAAATAATAAATAATAAGATTCAAAAAAATCACAAAAATCAAGATAGTTGTCCTTTGAGATTCCTGTTTTCTTTTAATTAATTTTTGATTAATCGAATAACCCTCGGGAATTGTAGCCTCCCTGAGTTCAACCCTGTCCGCTATACAGGTTAATAAGTAGCAAAAATTAAAAAGAAATATTTTTTGTTGACGTGGGATTTTGGGGACGACCGATTGACAACATTTTTACCATTTAATTTTCCAACCCCCGGCAATAAATTCCTTGCTCAACAAAATTTTGCCGTTGCCGGGAGAAAAAGAAAAATCAAAAGTCCCTCGAAAATCTTGTTCAACAAAATGGTGCCGTTGCTGGGGAGGCACGGCGAGGGTAGTTAGGTTTCTCTTTTGACCTGCTATTCTTGGTTGTAAATATCTGTTTACATTTTTGCCATTCATTCCATTGTTAATATCACTGCATTCATTTCATTTTTTTCTTTTCTCTAATATTTGACAATTGTATTTCTTACACATTTTCTTTTCTTTTCTTGTGAGGGCATGCAGAGCGAAGGAGGCGATCTTAGGAGAGCCGAAGCACCCAAGCGACGTGGAGGCGGCTTGATTCTTCACCAAGCCGCATGATAGCGTGAGAAGAAGAGAAGAAAAAAAAGAGAAAAATTTTAAAAAAAGAGAGGGAGAGAGTTTCTTTTCCATTTGAACTTTGTAACAGGACATTCATTTGTTGCGGGGTCTGTTTCGCCAAGTGCCGGTGCACTTGGGGGACCTCACCGGTTTTGTTTTCATCGCCTTTATTTTTCTTTGTTTTATACGGATTTCGTGAGAACCTCTTGATTGCTTTAATTAATGCTTGAGCCAGGTAATTAATTAGGTCCAAACACCCTAAACAAGAATTTCTGTGCCTATAGAGTAGAGCGTAATTTGGACTTAGTCAAATTAACTTGTTCTTGCCCGTTAATAGAAGTTATCATATAGGACAGTTCACTTGCATTTGCATATAGGTTAGTTTATTTTCTGTATTTAAATTCTACGCGGATCACTTGCATGTAGAGTGCTGGCGACAAGGTACGCATCTCTAACCCCTGCATGCATTATCGTTTTTAATCGTGCATTGGCATTTCCGATCTCCTTCCTTGTTTTCACTCACATAAGTTAAAAAGGAAATTGGACACTCAGTAGGCGATTTTTTGAAAACATTTTAACCAAGTGATAACTGCCTAAAATTGGGACTGCTAAAGAAAACTCGACCCTAAAAAAATACAAGGAAAAATCATTGTTTTGGGAAGAGTAACCCCCTCATTGTATTCGTTTTAACGTGCTCGCGTACACACTAAGGTTAGTACCCAAATCCCATAATTAAGCCTAAGTGTTTGTACAACTTTGTAATTATCACCTAACTCTAAACAAACAAGATTAAGAGATCGAACCTTCACGGTCTTCACATTGAGTTGAGTTGGTGAACTGAGGGTTTGTATTGTGTTTGATTGTTTGTGTGCTTGCTATATCCTTCTGTGCATTTGCGCCTTCTTCTCCATATCTTTTGGCTTGACCCTCGTGCTCTCTCATCTTTTGTTTCGAAGATGGCCGACTGGAGTTATTTTAACCCAATCTTCGCGGCTACCTCGTACTCTCCAGACGATCCACCTTCCTTTTTTCAGGAGGACTTTCCTCCTGATTTTTGTGCATATCCGCCTAACCCATTATTTCAGGAAGCGGAGGACTTTGATTTTCACCCACCCTCATTCAGCCCACCCGGTCCTGAGATTTTTGAGTCACCTTTCATTATTTCCACACTTGAGACACTGAACCAGATGGTGGAGCATATGAATTCGAGGATTAACAATCTCTTTAACAATAATACGAGCCAGAACGCAGCTCCACCTTTTGAGGATATGGATTCATTTGAGGATAATCATGAGAACTTGCAATCGTCAAAAATACAAAAAATGAGAAAAATTTAAAAATCCAAAAAGATTCTGGGAGACACATTATTGATTCATTTTGTGAGGAGAGGACCCAAATGCCCAATCATTTTCCCACACAATCATCCATCACATGTCCCAACCTTGACCCCGAGGATTCCATTATACAGACTGCTCTTGGCAATCCTCGTGTAAATGCTGATTCCGACCTCCTCCCTTGTATGGATGAGGTCCAAAAATTCAAAAAAATGTTGACCAAACCTGATGTGGTGGCCACCCTTCATGAGATCATTAAAACCCCACTTAAACATGCCATGACAGATTTATCTACTCCTCAACATAAGAAGAGAAAGCGAAGGAGAAGATCTGAGTGTCACATCTTGACCATGGTCACTGCCTACGCCATCTCTCACCGTCCATATTTTAAGAAAGGGAACACGACCACACCTCTTGTGAGTTGCTCCATATCTGACTATTCTTGTGATAACACTCTCCTTGATGGTGCTTCGTCAATTAATGTAATACCCTTCTCTATGGTACAATCTCTTCATCTTGGGCCTCTCAAGAAAATCAGGATGATAGTTCAATTTGCTGATGGATCTATTAAGAGGTCAAAGGGTATTCTAGAAAACACTGTCATTTCTATTCAGGACATGAATTTTACTTCGGATTTTGTTGTAATGCCCATGGAGACCTCTGCCCCTATGGAGCACCCTCCAATCATCTTGGGACGGCCTTTCCTCGCCTCTGCGGGAGCCGTTATTGATTATGGTTTAGGAGAGATTCGCTTCCGTTCTGATATAGGGAGCGATGTTTTGATCACTACACCCATAACTGACCAGAGACCCGCATCCCATGAGATCCTGCTCGTGTTAGCTAACCCCAAGGAATTTGACCTAGATGATAATATCAGAGATTCTTGTTATGTGTTGGATGATAATGAAACTCGTGAATTCCTCTTCAAGGAGGAAGACTCGGAAAGCATAGACCTTGGAGTTCCCTCTTCTGGTACGTGGCGATGCATTGATGACATCCGCGAGATTTACACGATAGACACCCTAGAGCGGAAGGCAGAATCTGAGACTAGACAGGACGAACATGATTTGACTACTTCCACTGATGAGTCCGTTCCTATTCACCCTGATTCAGATGAGACCGATCATGCCCAATTTGATTTGATTGCTTTTATAAAAGAATTTGGGCCTTTTGATAGAGATGATGATCCAGTAGAGGCTCGCATGTCTGATATTGATCCTACTTTTTCGAATAATGATTTCGAGCAATTTTACTTTGATGTTTGCGAGACTTCCCAAGCCAAACATGACCATACTACTTCCAATAATCGGTTTAGGCCTGCACAATCTGAAACCGCTGAGGATACATTCTTGGTCGTGTCTACTCAGTTTATATCTAATGATGATCCCAATATCGACCTACACCTTGTCAAATCCATACCTCAGTGGTCCCGCAAGAAGGTTCGTTTTCGACCTTCTTGACCTTTGTACATCCACTCCTCTTGTATATCCTTTCGTTTTACTCCGTCTTCTCCCGTTTTATCATTCACCCCTTTTCCGTGTGTGTGTATATTTGGTATACTTAGGATGTGCTTTATCCTAAGTATAGGGGGGGTGAATGATTTGTGTTGTTTATTTTCGTCCTGTTCATCACTCTTGTTGTTGCCAATACTTAGGGATACTCTACCCTAAGTATAGGGGGTGATGTTGTTCATATCATGTCTATTTGTTTTTGAGTCTGTACATTCTCTTCATCGGTTTTCCTCTTTGTACACTCCACTATACTTAGGATTACTTGATCCTAAGTATAGGGGGGATCACCAACTTCTCTTCTTTTTATCTTTTCTTTGAGTCGTTGTAGCATAGGAGTTCTTTTCACTTTTCTATACTTAGCACGAGTTATGTCTTCCTTTTTCGCTCTCTGATCACTATGAGGACATAGTTCGAGCTAAGTATAGGGGGTGTCGTATATATTGTATATATACTTTAGACATAACTCGTACTTTTAAATACGTTTATTTGGGGGGTTATGTGTATAGTTGGTAAAATCCACGTGTGTAAAAACAAAAAAAACAAAAAAATCAATCAACAAAAAATAAAAAAAACCAAAAACAAACAAAAACAAAAAAAAACACAAAAAAAATCACAAAAAAAACCAAAACCAAAACAAAAAATAAAAAACCCCAAAAAAATTTTTTACGTACTTGTATATATTTTACTAACCCTTTTCCTTAAAAAAACTACAAAACCAAAAATCTATAAAAATTTGCAAAATTCAAAAAAAAACCTTTCTTTCACATCTGCATTTTTTTTCTCCAAAAAAATCCATAATAAGTTCAAAACTAGAAAATTGTTTAAAAAATATGTTCTTTTCACATGTGCATCATTCCTTTTCAAAAAAAACCCTCTCTGCATTGTTCATATTTTGCATTTGCATGTGCATTTTTCAGGATAGTATTGATATTTAAACTATGTCTGGAAAAAAATTGAAGAATGGAGCTTAGTTGGACCTTAATCCACCTAATTCTCAGAGGAACTTCACTGAGAAATAGGATTTTAGAAGCTTCAGGTCTTTGACTTAATTCTTTGAGTTCCACATGACAATGTGCAGCATTTGACTCTTAGTGTCTAACCCGGTCTCTTCATTCTGGGTATAACTCTAGAAGAGGGAATCAATTTGTACTCTCGCACTATGCACTTAGCTCAACTCAGACGGTATGTTGGAAGACTGTGTGTTTTCTGGTAGCGTGGAAATCTAAAGACCGGAGTACGGGTTGAAATAAAGCTTCGGAAAAGGGATGGACGGCTGGACACAATTTTTTCTAAGACCCCAAAAAATGTACTGAAATAAAAGATTCTATATCTGTAGGGGCACAACAAGATCCAAGCAGAACCACCAAAATTCAAATACAAAGAAGCCACTACCAAATAAATATCTGACCAAAAAGGTCCAAGCTTCAAGAAAACCTGCAGATCTTGGTGGAGACTTGGCTACACTGGCCAGCTTCACAAGGAGAGGTGACTACACTGGCCACCCTCCAATTCTTTTCTCCTTCTTCTAACTTCTCCCCCTATTCGATTGTGAACACAACGCGACAGACCTTAGAAGGAAATACCTGACTCCCCGAGGACGAGTTACTGGAGAGGAGATTTGCATGGTAGTCCGGCATTCTGGATGGGAAGAGCTAAAATCTTTCACACACATGAGTCGATTGTTCAATGTTCATAGGGTGTGCTTTGGGAAGAGGATTGATCTAAGATGACTTCTGAGCCGAAACTGTGACAACGATGTGTAGAACTTGAAGGCTGTCGTTTTTAAAAATTCTAAGTCTCACAGAAGTTCCGACACACTAATAATCCAAAGGTCCGACAGAGCTCCAAACTACAATTTTATGAAGAGAAGTTTAATACTCAATGTTGTCCTACTTTCTTTATTTTCCCTTTCTTTTTCTTTTTCTTTTTCTTCACGTATTCTTCCAAATAAGTGTTTGCTAAGGGACTAGCAAAGGTAAAGCATAGGGGGATGATGAATCTGCGATTCGTCATCTTTATTCATTTATTTTAGCTTAAAATCCCTTATAAAACACCTGCATATCATGCTAACTCCATATTCTTACTAACTTGCATCTATGTAAATATTGTACATTTCTGACTAATTTTAACCTAAAATAAATAAATAAAGAAAGAAAGGAAAAATAAAGAAATGAAAATAAAAAAGGAAGACTGTATACAGGCTAACCCGAACCCCGAGTGAAGGTCAAGTCTTGACCTGATCGACCAGGAATAAAGTAGAGGGAGATAGGGTCCTTAATCAGAAAATCCAAAAAAAATGTGTTCTCATTTATTTTGTATATATCTGTATAAAATTGACACTAATTTATTTGTACCTTAATTGACTTCAAATCAAATAACATTCAAAACCAAAGTAGTAAATAAAAATGTGTTCTAAGTACTAAAATTGATTGCACAATTAAATCATGGACAAAATAAAAGTAGACACACTTGGAAAAAACCACTAAGCACTAATTGAAAGACCAATCCCGGCTCCATATGAGCTCAAATCGAATCAATCTCACTTCCATTGAACTCGAAATTAAATTATCTTTAAAATGGTTATATTTTCATAATTTTTGGAGTTACGGTTGAAAAGTCGATTTTCTGGGGTGGTTTGTGCAATTTTCCCATGTATTTTGTGCATATTGTATTTGTATATATTGTAAATTAATCCCACTGATTTTTTAAAATAAAAATAGAAATAAAAATAATAATAAATTCCTAAAACACAAAAAAGCTAATTTCGTCATTTGACCTTGTATATAGTGTCACATATGTATGTATTATATGTATATAGTTGCTATTTTTAATTAAACTTCATAAAAAAATAAAAAAATAGCATTTTTAATTCAAATTAAATAAGTGACGAGAATTCAAAAAAATCAGATAAGTTTGTAATTAATTTTAATTCTCTTTTATCTTCATTTCAAATTTCATCTCCCTTCCACCAAAAAAATTCAAAAATTCATTTTATTTTTCATCTCTCTTTTTGAAAATTCATTTATAATTTTCAATTCTCTTTTTCAAAATTTCACTTCAATTTTCATCTCCCTTTATCCAATAAATATTCAAAAATTCAAATTTCATCTCTTTTCTATTTATATGGCTCCTTCTCCCTCATTCCAACTGGATCAATCTTTAGAGAGAGGAGCCCGATCTCCGAGAGAAAATCTTGTCGAGAATTGTGCCTAGCCTCCAAGCCGTCCGGTGACAGCGAGTCGACCTTTTCGAGGCAATCACTGTTCATTTTCCGCTCCTAAGGTGAGATCCACATTTTTCTTCGTATTTTATCTTAGTTTAATCGTATTTTATTTTATCATATTTTTTTCCATCGTCATTTTTGTTTTTCTAGATCATTAAAAATTCCATCTCGAGTTTATCCATCTCCGATTCCGAATATCCATTTCATTTCTCGATCTTCATGCAATTTATTCTACCTTTCACGATCTATCAACTCCTACCACGCACGGTGGTCGGAGAGTCGGATTCAAATCCTCCACTTTCGTCGAATCTCCATTCATTTTCCGCGTGTAAATAAATAAAAAAATCATTTTTTCTTCTTTATCTCTAACATTGATTTTGCAGGACCATTGATAAAAAAAGAAAAAAATTTATCTCTATTTTATCTAACGTTTGTTTTACAGGTAAACATTAAAAAAATAAAGGGAAAATAATAAAAACAAACATTTCTCATTTCTTGTTTTATTTATAATTTTCGGAGTTATAAAAAAATAAAAAAAGTTTTTTTAATCATTTCCTGTTTACATAATCAAATTTAAAAAAACAAAAAAACAAAAAAAGGGAGTCCACGCCTTCTTCCATAGCCGCAACGTGCGGCGCCACCCTCCGCCTTCAGCGGCCTGCGAACGCCGCGCCCCGCCGATCCAGCCTCTCGCCTAACGCCTCCGCTGTGGGTGGCACCTCCACGATCATCCGCACCTCCCGGCCACGCCATCGCCCGCGTGCGGTAGCCCACCTCGCCACAGTTGACTTCAGCCGCACGAGCCCCGAGCCCTCCTCCGAATCGCAAAGCCACTAGCGTCCCCGGCGGCGCAGCCCGCACGCGCCCAGCCGCTCCTCCTGACGGCGGTGCGCCCAGATCGCAACCGCCATCGACGCCTTTGAAGTTCCACCGACCCTCCGCTCGTGCGCCAATGCGTGAGGCCTCGTCCGTCTCCACCAACTCCCCGCCGCGATCTCCCACTGTATCAACCGTCGCGGCCTGTGCAGCGCCAACGCCACCACCTGCCTTCTTTCGCCGACGCCCAAGAGTTCCTCGCCCGCACGTGTCACCACCACCAAGTCCGCATGGGGCGGCGCCGTCCCCTGCCGCTTTAGCGCAGCGCCTCGATACCGTGGTCCTCCATCGCCGCCGCCCTTGCATGGAGAAGAAGCAAGGGGCGGCGACCCCCTTGTTGGTTCCTGGAAGAAAAAGAAACGACGGCCATCCCTCTTGGCTTGGAAAGAAAGGAACGAAGGAGCTCTAGGGCTTGTGACTTCTGATTAAAAATTTTATTATTTGGATAAATTTCGAATTCAGCCCTGAAGTTTCTACAATTCCAAAAAAGTCCCCGCCAGATCATTAGTTTAGTCGGGAAAATTGCGTGCAAGTTCCTGGAAGTTCTCAACATTACGAAATCATCCCTGCACTTAGAGCTTAGCACGTGCTACACACATGCAACTTGGGTAATTTACAAATTCTCTTCTCCGTTTATTTTTATTATTATTTTAAATAGAAACATTGAATCTTTGCAAACGAGTCCCAGAACTGCAGAACAATAATTTGTGTGCTATTCTTCATTGAAATAAATGTTATTCATGATCCAAAAATTCTGAGAAAATTGTGCTATGCTCCTGATGTAATTACCTTCTTAGCATAACATTTTCAACGCATTTTGTCTTCATTTATTATTATTTAAAAATAAAAAACAGTGTCATTTTTCTTTACTTGAAATTCCAAAATTCATAAAAATTCAAATATTGTTCCAAAAATTCCAAAAAAATAGAGTAGTTGTATTTCATTGTCTTTTAATTTCTTACCAATTTTCACGCATTAGTTAATTATAAAACCCAAAAAAATAAAAAAAATAAAAAAAATCTTCTAAAAATCATAAAAAATTTTACAAAAATTCAAAAATTGTGATTTCAGTTCATGTTTGTAGATATTTTCTTATAATTTCTCTTAAAAACAATTGTCAGGAGTTTTAGGCAGTTAAAAGATTTTTAAATTGCAAATTACTCCAGACTGTGCACATTTTCTTGTTTTCTCACTGTTTGATTTTTAGAAAAATACAAAAACATCTGAAAAATCTACAAAAATTCTCCAAAACAGTTCAAAACTTTTAAAAACTAAAAAATATTTTCTTTGGATTTTTCTGAACATTTTTTACTAATTGAAAAATTGCAAAAAAAAAGAGTTGGTGTGCTTATTCTTGATCTTGTTTATATTGCTTCGTGATATTTTTGAAATTAAAAAAAATGCAAAATCAAAATCATTAAAAATTTGAAAATCAGGAAAATAAAAAAATATAGAAATAAAAAAAATAAAAATAAAAAGATTCAAAAAAATCACAAAAACCAATTATAGTTGTCCTTTGAGATTCCTGTTTTCTTTTAATTAGTTTTTGATTAATCGAATAACCCTCGGGAATTGTGGCCTCCCTGAGTTCGACCCTGTCCGCTATACAGGTTAATAAGTAGCAAAAATTAAAAAAAATATATATTTTTTGTTGACACGAGATTTTGGGGATAAAAACGACCGATTGACAACATTTTTACCATTTAAATTTCCAACCCCCAGCAACAAATTCCTTGCTCAATAATTTTTTTAAATTTTTGCTAATTATTAACCTGTATAGCGGACATGGTCGAACTCAGGGAGGCTACAATTCCCGAGGGTTATTCGATTAATCAAAAATTAATTAAAAGAAAACATGAATCTCAAAGGACAACTATCCTTAGTTTCTGTGATTTTTTTTTGAATCTTTTTATTTTTTATTTTTTTTATTTCTATATTTTTTATTTTTCTGATTTTCAAATTTCTAATAATTTTGATTTTGCAATTTTTTTAATTTCAAAAATATCACGAAGCAATATAAACAAGATCAAGAATAAGCACACCAACTCTTTTTTGCAATTTTTCAATTAGTTAAAAATGTTCAGAAAAATCCAAAGAAAATATTTTTTAGTTTTTAAAAGTTTTGAGCTGTTTTTGAGAATTTTTGTAGATTTTTCAAATGTTTTTGTATTTTTCTAAAAATCAAACAGTGAGAAAATAAGAAAATGTGCACAGTCTGGAGTAATTTGCAATATAAAAATCTTTTAAATGCCCAAAACTCCTGATAATTGTTTTTAAGAGAAACTACAAGTAAATATCTACAAACAGGAACTGAAATCACAATTTTTGGATTTTTGTAAATTTTTTTATGATTTTTAGAAGATTTTTGATATTTTTTTATTTTTTGGGTTTTATAAATAACTAATGCGTGAAAATTGGTAAGAAATTAAAAGACAATGAAATACAACTACTCTAATTTTTTTTGGAATTTTTGGAACAATATTCGAATTTTTATGAATTTTGGAATTTCAAGTAAAGAAAAATGACACTGTTTTTTATTTTTAAATAATAATAAATGAAGACAAAATGCGTTGAAAAGGTTATGCTAAGAAGATAATTACATCAGGAGCATAGCACAATTTTCTCAGAATTTTTGGATCATGAATAACATTTATTTCAATGAAAAGATAGCACACAAATTATTGTTCTGCAGTTCAGGGACTAGTTTGCAAGGATTCATCCCTATCTACGAGGCATCTATGTCGGTTGCTTACCTTAGGTTCTTCAATATCAACTTAATGAAAAGTGGTGTGATCAATTGCTTGATTGCTACTTGGAGCTAATTTAAACTCTTATTATTCACGGATATCACCATGTGTCCCCACATGAACAAACTTGTTAATCGAGATAAAAATCAACTATCAAGTGAAGCATATTATTCTCTGCAATGTGGCATTCCTATTAACAATTATTATTTGCCTTGAAGGGGAGTGGAATCTATCACTTTACTCTTGTACCATAACTTATAAACATCACTTTCTTTGCAAGTGCATTTCTTCACCAATAATATGCAAAACAATCGAAGTCACATAAAATCCAAAAAGCATCATGCATACCAGAACATACCTCAAGGGATGCCATAGTTGATAGTGGATGTAAGACTTCATTTCACCAACACATTGTATTTACAATTTTATCCCAGAATGCCTTATTAAGGACATCATTTGAGAGCTTGCACTTCTCTCTTTATAAGTATTCTGTTCATGTATTTTGCAACCCCATTCTATTATGGTTTCTCTAACAATATGGTATCTCATAATACTCTTATTGCATAATTCATTGACTTTGATGTGTAAAATTCAAAGCCATTATTAGTGTGTAGGTGCTTGATCTTCTTTGAAATCTGATTCTCCATCAAAATTTTCTATCTAGAAGTCTTAATAACTTTCTCTTTGTAATTTCTTATGAAGAGAAAAACCATCATGGAATAGTCATCGCCAAAGGCGTAGCATCAGAGGGGTCCCAACAATCATGGTTGATGTAATCAAGTGTCTGCTTCATCCTTTGAACCTTTTTGCTAAAATATTTCTTTTATGTTATTTCTCAAACATACATTGTTTACGTAACTCCAAATTATATCCTTTAAGATATCTGGAAAGGCCTTTTTGACTAAGGATGTTCATCCCCTTTTGACTCATATGCCATTGTGCATATGCCAAAGTTTAGATTCGGATTTCACAGCATGGGATGCTATAGCGGTTGAGCGGTAATTGTAGACCCTTGTATAACATAAATGTTCTTCTCGTTGATACCATGGATAATGACTATATCTTCATTGGTATCCTTCAAAACTCCTCTTGTAGTGATGTAGTTGTATGTTTTAAAGCTCAAGACTCTAAGGGACATAAGATTCTTCCTCAAGTCAACATTGTTAACTTTTGAAACAATTCTCACCATCTCGCCATGTATCTTGATTTTCATCGACCTGATGCCAATAATTTTGCTTGATGCATTATTTCCTGTGATGTCATTCCTACCAATTATGTTCTTGAAGGTAGAGAACCAATGTATGTGAAGTGTCATGTTATAGGAACAACCAGGATCAAGGATCTTTTTATCTCTCAAATACATGTGATCCATGATGGTGAGTATGTAATCATCATTTGTATCTTTTCCTCCGTGAGCCATCACGACAGTTCGAACATTGCCTTTCTTTTCCATGTAGTCGTTTTTTTCAATTTTCATGTTCCTTGCATTAGTTGTAGGTATCTTCCGGGTCGATGTCTTTGGTTTTGCTTTTGATTTTTACTTCTTATGATACTTCTCTATATCTCCATAGCTCTTCTAACAAGTTGTTACCAACCTCACAGTATGTGTATCCAAATGGTTCTTAGAAGTCTTGTCATGAAATTTGCAAGAATGGAGACTCGACCAGGGTTATATCTTTTCTATCAAATATGAATGAACTGAACAAAATTCTCAAACGATCAAGGCAAGGAAATATCTAAAATCAAAGCAACATCCTCCCATCTATTCTAGCATCTATATTTCTCAAAATCTACAAGAAACATATTTAAATTATCTATATGAGTACCTCCGTGCATACAGAGTGAGAAATGTTACCTCAATAACTTGTTTGTCAGGGACTGTCATTTATATACTCTCCAGCCTCAACCATATAGTTGTGTTGAACTTCTAATTGGTGATCTCTACAATAATATTTGCCCGCTAGACATCATGACAGTCAAGTGTGTCTTTTTTGCACCAACAACTATGTGAGCTCGAGCATCTTCACCCTATATTTGTCCAATGATGCCTCGGTGCCCCAATGCTTTAAAAGGATACTCATCTTGACTTTTCATAAGCTAAAAATGTTTATGCCAATGAACTTCTTGATCTTCATATTGTATGACGTCATCTCCCACTTTCTTCCGACGAATGTAATGGCTTCGATACCCATTGTTGTGCATAGAGCAACCATTATACATATGAAACATGCAGATAAGCAAGTAAAAAACAAACATAACACAACATATTTTAATGTTTTTATTGTATCTTGACTTTGTCCTTCAAGACAACGATGGATTTTTCTCGATACGGTGGAGGAACTGTAGTACAAGGATGATGTAAAACACTAAAAACAATGGAAGTTTACATAATACCACAATACAGATAAACAATTTATTCATATCACAATTATATTAGATTCATAATCAATTTTAAATGGATTTTCTTATTACAAATCAAGTAGAATTCTGATGGATGCTTTGATTAATTGGAAATTGGATGGATCCTTACATCAATTAGGATTCATATGGATCCCTTGCATGTTAGGATTCAAGGTATATCAATAAACTACATCTAATATCAACAATCTCTAATAATACCAAACACTTTAGAACATATCTATACGCCTCCTAAAGGTCAATATGCCCCCATGACAAAGTAATTCTTAAAAACAATCAAATATATAAGGAATTTTACCCAAAATCACAACAAAGATCTCCAAACAAAAACACACCAAATAACAACACAAAGTTGTAAGCTCATCTAGGTCTATTGTTTGAGCATTCATTTTGGTATGGTACCTCAAAAGACTGCTCTAATGCCTTAAAGATGATCATATTGAGGAGACGTTGATGTAAGAGAATAAGATGTCTGTTTTGCCTTCTTGACTTGTGTCGAGTTTGTGGGACTCTCTGAGTCCAACCCTCAACTAGGCTAGAACCTTATGATTTAGATTGTGATGCTTCCCTAGAGCCCTATAAATCCACTAAGATTTTCTAGCATGATTGCCCCCTCACTCATTGCTATGAGCCCCCTGTGTAATGATAAATGAAGAATGATACATGATCTCCTAATAGAGATCCAAACACCAAATATATCCAATACGTGTAGTTTGTCACTGACGAGTGATTTTAAATTGCTATAGATGATTGTTGGTCATCGATGGAGTAAAAGCAAGGTGGCAAAACCTGTTATTCTTTACTTATAAGGGGCTATCATAAACTTTCACAATATTCATCCTTGGTGAACTCTAGAAAACTAAAGCAATTGGGTGGAAAACCAAAAGTGATTCCTATTTTAACTAGTTGGGGGTATGATAGCCTAGTTCAAAAACACTGAGGGATAGATGTGGCAGATCAGATAGAGGATCTATGTCAAGGAGATGACGTGACACAATAGGGTATGCATTCTTCGAAGGCTATGAAGAATCAACATTTATGGTGTGCCATTGAGATCGGGAGCATCCAGAGCCGATCGAGGTTATCAAGGAGTCTAGATAAGGGTTTTACGTGTTCCAGACAAGTTGGATGGTTCCGATCTGGATGATTCTACTCTGATATTTCAGATCGTGCAAGAAGGTATGATAGCAAATCAGATAGTATATCACATCGAGGGTGCATCATTCTCCGTGGAACCCTTTAACTGGAAGAATGACTTCACCTTATGGCAACAACTAGTGAAGAATATATTCACACAAGAAGGACTTGCAAAGGCTCTCCAGGATAATGAGAAAAAGCCGGAAAAGATGAAAAAGGAAGAGTGGAAAGAGATGAGGGATCTCATGAACAATATAATACAACTGTTCTTGGTAGATAATACTCTTCGTGAAGTCATTAGCCAAGAGGATCCAATAGAGGTCTGGATGAAGCTCGAGAGAAGATAAAAGTCCAAATCTTTTACAAACCAACTATTGATAAATAAGAAGCTCTACGGCGTACAGATAACTGACGTGACAAAGCTCTAGTCGCATTTGGATGAATGCAACAAGATTATAACACACGTGCTCACACTTGAGGCGAATAATGTGAAAGTAGAGTCTCTCTTCAAGGAGGAGGATAAGGCACTGATTTTATTGAGTTCCCTTCCATTTTCCTACGATCATATTGTGATAGTGTTACTCTATGGCAATGAGACCAATACATTAGAGGAGATCGTTGCTTCATTGCTTATGAAGGAGTCTCTACAGAGGTCGACGGATGAGGCAACAAATTATGAAGGTCACATACTAGCAACTAAGAGTAGACTCAAGGCCTTAAATGTTGAATTTCAATTTCATTTCAATAAGCCTAGAAAGAGAAATTTGTTGGAATTTCGGTGAAATGGTAAGAAATTGAGGGAATTACTTGAAATCTCATTTTTTTTCAAAATTTAAGATTTCTAATATTATTTAAATCAATAAATGAGAAAAATATATAGTTTTTTTAATAGTAAGATATTAACATGATATGCTACACTATAATTTCTATTCAATCGCTCCAACAATAAAAAAAGTACTATGCTGCTCAGAATAAGATTTAGAACTTAGTTTCACCGCTAGAACATGAAGAGAATGATGACACATGCAATGATAACAAAGAAAAATGTAGGTCAACAAAAAGTATTAGCAAAATGATATCTTAGGTAAGAAGTTGAAGAATGAAATGATAGCTTAGAACTTGTATCTAACCAAAATACTTTCAACTTAGAAAAATATTAAATTTTAGAAATAAATTAAGACACACATAAACACAAATCATGGAACATGTATGTCTAATAGATACCTTGTATAGCTTCTGATCGTAAAATATATACTATACAACACACACAAATCCATTAACACCAAGAAACTAAATGTCATTCACAAGCACAATCTATATATAACCTGATAGTAGGCAAATACTTACAGTCACAAGACTTGGAATATTATTAATCAAATAAAGAAAAATAAAAAATATATAAAGCTCTTCAGTTAAAACTTGAATTTAACTCTTAAATCTTGTGTCTAACTAATTTGATTTGGATTTAGATCTAAAATTTAAAAAGTAAGTAAAGGAACTTCTTCTAACAAACTTCATTAATATATGCAAATTTCGATTAATGTGAAGGGCATTTTCCATTATTTTTATTATTTTGCTGAAATGACATGCAATTTCAATGAAATTTTGTTGAATTTCATTGATATTTCATTGAAATTGTAGGAAAATAAATAAGATAGTGTTTCGATTTCAATGGTATAGAGAAATAAAATTTTAGAGAAACTCCGTGGAATTTAGAAGAAATTTGAGGCCATGGGTAGAAGTTTAAGATCAAGTGAAGCATGATTCATAGTCGATCCAAGTCACCAAGTCTGATTAGATGCTTCTAGTTTGACAAGGAGGGTTACAAAATAGTCGATTGTCTGAGACGCAAGAAGGAGAAATGAAAGAAGAATGCCAGTGATTCTAAATCTGACCAAGAGGATTCCAACACAGTCTGCAAGGGGAACTTGCTAGCATGCTCTAGAGAGATCAAGGTAGATTCAGGATGGCTTCTGGACCCAGCATGTTCAAATCACGTGTGCTCATCTAGGGAGAAGTTCACTACATATCATGTATGCAATGATGACATGGTTAATATGAGAGGTAGAGAGGTTCACCATGTCAAGGGAATAAGATCATTGTAATTTTGCATGTTTGATGGAGAAGTACGAACTCTGGCTAGTACCGGACACACTCCTACAGTCAAGAAGAATCTAATTTCACTAGGAGCGATCGAGTCACGAGGACATCGAGTCACCATTGAAGGGGCAGTCCTCGGAGTGAGCAAGGGAGCACACATGGTGATGCATAAGATGAGGATGCTGAACATGGTGTTTATGCTCGAATGAAGGATCGTGACAGGTGATGTAGCTCCAGTTAATATCAGAACGAGCAACGTGATGAGAAAGTAGCAGGTTATCGGCATCTCTGCTACAGAAGTGTGCAACTAGGAGAAGCAAGTGCAGTTCGCTTTACAAGAGGATGACAACACAATCTCTAATATTGAGGGATCTATAAAGTTGCGTTGGGAGGCACAATACTGAGTTGTACGCGCATGCCCGAGTGGGGCACATCAAGGGCACCCGGAGTAAGTTAGTTCCTTCGAACGAGACATGCAGATGCTGAGAATGGCCTAGTGCAGACTCAAGACGATGAAGAGAGTGTGATGGAATTCAATTTAAGGGGGAGAATGTTAAGATTAATATCATATCAGGATTAGGAATCCTAATGGGCGTGACTCATAATCCTAATAGTAGTAGAATTGCATTCTATTTATAGTCCTGATGGTAATAAGACTATGGGTTGTAATTGAGCTGTATATAGAGGGAGATGAAGGCAATGCCTTCACAACACAACAAGAAGGAATATCACAAGAGAAAAATTGAGTGGGAGATAGAGAGCAAGGGAACGGTGAGAGTTGTGCTTGTTTTACATCTTAGTGATTTTCTTCTCAGATGGTCGCGAGAAGTAATCGACCATCATCATATCTTGTTGCCTTCTTCTTCGTGTGCTTCTACGATGGTGGTCGACTGTGCATCCACATCCATATTAGATGGTTCGTATCCCAACTGGGTTGTCCTAGATGTGTTCAAAATATCTAGGTCAATGGGTACCTATCTTGATCTGTTCTTTTTCTCCTTAAACTCAGGGGTCCTTGTTACAAAATGTCTGGATAAATGTGTCATGACCTTGCACACCATCAAAAAATCCATGTAGAAAAGTGGATGTCCTTAATGATTCAAAAGGATGCAAAAGTTTAAATACAGAAATAGATGTTACCTTGTATGTTTTGAAGTATGAATATGGATACTGATATTTACAAACATGAAAACTGTTTTATCATATTCTTAAAAGTACATACATATATAAATACATACGTGAAATTGAATACATGTAATGACATAAATGCCTTATATATTAGCTTTAAAATAAGTGTATTAGATTGTTATACATGAATATAATTATCTCATAACAATTATATAACGGGGTGAATTTTATTGATACGGTTAAAATAAAATAAAAACTATATATTCGTATATTATAATGATATGTGAATGCAATACGAAATAATTTTAAAGTGATACATACATGAGGAAAGGGAGCCTACTTTGTGAAGTAGATAACCTTACCTACTTCACACTCTATTTTTGCAAATTTTTTTATTTTTTTTGAAAAATGTCATCATGGATTTTCATAATTATATCCCTCTAATATGACATTCAAATTTCGTCAGAAATAGAGACTTCTACGGCCTCCATCCAGAACATGTAAAATACATCAAATTTGTGACCGTTAAAAAATGACTGTCTGGATGGAGGCCATAGGAGTCTATTTCTGACGAAATTTGAATGACATATTAGAGGGATATAGTTATGAAATTCCACGGTGGTATTTTTAAAGAAAATAAAAAATTTGCAAAAAATGAAAGTAAGCTCCCTTTCCTATATATATATTAAAATTGATATAGATACGGATGTCAACTTATATGAATAAAATGGATAGGGTAGTGGATTAATAACATGTACATCCGTATATTGTTCCATCATACGGATATCAACATATGACAGTTTAACCTTATTATACAGTGAACAAAATAGGAGGATTCCCTTGTGTTTCTTTAAAACCGAGGATGATACTATGTTGGCCGTAAACGATTATTATGTAATTTAGTCAAGATTATACAGTGAAGTTAACTTGTTAATTGAACCTCACTTCTCAATTCTCCGATGAGATGGACTCCAAAATAAAGTTTTGAACACCGGATGAAAGTAAAGTTCGGAAAGAAATTTAACCCTAACTAATGAATTGCGGAATATTATTTCTATTATGCTATGTCGAGGTGATAAAAAAATAGGAAACAAAAACTTATTTAGACAAATACGGATAACCAGTAGATGTAACCATATTCTTATCCGTTTTTAAATACAGGTATGCATGTCGATATAGATATTGACTGTTGTTGAAACTATGTTGCCATATCCTTATAAAATAGATATAGATGAAAAACAGATATTGATCGCGTACGAGTAACAACTGAAATAATTTAGCGATTGGCTTAAACACACTTCTATTGGATGGAAACCACATGATCTGAATACACTAAATGTGCTTATGTCATAAAAAATATATCAAATATGATGAAAGAAGGTATAGATTATGGTATATATCATTAAAAATAAATCTATAACTATGTTTACATATGAAAAATAGATATACGGATATAGATTTTTGCGGATATCAAAGTGATATCCCTATATGTATCCAATCTAAAATGGATATTAATACATATTTTAAAATCTTTATAAAACGATTACAGTGACGGATTAGATACGGATATATCTATATTCATTTACATCACTAATCGGCGAGATATGAACACTCTACCCGGCTTCGTAGGTGCCGGTGTCCGTTGTACTGCAGATCTACCCGGATCTGAAAATCGGTTAAGTCGGAATCCCAACCCCTTTCCTAATCCACAGTCCCCCTAGAAACCTTCGTCTAGGGTTGATTGATTTTCAATTGGTCGTAATTTGACATATTTATCAATCCTCTACATTCGCTCACACGCTACTTCATCGTAAAATTCATGTAAGATCTATGCGACAGAAATGATCCAACATGTCAAATGCCATTATGAGTAGAATCACGTTACAAATAAAGATTCTCCCTCCTTGTCTTTGTGACTATTTAATCCTAAATACCACGTCTTTGTTTAATGATTGGTACGACTAGAATGAAAAAAGGAGTTCTAGTTGGAGATTGATCATGAGAAAATTATATAAGTTAAGAAAAATCATGCAGTGAATCGACTGGAGGAATCATAAGATCATGAAGAGGATGGAGAACAGAACATGGATGCCATATACTAATCTTGATGAATGTATTTTCGTTTGTAGTGATAACGTCTATTTTACCAACTACATATTGCTCTAACAAATTTTATATTTTCTTTTTAACACTTTTTTTAAACGTAAAGAGAAAGTAAGTTGTAAATATAAGAAATATACAATAAAAATAGTCATCGAAATATTTGGGAAAAAAATACCAAACCCTAACTTGAAACCAGAGTTTCCCAAACTCAAATTTATTTATATAAAACTCTAAATGATCCTAACTCTCTTAAAATCTCATTCACAAATAAACTCTAATTAATAAAAAAATCCTAAAGGTCGAAGGTGGGGTTTTGAGCTTTTGTTCCCCTAAACATTTGTTTTGGACAACAAACACTTCACGTATTCCATGAATTTAAATGAGGTCCAATCGGCTTAGTTCTTTTTGTAACCTTTCAATAAAATGTGAAGAAAAAAAAAGATAATCCAAAGGTACGAACATATATACTTGTTAAAAACCCAAATCATAATTTTAAATATGGAAACGGTAAAACCCATTTAATATCTTCATATTAAATCCAATCCATCTCTACCACTTTTAAGTTCTTCAATAAACTACTTAAATCTTGAAAATAGTTTCCAAGTGAAAGGAGTTGATTTGTGGGAAATGGATTTTGGCACCTCTTTGTAGGATACACAAACTTATTTTCATTTTTTACAAGTTTTTATAGACTAACCTATAACTCATTTTGAGATGTCTCCTTTTTTTAACATTCATAATATTCTATTTTAAGGAAAATATGTATAAGAATGAAAACATAAATGAATAGAAATAGAAAACCTTGTATACTATTTGTAGGTTTTTGACGAGTGGAGATGTTGATTATTACTTTTATGGTATAAATTATCTTTAGATGCTTCCATTTTTCTTAACTTTTCTGACATTCCATTTAAAGTAAATATTACAACAATTTTAAAATAAAAGAAAAAAATCATGTATACTCATATGGAATCCTTCCCATATCAAGAAAAGTATTCTATTTTAGTTTAACTTATATATTTGTGTAATGAGATTGAAAAGAAGGTGTTAATGTATCAAAATTAAAATTAAAAATAAAAGAATCCAAAAAAACTACCTGCTTAATTATGTAACTTTCACAATAACTTCATTCGTTAAAGCAATTCATGGAAGTTGTAGAGTGCATTTTTGAACGAGGCTTTTATATTTACCACTTTTCCATTTTAGGTCAATTAGACCTCTAATTATTTACTCAAAAAATAATTATATTTTAATTCATCGTCTTCTACCCCAGAACAAATCTTAATTTCATGTCATTTACATGGTTGACACAACCATTTAATAAGCTTCGTTTTTTCTCCTCTGACTACCTCTATTCAATCTAAGCCCTTCATCTACTTCTTCAGACTTCCAACTACCTTGCCACACTCGCAATGATGTTAATGTGGGTCGAGTCCTCTACATATATTCATGTCGACCCTCATCGAAGCTGAACTTTCCATTTCCTAACTTTTCAACCTCTATCCAATCAGAGCAATTCTTTGAGTGTTAATGAGGTCGGGTCGAGTTTCCTGGTTGTCGAGGAGGTAGAGGAGTTGGAGGGGATCATGTCCATGCCTTTTCGCCTTGACTCATGCTTATGGAAGCACAATCGAAGTGACCTACGATTCTAGACATGTTTGAAGCAAATCGCAAAATTCTCAAATGTTGATTCTCCACAGATCATTGTTATCATGTCAGTTATCCTTCATTCTATCGAATTTCATCTTTAATTTTGTTAATTTCATTGTGCTTTCCCTCAGTTTTCAATTTCGCCCAACTTCTCTTTGTTCGTCTCTATTTTTATGGTCAACCATCTCTCGTCCCATTTAATCAATTCAATCGATCAAGACTTGCTTCCCCTTCCATTTTTTTCGATTTGGGGGAGTTCTCTCGATTTCCAATTCGATTTAGATCAAGATTGACAGGGATCACTCTAGATCTCCGGTAAACTTCACTCCTATGATTATGGTCTCCAAAGCTTCCTCAGTACCTAAGCATTGCTTTTCAACAAATTTAGGCCTAAATCGAATGATATTAATTCAAATCCAAGATTAATTTATAGAATATTATTGGTCCTCCAAGTGTGACAACGCTTCATAGATTCTTCTCGTTGATGCGTGTTTTTGATACCTTTATTGCAATATAACCATTTGGAGTTATTTATAGGTTGAAATAAGGGATGTGGTGCATACATCTCGAATTGATTGGAATTCCTAATGTATCTATCACAAATGTCACACATCACCTGAATGTTCGAACCAATCTTGAGTCTTCATTAGTGTCTACATTAAAATTGAAGAGAAGGATGATGCCAACCTTTCTGAGGTGACAATACATCAAATAATGCATATGAGCATGAGGTATTTGCTAAGGGAGAAGAGATAAGAGTACCGCCAATACGTGGAGCTTTACCTACTCGCTAGAGATGACAATATTGACTATAGGTTAAAACCTTGGAAAATTTTACAATGCCCCAAGTTATCTCTCTTAATTATATTTTGGGCTTTCTAAAGAAGAATTATTTTACATCAATATTCCCGTGAGTTCAAATATTTTGAACTTTTTATTGTGAGCATTTGACTTTATTTTTTATTGGGGATCATATATAAATGGCGACATTTATTCCTCATTTTTAGCGGGTTTTTATTGTGTATTTTCTTTATTTTCCTGTTCCTCTTTATCTGATATTCTATTCAAAATTCTCTGAAAATCTAGGTTAGCTACATTTTAAGGCAATGGAAGGTTAGTTTATTAACTTTCATTATTTCTGTCAAAATATAAAATCAAGCACCGAAACATTTAATAAATCATAAAAGTTACAAAAAGTAATACTTTTTACAAACTATATTTTCGTTGTAATATACTAATCACTATAACATCTTATAATTTGATTTTAAAATTTATTACTATTAATTATTTCTAATAATGTAAAATCACGAGAACCTAAAATAAAGTTCAATAATTACTATAGATACAAATATCTTCCAAAAATCATAAAAACAATGTAACATTCATCTACAACATTTATATCCATCGTAAATATTTCATAGAAAAGTTACTGTACTTCGACTAAGAAATTATTAAAATACTAAAAAACATGCAAAATTTATTAAAATTTTAAACAAATACAAAAAATAAGAATTTGTTTTACTCCAAAACATCCTAATTTATAATAAAAATACTTAGGTACTACATTTATTCACTTTTGTGTATGATGCCCTTATATTATATAAACCTAGTTTTCAACTAATTATTTTATTAAAAATTTAAAAAATCATATATATATATATATGTATAGTAAAAACTATTAAAGCCAAAAAAATATTAAAAACTTGCTAATATAATACATTTGTTAGTTTATATAAAGATATAATTACATTTCCTTTTTTTTAAAAAAAATATTTTAAAACTAAAAAAATTAAATGAAAAATAATTCAAAAATGTTATTTTTAAATTCTATTTTTCATAAAAATCACAAGTTAGCATAAAATCCTTCAAAAATATCTTTATTAAATTCTAAGAAAAATTAAAATAAACACCAAAACAATCTAAAAATATACATAAATTTTGTACACCTGACACAAAGCCTCCTTGTATTCGACACTCCTTACTTACCATTATACAATGGAATGTAGAACATGTTTTGATTGTAAACTACATCAAAATAGGAGACAAGCGGGCAACAAGCTGCACCACTAGTATTTTTTGAATTGCGAAATCAATTCTTCTAAACACTACATCCATAGACCAAGGAACCATAACATTACTGCTCAAGACCTTTTAGACCCTCTTGAAGGATATGGTTAGAATCCTCAAGCGCATCACGGAAGCGTGAGCGTCGTATCGAATACGACAAGGAACGAATAGTCGCACTAGTTGTTCTATGCAACGGAATTTAAAAAATTTTCATGCAACGAAACCACGTGATCCAAGAACACTTCTCGTATCATTTCGTCTAAACCACAAACAAGTAATAGGATTACCTCTTGAAGCGTGGTTGCGATCGAGTCTCTAAACGAAGAGACCTCCTGTCTCAAGTCCGATCCGATGGAGGAGACGCTTGCGAGCGTGGGGATGAATCGTGTGCTTCTCGCAATCCATGTTGATGATCCAAGCGGCGGATCTCCTGATCTCGACACATGAGATCCGTCATCTTCTTCACGAGCAAGGCACACCGAAGGAGGCAGAGATCCACGAGCAGACGATCGGACAGCATAACGACGACGCTGTGACGATGGAGACTCCCTCTAGGGCATCCATGGTGGACGGCCATATGAAAGGGAGAGAGAGTAGGTGTGTAGAGAGAGAGAGATGTGCTTCAAAATCATAGCCCTTGAGAGCATGGTATGCCTCTCTATTTATAGGGTTTTGGGATCCATGGATCTCAATCCATGGGACATATAAAATCAATGGATGAGATTGATTTATGTCTAATCCAATGGTCAAGATTGTTGTTGGTAAAAACCAACAACTAATAATCAAATTTAAATCAAATATATTTGATACATCAAATATAATTCAATCCTAAATTAGATCAAGCAATTAAGGAGAGATTAGCATGGAGATCACTCCCCATAAGGAAAGGGGGACGGATACCACATTCCTTGTGGGAATGTGTAGCCGTCCACCATCTCCTTATGGTGGAGGCAATCTCATGCAATATCATGAGATTGCATATCTCCATGGATTTCTCCCATAATCTCCAACAACTTTTGTTGTGATTTATTCTTCAAAAATAATTCATAATTAATTTTGAGAATAGTTCAATCTTGCCATTGGAAACTTGTGAATCACATTCACAACCCAAAACAAAATATAATTTACATTTTCAATTAATTACACAATGTGTATCCAATACACATCGATAAATAATTAACAAATATAAATTATAATTAGCTCTCTCTAATACATTATAAATCACATTTATAATATATTATGAATAATACGGATAGTGTTATCCACCTTATTCATATCCATGATAATTAAATCATCTTGGATCTCTATTCTCACGTGTCCAAATAATATGAATCACATTCATATTATTCACAACATTGATAACCAAATCACCTTTAATTATCTAAGATAACTCTTCTTATAATATGAATCAAATTCATATTATTCATGATAATTAAATCACATTTAATTATCTATTTTCTCAATGCTCGGATACATATATCAACAATAGAATTATCCATGAACTCTTTCAAGGATAATACGCTTTCTCCGCGAATACTTGGAGATAAGGACAGGGCGATTGTATTGTTCCACATATAATGACTTGGATATTGAGATCACATATCAAATGCAGATCTCGGGCCTCCCATAGATGCTTAATTAAATCAAGACCGCAAATCTAATCTTCTCATTGCATCTGAATCACATTCAGATCAATGTCCAATATTTGGACTAAGATCACATTACTTCTCTACTGAGAGGAGTTACTAAAATACATACCTATTTCATCACTCCCTAGGAATGGAAGCATCATGGTTATACAACCATTTATGATCCCATCACTCTTAGGCATTCCCAATACATGTACATCCTGCACACTGGAAGACTCATAATACACCCGAAGTCTAAGATCAATTTTACATTGTCTACTTCAGGGATTTATCATTAAGTTTCTCATTCGATCACTGGGAGTTGGTATCGATCATATACTTTCCAAAAGCATATATCATACCTAGGTGTTGATCATATACTTTCCAAAAGTATATATCAAACCTACAAATTCAGTCAAGCTTCCAAAGCGAGACGGCCGTGTACGGAATTTGATCTTCCCAATATCTCATGAGTGAGCTCATGTCTTCCGGTTCAGTAATGAACATGTATGATCCCTTTGAGAGATCGTATTACTCATATGCCCTTATATGCACACCAGCGCGCTGGTGTATAGACCTTGGTTTGGTCATCAACCTATTGCTCTGCCAAATGTACATACTCAGACATATAGTAACACATATGTCTCTGGTCAGAGGATGTGTGCCTATATCATGACAGCATACAATATAGGACTTTGATTATCTCGATCTCGTTAAGTTAACTCTTTCACCTAACTAATCTGACACCTCCGAATTTCTATTCCTATGTAGAGGACCTGCATCAAGAGGTCGGTCAAATATCAGCCTAACTGAGAAAGGATTGTCATCTCCTACTTAGGCTGGAGATCATCTCTTAACAATCATTTGATGGTGCTTGATGAGTCATCAATCTAACTCTTTAGATGTTCATCTAAGCACCAACCTCTATGATTCAATATTTGAATCAACAGCTGTATGATCATTAAGATGGCCATGCTACATAACCCTAATTGTACTAAGGGACCTATTATGCAAATTGTTTGTTCTTCATTTCAGATCAGGGAATGATATTCGCAATAACATTTATTACATAATGGCTCGCCGTGGGCTCGCATGTCCAACAATCTCCCACTAGCCCAAAGAGCCATTAATGGGCTAATCATTTAAACCCACACTCATGTGACAAGCATAGGCTATTTAGAAAATAGCTAGGTAAGTTGATCAGTCACTCTGTTCCCAAGAGACTACGCCAAGTCCTTTTACGGCACTTGCATATCCCCTAGTAACAATGCTCGCATCCAATGCGAATGTTGCATCTTAAGCAACCAATACTCAATTTTGTTATAGTGTCCTTGACACTATAGCTCGATAATTATTATAACCAGTATGCCCATAATGCTTATCATAATACCTTTATTCTTAGAGATCTCTATCTCCTAAGGTATCTACAGTTAAGACCCTTATAGCTCACTATCTACAAGGTCTTAAACTTTTGAAGATAAGACTTTGAGATCACTATATCTAAGTTTCATCATATTTTGAAGATATTGTTATTACTGCAATCAAGTGTTTTATTCCATAGTAGGATTAGTAACAGATTACTACTCCCACTGCATGGCAGACATCTGGCTCTTTTGCACATCTAGCATACACTCAGCTTCTTGTAACTGATGCACAAGTGCAAGCAGTTCTAGCATTCACTTCCTCAACTCTCTGAGGTGCTATCCCTTTAGATAGGTCACTACCATATCTTAAGGGAAGGAAGCCTTTCTTGGAATTTTCTAGAAGATGGAATAAGTCCAAGGTGTACTACTAATGTGACGATCCCAATACCCTCTTCTCTTTGCTTATGAACGACTTCAGAACTAAGATCTAAGAGGTATCCTTGAGATCATATCTCAAGGTATGGAACAATCAAATTATAAAACACTTATTATTATTATTATCCTTATATCATTCCAAATGATTAGAATAATATCTACATTTAGCACGATGAACACAATGTCACTCCCACTAAGCTTCACATGGTTCATAAAGATTTTATCTGAAATCATAACATTTATAATTTCATCAAATCTTATGTTCCAACTACAAGAATCTTATTTGAGTCCAAAGATGGAGTTCTATAGCTTGCACACCTTGCTTTCCTCAACCATGAAGCCATGGGGCTACTTCATATTAATATCCTCAGAGAGGTATTCATAGAGGAATGCAATCTTAACTCACATCATGAAGATGTCATAGTCAAGTTGTGTAGCTATAGTTAGCAATATTCTGATGGGTTAAAGCAAGGTCACTGGAGAGCAAGTCTCATCGCAAGCGATGTCTTCTCTTTGGTGAGTAGCTCATGGCTACGAACCGTGCTTTGAAGGTCTCTACCTTCTCATCAGGTTTCCTCTTTCTCTTGAAGATCCATTTACACCATAATGGGTCTTACCTATATAGTTGGATCCTCGAAGGTCTACATACAATATTTATATATGAAGTCTACTTTAGACTTTATTGCTAACATCCATCTTTCCATGATATGATCTTCAGAAGCATCATCACATGAAGTCAGATCATTGTCAGATTCAACTGACACATGGAATCCATCCTCAAACTTATTTGAAGAGGTATTAATGTTTCATCTTCAATTGTCTATTTAGTTTCCGATTTCAGGAGCATCATTATCTTCTCAAGGTTAAATGAGTTCCTTTAATTCATTTTTATCTTGATTCTCAAGAGAGTCATCCTCTAAGAATCACATTCTTAGAGATGAGATCATTTAAGAATCTCAAGGTCATAAAGTAGGTATCCAATACCATCCTTTATTTTCCTAATGAAGTAGCACTCTCTGGTGCTAGATTCTAGCTTTCTAGCATGGAACCTTGTAAGGATATATAATGTAGTCTCTACAACATATATATACCTGGAAACTAAGAGATAATTATGCTAAGATTAATCATTGATCAAATCATGTCACACATGATTAATTGTATCTCCCTACAACTCTATTGAGTTAAGGTTCATTAGGAGGATTGAGATAGGAATGATATCCACATCTCCATAAGGTATTCCTTGAATTCATCTAATAGGTACAAGCTACCTTGGTTTGATCAAATTCATTTCATCTTCCTTCAAACTTTGGTTCTAAATCAAAATTATGAAATCTTTGAACATTTCAAAGGTTTCTTAGGTGAAGAGAAGAAATCTCATATCATACATAATCATCAATAGATATCACATGTCTATAATGTTTACTATGATATAGATGATTCACATATATCAATATGTATGAGATCCTGAATACCTTGACATCTTACACCTTTCCCAAAGAAGGGTGTATTAGACATTTTTCTTTGAATACAATATTCATAAGTATGCAAGTTTTGAAATTTTAGATATTATAAAGTTTCATCTCTTACTTGTCCATTGATCTCATCAACAAACATATGTCCAAAACATGATGCTAGATCATTGTCAAATGATCTTCATCCTCCTATTGATATTTAAAAGTTTAATTTTCAGTATTAGAAATCTTAATGAACCATTCATTAATTTTTTAATTTAGCGGAGTCCACTAGATGTTAGATTGCTATCTGAATCCATCATAACTCTTTATGATAGGTTTATTCCAGATTTCATGTTTATTTCCAACATTTAGAAATAAACTATGAGTTTATTCTAATATCCAGGTCACAGAGACATTCTCTAAGACTAAGGGATCCCACTGAAAATATGAAGTCTATTGATCAAATAGAGGTTGTTGCAACAATTGCATTAACATCCATGTAGATGACTATTAAACTTTAAGATCAAATTTCTAATATACATATGCAACCAATTGCAAGTATCATTAGAAGATTGAGATACAATTATTAGACTTTATCTTATAAAATAAGTAAGTCAATTTCAATGATTATATGTAGATTATTCTGATGTACTATCCGATTCCTTCTCTAAGGATTCTAGATAGATTTGATAGTCATACTATCAATGCATCAACTTATTGCAGTATTGGCATACATCCAACTCTTTGGATGTCATATGGAAGTCACAGAAGTACAGTCAACTCTTTGACTATACTTCTTACTTGGGTCCAACCCATGCTTCCACTGCGCTCCCTTTATCTATAAGCAATCATTGCTCAAGACAAAGGATCTCTTATGTTGAAATCAAAAATTTCAATATAAGAGTATTTCAACATTTATACATGCTTCATTCAATTCATACAATATGAATATTATGAAGCTTCATGAATGACTAGAGTATAGATAGTAGAATGATGACACTCATCGTATCTACATCCATTTAAACTCTTAAAACTTAGGTTCAGGTAGGTACTCAAACAATTTGAATACATCATCTCCTATAGAGCCACCATTCTGCATAATGCAGAGAACCATATCATTCATGATTATATGTCGAGAGCACATATGGCAGAACATCTTCTTAGATTTTATAAGGATTATTTGATAATTATGATCATTATCGACATGTCACTTCAAAAGTACATTCGATGAGATCAAGACTTATAGACATACAAACCCTAGGGCTTTAGTCCTATTGTCTATTTAATTATCATTCCTCATTATTATGAGGAAACTTGCAAATTGCAACCACATACATTATGTGTCCAATTGCAAGTACAATATCTGGATCATGGGTCCAATCCATGATATTCTACTGGTTATTATTGAGTATAACATTGAGTGGGATTAAGAAAGATTATCTGAAATAAGAAATTTGCATAAACATATATAAATATATAATTTACTTTGATTTAGGAATTTTTATATCAAAGTTGTCTTGCCTTGTCAACACTGAAAGTTCATTCCCTTAATCACTTTCAATGTAAGAGATATACTTACCATTATATCTCAGCAAGATCTGAGATCTCCTTCCTTATCTTTATTACATCCCAATAATATGAGAATCTGCAACTCGGATAAAAAGAAGAGGGAACACATTCCACCTTGCAAGTCTAACTTGCATCTCCCAATTCAGTCTTTAACACCTGGGCCCACCACCCCTAAGGTGATGTTGACATGCCATTAATTGAACCAACCGTCAATAGGAATAGTACTCGGTACGCGCAATCCAATATCGCCCCAATAATATGAGGATCCGATATTGGGGTCACTACGCATACAGCCTTACTAATTTGAGAAGCAAAGAGGCCGATCCAGATGTGCTTGCATATAGGAGCTGTCACTTCGGACATGCATCTCCTACATACAATCCATGGTGACGGAACCTTTTGCCTTGACGGTAGACCATGGATGTCACTTATGTGATCCTCCATATCATATTCAAATTCTAATTAATTATCATGAATCATATTCACATAATTAATTCTTACAAGGGAAATAACACATCTATTATAATAGAGTGTTTTTAATTGAATATAATTAACTTAATCACATTAAGTTATCAATCCAATTCAATCAACAAACTTGATTTTACTTGAATATATGGTATTATCTCAAAGTACGTATTAATTCAGATTTTAATAATTAGAAAATATATCATGATCTCTCAAGCATCATTTGTTCCCTACCCGCTGTCATGGTCATTACCGACGGGAGTGGAACGGACCGCAACCGGTGTGACCCGTTACCCCAGTGATCCCCGACTATACACCATATCCGCCTCGAGAAAAAATAATGCCGAGCCAATCACTTTATACTTGAGATGATCATCGGTTCTTCAACCGAAATTATACCATATAGTAATAATCAAAACAATTTTGATTATAAAGAAATTTGCTAATCAAATTCCCAATCCTATTCAAGGAAGGAGTTTGATGATTGTGTTTCTAATTATGATCTAGATCAAATCTAATCAATTTATGGGTTGAGGCCAAGTCAATTAAGGAAATAATCATCATTCAATATTTCTCAAATATTTTCCATAATTATTTCATGAAATTAACAATTAATTTCACTAATTGACAATCACATGGTTCTTGATTAGGACTGTAATTTCAGCAGTGACCCCTACTTACTAAAATTAACATACCTCAATCAATTTAAATCCAAATTAGACAAAATCAATTTTCAAAGATTTTAATTTGATTTAGGACAGAACCTAAGTGATATTTCATGCACTTCGAGGCGGATAAAAATAGTAATTAACTCATTAATCATGTTAAGATTTGCAGTTCCCGCAACAGTGAATACATGTTCATTAAAACAACCATATCTCGAGCAAACAGAATCCAAATTACGTAAACTCAGATCCTATGGTTTCCTTATTTAATGGGGAACAAAATCATTATTTTATTTTCGTGTTTAAATAATTTAAACAGGGCCGACAATAATTACTAAACAGAGATGCGAAAATGAAATGCGATAAAACTTTCGCAACCCTAATGAACCCAAGTCGCCTTCGATTTTATGGATCGTATCCAAAACCTTCGACCTAACGCTCTGATACCACTTGATGGATATGGTTAGAATCCTCAAGCGCATCACGGAAGCATGAGCGTCGTATCGAATACGACGAGGAATGACTAGTCGTACTAGTTGTTCTATGCAGCAGAATTTAAAAAACTTTCAGGTGACGAAACCACATGATCCATGAACACTTCTCGGATCGTTTCGTCTAAACCACAAACAAGTAATAGGATTACCTCTTGAAGCGTGGTTGCGATCGAGTCTCTAAACGAAGAGACCTCCGGTCTCAAGTCCGATCCAACGGAGGATACGCTTGGGAGCACGGGGATGAATCGCGTGCTTCTCGCAATCCATGTTGATGATCCAAGCGATAGATCTCCTAATCTCACACACGAGATCCGACGTCTTCTTCACGAGCAAGGCGCACCAAAGGAGACAGAGATCCACAAGCAGACGATCGGGCAACATAATGATGACGCTGCGGTGATGGAGACTCCCTCTAGGGCATCCATGGTGGACGGCCATATGAGAGGGAGAGAGTAGGCGTGTAGAGAGAGAGAGAGAGATGTGCTTCAAAATCTTAGCCCTTGAGAGCATGGTATGCCACTCTATTTATAGGGTTTTAGGATCCATGGATCTTAATCCATGGGACATATAAAATCAATGGATGAGATTTATTTATGTCTAATCCAATGGTCAAGATAGTTGTTGGTAAAAACCAACAACTAATAATCTAATTTAAATCACATATATTTGACACATCAAATATAATTCAATCATAAATTAGATCAAGCAATTAAGGAGAGATTAACATGGAGATCACTCCCCATAAGGAAGGGGAGACGGCTACCACATTCCTTGTGGGAATGTGTAGCCATCCACCATCTCCTTATGGCGGAGGCAATCTCATGCAATATCATGAGATTGCATATCTCTATGGATTTCTCCCATAATCTCCAACAACTTTTGTGATTTATTCTTCAAAAATAATTCATAAATAATTTTGAGAATATTGCAATCTTGCCATTAGAAAATTATGAATCACATTCACAACCCAAGACATTCATAAAAATTTACAAACATTTGAAACTATTTTGCAAAGATTTTTCAAACCATATATCTAGATATTTTCAAATATTTTTGCAACCATTTTTCAAATAATTTGCAAATAGGTTATGAAGGCATTTTTATTTCACAAAAGGAGAGAAATTTTTACAAACCAAACATTTTACAAATTTTGAAAATATTTTACAAAATATTTTTCAAACAGTTTTCAAAAGATTTTTCAAAAAGGTTTTCAAACTATTTTTCATATATTTTGTAAAATATTTTTACCTGATTTATTAATCAGTATATACAAAAGCAATTTGAGGAATAGTATGCATCTTTTTATGAATTGATTTAATGAATTGTATATGTTTATATATAGTAATTTAGCCATATTTATTAAAAATTTGAAAGAATGCGTTATGGCTAAAGTATATACAGAGTATATACGACACCCCTATACTTAAAGTTGAGTTATACCCTCATAGATCGAAGAGAGAAGAGAAACATAACTCGTACTAGGTATACAAGAGTCTATACTACAACGACTAAAGAATAATGAACGAAAGGATAAGAAATCGATCCCCCACCCCCATACTTAGGATAAAATAATCCTAAGTACAACATATTGTTTCTACATGCAGGGAGGGTCGAAGGTGGGAATGAGCAACTCAACGAGTCGTCCTGTCTCCCCGTATACTTAGGGTAAGATATCCATTAGTATGGACATGAATATCAACTAGAGAGGACACAGGCGGTGAGACAAAGAATGGACAAGTTACATCGCGCATCCCACCTATACTTAGGACAAGCATATCCTAAGTATAGAAGCGACGAATGAGGAAAACAAATCAGATGATAGCTAATATAAAGAAAAAGAAGAAAGGAAGAAAAGAAGAAAATATGAAAATTTAAAGGAAGAGTTTTTGAGTGACATTATCTGAATCTTGTGATGCTGCTATTGTTGTAGATGCTCCTTCATTGCATATCACTTTCTCTTTATCGACAACAGCTAGGAAAGTGTCATGCTCGATGACGACAAATAGTTGTGCGTCAGGAGACAATTCTGATATAACAATGCTTATGTTGTCACACTTGTCTTGCACTGTGAATGGCCTTGTCCATTTACTCTTTAATTTGCTCGAGAATATCTTCAACTTTGTGTCAAATAGACACATTTTCTGTCTAGTATCGAAGGTCTTTCATCTGATGTGTCGATCATGCCAACATTCAACCTTCTCCTTTTACATCAATGTGTTATCAAATACATAGTATCAAAATTCCAAGAGCCTGTTCAGATCCTCTTTCCTTTTCTGACCACCTTTTTGTGATTCCAAATTGCAAATGTTGACTGCCCAAAATGATTTATGAATTAACTCCTCGAGTAGATGGCATGGCTTTCCGTATGAAAGATGGTAGGGCGACATGCCTAAGGGAGACTTGAAGCGGTTCTGTACGCCAAAAAGATGGAGTCCAAGCATGGGGACCAATTCTTTCTATCCAGCTTCACATGCTTTTGTAAGATTGTCTTGATTTCCTTGTTTGATAATTCTACAATGCTGTAGGTCTGAGGATGATAAGGAGACGTGACTCAGTGCTCGATTATGTACTCCTTTGTTAATTTCTTGACCTCTCTGTTAATCCCCGCCTGATATCACTATCTTTGGAATCCTGAACCATGAGATGATGTTCTCTTTCAGAAAGAGACAAACTCTACGGCTGTCTGCGGCTCGAGTCGGGATAGATTCAACCCAATGACTCACATAATCAACAGTAAGAAGTATGTGCTCATATCCTTGACTATTGGGGAAGGACCCCACGAAATTGATGCCCCAAGCATCGAATACATTTGCAATCTGAATGAATTTCAGGGGCATTGAATCTTTATCTATGAAGGTACCTTTCAATCTCTAATAGTTAGTGCAACACATGACATATGTTGTGGCATACATAAATAGTGTAGGCCACCAAAGGCCACACTACAGTAATTTTGTTGTTGTTTTATCACCAGAGTGATGTCCACCAGATCGAGCAAATGGCAATGCTCGAGGACACTATGGTGCTCGTCTTGAGGGATACACCTGCACCAAATGCAATCTGCCCCTTCCGTGAATAAGAGAGGATCTTCCCATTGGTAGAAATGGATAGTGGAAAAGAACTTTTCCTTCTTGATATTCGTCCAATCTTGCAGAACAACACCAGAGACGAGGTAGTTCACAACATCGGCATACTAAGGGAGTGAATCCACAGCCAGAATCGACTCGTCGGGGAAGGTATCTATTATGGTTGCACTACTCAGTGGAGGCTCTTGCTGATCAATTCTAGAGAGGTGATCTGCTACCATATTCTGAACCACAGGCTCGTCTTTGATTTCCATGTCGAACTCTTGGAGGAGAAGGATCCATCTGATTAGTCTATGCATGGCATCCTTCTTCTGTTGTAATTATCTAATAGCAGAGTGGTCGATGTAGATGGTGACTTTAGATCCAAGCAAATAGGATCTGAACTTCTCAAGGGTGAAAACCACATCCAACAATTCTTTCTCTGTGATAGTATAATTTCTCTGAGCTTCATCTAGTATTTTGCTGGCATAGTGAATGGCATAAGACACCTTGTCTTTACTTTATCCTAGAACATCCCCAACTGTAAAGTTTGATGCATCTGTCATGATCTTAAAAGGGAGAGACTAATCTGGTGGATGTAGGACTGGAGCTTGAGTGATTAGCTCCTTCAACTAATTAAATGAATGGAGAACCTGCTGATCAACATTAAACTCAGTCTCCTTGCATAATAGCTCTGTGAGAAGTCATGCAATGTTGTTGAAGTCATGAATGAATCTCCTCTAGAAACCCACATGCCCCAGGAAAGACCTCACATTTCGGTTACTCTGAGGTGGCTCTAAATTGGCAATTACATCCACCTTCACCAGGTCAACTTCCATGCCATGTTTGGAAATGACGTGACCTAGAGCAATCCCTTCTATGACCATGAAGTGGCTCTTTTCTCAAGATAACACAAGATTGACTTCATGGCATTTCTGAATTACTCTGTCCAGGTGCTCAAGATAGGAATCAAAACTGCTACCATAGATAGAGAAATCACCCATAAACACTTCGAGAAAACCGCCTACCATATAGGTAAAAACTACAAGCATGCATCCTTGGATTGTCGCAAGTGCATTACATAGTCCAAAGTCCATTCTATTGAAAGCATAGGTGTCTAATGCGTAAGTAAAGGTCATCTTCTCTTGGTTTTGGGGGGAGACCTGGCTGTACCCGGAATGCCCATCCAGAAAGTAGAACTTCTTGCTGGCTAGTCTTTCCAATACTTGGTTGATGAACGGTAAGGGGAAGTGGTCCTTCTTGGTTGTTGCATTAAGGCGGTAGTAATCAACGCATACACGCCAGGATGTCGGTACCCGAGTAGAAATCTCCTCTCCTTTGTCGTTTGTGACCACGATGAGGCCGGGTTTGTTCGGAACTACATGTAGAGGGCTTACCCATTTTGAATCAGAGATGGGATAAATGAAGCCTGCGTCACACCATTTCATGATCTCTTTCATGATGACATCTCACAGATTTGGGTTCAGTCTCCTTTGAAACTCTCAGGACGGTTTGGCATCTTCTTCCAAATAGATATGGTGTGAGCATAGAGAAAGATTTATCCCACGGAGATCTGAGACATGCCAACCAAGTGCCTTGAGGTTCTTTTCTAGAACCTCGAGAAGTCGAGATTCTTGATTTGGGTTCAGCCTGGTACTGATGATTACTGGATACATGTCATCTGCACCTGCAAGGAAAGCATACCTAAGGCCTGTCGGAAGTGGCTTTAATTCTGGTTCTGATCAGTACTTCTTCTCAGTTACTTTTGAAACTATGCTGGTAGGTGTATGATTTGCCCTAACTTTAGAGGTAGTGTTGCTAACCTCAGTGGGTTCTTGTTCAACTGACAATGTGCTGAACATATCTGCAATGAATTCATCATGTCCGGACTGGCATGAGTTGCCTTGAGGTTCTTTTCTAGAACCTCGAGAAGTTGAGATTCTTGAGTTGGGTTCAGTCTAATACTGATGATTACTGGATACATGTTATCTGCACCCAAAAAGAAAGCATACTTAAGGCCTGTCGGAAGTGGCTTTAATTCTGGTTCTGATCGGGGCTTCTTCTCAGTTACTTTTGAAACTATGCTGGTCGGTGTATGATTTGCCCTAACTTTAGAGGTAGTTTTGCTAACCTCAATGGCTTCTTGTTCAACTGACAATGTGCCGAACAGATCTGCAATGAATTCATCATGTCCGGACTGGCATGAGTTGTCTGACTTAAAGAGATCCATCAACAAATAGGAGTATGTCTCCCAAGTGTCATTGAATATTGTGTCAAGTGTGCTTTCCCAGTACTCCTTTGAACAGAGGATTTCCATGATCCATGTATCATTCAAAGAGAGGTTTGTATCTCTGATTTCTGCAATAAAGTTACAGTCTGCTTCAGGCGGTGCTGCATGACTTTCATCAGATACGATCTTTAACTCACTAGCCATGTCTATTGTAACCCATTGAGTGCTCGAGCTGAACGTGATCTTCCAAGACCCATAGTCAACTACGACCTCTACAGTGCACAAGAATGGTCAACCAAGGATAATTGGGGTATGAAGTAATGGTTCAGGGGATTCCATATGAAGGACTAAAAAATCAACTAGGAACTGCATATCCTGCACCTTTATTACAACATCTTCTAAAAGTCCTCGGAGTTGCTTGATAGATCAATCAACGAACTGAATGATCATGTGTGTCTGCTTTAATGGAGCCAGCCTGAATTCTTGCAATAATGATGAGGTTAAGAGTTTGATGGAAGAACAACTGCCAAGAAGGGTTCGCTCGAAGACTTGGTCGAAAATCTCGCATCTGATCAAAGGTGCTCCTTTGTCTTGGTTCTTTTGTGGGAGGTTGCTGATGGCTGCAACTGTAGCCATGGTAAGGATGTGCCACTCAACTTTCTAGCATATGTTGTTACAGTTCGACCGATGCTTGTATGTATATGCCTTCTTTAGGCTTGTTTTCACAGTGGGCATGTTCTCTATGGCATTTATCAATGGCAACTCAACTGTCAAATTGTTGAGAATATCTACAACTCCAGGATCACATAATGCACTTTTTCTATTTGTATTATTTTTATTGTTGTATTGCATCTGGAAAAGAAGTATTTACAGAACCGAAATCAGAAATAGTGTTCTTATTTACAACAAAATTCTTGTCCACAGTGTTTTGTACATCCAGATTACAAAAAGGTGTACATGTTGTACTTGAAGGTGCTACTGTTGGTGGACAAGCAAAAAGCACGGCCTCTGCTCCATCGGCTAGTGGTGGATCGACTGCTGATGCTGGCTCCTCCGTAGATGACATGGCTTCACGTTGACTGCAATCATCTTTTTGGTCTTTTTGCTTTTCTGATTTTTTTGTTATTTTTGGCGATGTTGGTGGGTGACAACTGGCATGTCTCCTCCTTCCTCTTCTTCCTCACTCGAACCTGTAGCGCGGCTGAAGCATAAGATGATGATTTACCAGTCAAAATTTTATTCTTCCTTTTGCCGGTGGTAAATGGAGGCAACGTCCTCCCGCTCCTGAGAGTGGCAGCATTAGATAAAACAAAATTACGATAGCTAACTCGACAAGCATAGATAGGGCATCACATGATAACTGTGGTTTCCTTTTAAATATATTGGGATTTTCTTCGTCCTACGCCGGAATAGGAGTTTTAGTGGTAGTTAGTTTGTCGATATTCTTGGTCATCTCTACTACACTCTTCACGAGTTAGGCCAAGAAATCCAGGGTGGGGTTCACTGGAACCACCTCAGAAGTTTTAGCGTGCAGACCAAGTTGTTGATGATGGTTGGGAGGTTGAGGCTGGGACTGCTGATGTTATTGTGGAGGAGGAGGAAGCTGATACTGTCGGTATAGAGGAGGTGGATACTGATACTGTCCAGCTGCGTATTAATGATACGATTGTGGATGATGGTACTGTGGTTGTGGGTACTGATGAGATTGTCTCCAGTTTCATTGGTACGACGGAGGCAGGTGATGTTGGTATTGAGGCTAAGGTTGGAAGGACTGAGCAAATGACCACCCTGAGGTTGGTGGTAAGGTCGGTTGGTAGTTAGCTGGACCTGGTGTTGTCCCGTAGGACGGGTCAGTTGTGCATTATTACTCCATACACCATTGACTTCTTGGATCAGTGGTGGTGGTGGTGGTGGAAACACTGCATCAGAAGATGGGAGGTAGTCCGGTTGGTAGTAGACCACCACCTATTGTTGTGGTAGGGCCTACTCGGGGTTCCTGCACGTAGTACACGTGCTGGATCGCATGCTATTGTGGACTCGGCTGAGGTTGCTGTAGCAGTGAGGGCTTATCTTTCTTCTCAGTAGGAGTCTCAAATGCTGATGTCATCGACTAACATGAACTGATGGTGCTCGCTAGCAGCTCCAACTGCTTGGTGTTTTGGTCCAACTTGTCCAAGTTCTGCATCCTATGTTCAATCACAGTAAGCTTCTCAAGGTCCTATGGCCGCTTCTCGATGATATCAACCTTTAAGAGATGGCCCCCAATGATGCTGAGGTCGGATCTCTCTCTGCCTCATAAGATGCTGTAATGTGAATTGACTTCTAAAGGACTTGTGGTTGTCTCTGATAAGTGTGTTATGAAGATAGGGTAGCCTCTCCCTCGTCCATCTCTTTGAAGATCTTCCATACTATGTCTTCATCCCTGTTAAAATGGGATCCTCCGCATGTAGCGTCCAATAGTCTCTGACTCTATACATTTAGGGCCTTGAAAAAGTGTTGCACCGGGCTGGTCCTCGGTGTATCGTGGTGGGAGCACTTCTCCTACAGATCTGCAAATTGCTCCCAATCTTCATGGATAGACTTGTGGGTGGCCTAGGAGAAGATGTTGATCCTGGCTCGCATCTGGTTGAGTCACCAAAGAGGGTAGAATTTGGGAAGGAACACAAATTTGAGTTCCTCCAAGGTTGTTACGACCTATCCTAAATGATTGACCCAATAGAGGGCCTTGTCCTGTAAGCTGAAGGGGAACACGGTAATCTTCACTACACCCAACATGATGTTAGAGTTGTGGGTTGCCCTGCAGATGCGAGAGAACTGTTGCAGGTGAATGTATGGCTCCTCATTGGTGTTCCCATGAAATGAGAGGAGGAGTGCAAGGAATTGGGGTTTGAGCTCAAAGTGAGCGTGGATTGGTGGGATGCATATCCATTTTGTCATCTAGTTGTCTCCAGGATTGTATGTGTCCTTCAGTGTAGGTTTTGAGTTCCCATTCCCTACTCCCTCCTCTTGGTCTGGCTTATCATGGATAATTTCTCCACCTCCTCCTCCTCCTGCCAATCTGTGGTGTAGATCATTCATCATATCCTAGAATACAGTTTATGCTAGGGCCTTCTCAGTCAGTTGCTGATGTATGGCTTGGATAGAAGACAACAACTGGGCATTCACATGATTTTGGTCTGGCATTTGCCCCTGCTCTGGTTGGGCAGTTGTTGCCCTTTGCCCTTCCCTTGGGGAGCCATCTCTCGTTCTGAGTCTGAAGAAATGATTTCTATATTGGGATCCAGGACTAGGGTTGGCTTCTATCTGTAATATGAGAGAATCCTAATCAGACCATTTGAAATTGAATTCCAGTTGTCAAGATGAGTCTGAGATTAGGTTCAACCTCAGATGATTGTGAATGGATTAAAAGATGTAGATTAAAATCGACCTCCATAAGCAATGGGCGGAGGGTGAGGCAAGAGTGGTCCCTAGTTTATTAGAAGATCAAGAGGGTGGAAAGAAGACAAGGAGTCTGGAGATCAGTCCGCAAGATCCGGGTCAGGTTCTCGAGAATCTCCTTGAATTATTTACGATGTTGAGTTCATGGAATCGATGTAGGTGTCGATGGAGTCCCGACTGAACCATCCATGGAACAACATCGTGAAGGAACAAGAGGAAGATCGATGTAGGAGGAAAGATACGGAGGTCAACAAGGGATAAAAAGGAGTGCAAAATAGTATAAAGGCTCAATGTGAGCAAGGGGTCAAAGAAAAGACACATATGAAAAAATTTGCACAATTGTGTGTGACTTAATCTTTGAACCTTAATCTAGCTCCATACAAATGTAATACAAAATTGGGATCACCAACTCATGTCAAGACATGTGAAGCTGTAAGGGATCGTCTATTTATTATCTTTTCATTTTTAGAGTTGTCATTTCAGGCATATCTTATACTAGTCCTTAGCATGCTAACCCTATAAGAGAGAGTACTACCTGAAAAGTATCCTATACTTTTCCTCCTTTGTAACATGTAGTTTGTACTTTTTGAGGTACTTTTAACCCTTCCTGGATTCCTACTTAGTCAAAGAAATACAGAGAGGAAGCAAATAGGAGAAACCACTACTTCATACCTCGCTCGCAATGGAATCACCCATAAGTGTGAAAGGACCAACTCGGATGCAAACCGATGAGACAGACATCCCCGTGAAGGCATGGCCTAAGCTTAGTACTTCGGACCAAGTCAACATTCCACACAAGGCGGGAACACCATCGCTGATGAGGCCCTACTCGATCACGTATGATAGAAGCCCCATTACTTCAGAAATTCAGGAGATACACAAGGCAGTTACATATTGGGTTTTGGCTCTAATCCTTAGCGGGTCATGCATTACTCATAGGAGAGGTTTTGGTCCCCTCCTAAGGTACACGAAAATAATGAAGTCTTTATGAACCCAAGGTAATGAAGTCCTTTACAGATTTTTATTAAGGTCAAAGTTTATTTAACAATCCCCTTGTTTTAGTTTTTTGGGTTTTCACTTTTTTTGGGTCTTTTACATACAAGTGCCTAACGATTCTGTAGATTTTCTTTTAAATCCTAGGTGCTCAAAATTAGAGGGATATAACGAAAAAGCCATGCAAGTCGATTCGACGATGGAAATCTCACATTGGATCTAATGATGCACGTAGAGTTAGAGGACTTACAGTGCTTCACAACTCTCTCCATGTGGTATGCAAAATATAATTTTTAAACCTATCTACATGATCGTGCGCATTCGACAAAATCACCCTAAATAGTATCTTCTATTAAACGTGAAGAACCATATGTTAATTATTCAGAAGAGAGAGCAAAAGTCCAATCTTCGATGCCACTCGGTGCCTGCAACAATGGGTCATGCAAGCGATGTATGTGACCTCTCTCGGCACGCGTTCTCAAGTCCAAACAATCAACATTTATTTATTTGACTAGATGCAATCGTAAGAAGCTATGGGAACACACAATTCTTATCAGGAATGTGGACCTAGTTACTAATACAAGCAGCCTACAAGCTAAGGGCTCATGCACACAAAACAAATAAAAATAAGGTGGAAAACTCAAAACATCGGATAACAAAATAAAAGAAGGTGGTGAAAACACGGGAAGACTACGATGAGGCCCCGAGGTGAACAGAAACCCAAAAATTGGACCTCGTTGTGTAGAGTAGTGTTTAAATCTTCAACTATTACAACTGAATGAATATATATATATATATCTCACCAATAAATAAATCTAATCTAAATCTATGCTAAGGAGCCTCTCCTTGCCACATTTGTTGCCTCTCCAATTGATCAAAACCTGAAGGCTAGTCTCCACAAGCTTGGCTGCATCGGCCTCCTAAGAAGCCGTCCTCGTATAACAGACCCTTGTAAGAAAATACAACAAGAGAGGTATATTAGCGTAGATAATAAAATAATCACAATCAAATAAATGTATCAAATGGTTTATGTACTAGTAATAAATGAATCAATAAATATGCAAAAAGAATCAATGATTGAATCAATAAATCAATAAATGAATGTACATAACAGGCTACAAAATAAGTTACACACATTGCTCCCCGACAACCATTTGATAATAAGTATTTTACGAGGGTCTAATGTGGTTCACACATGGCGAGAACTACACTATCGCTGAGGCGACCGTGCATAAAATCACGATTGGTCCACAGTTAACCCACAATAATAATCAATCAATAAATAGCAAGAATGTGAGCTAAAAATTATTCTTCTCTACAACACAAAATGTATAGCATGCAAGCATGTAGAGGTCGAACCACTGAGAGCAAGTTAGGTGGCATATGATTATTTTTAATCAATGTATATTATGTACATGTGTGTCTATTCATTATGTGGATTATATATATAAGATTTCTTTCAAATAGGACTTGGTCCTTCCTGAGTTCAGGAAGGCAAGCCCCGTTTTAGAAAAACATAACCACTTTAGTAGAATACGTATACAGATTATATTATAATGTGAAGTTTTAATGTTTGTATTATAATATCCAATTTTGTATGCGGTTTTGTATTTATAATGTGTAGTTATAATACAAATTGTATACACATGTTACTGAAGTACTCGTATTTTCTATAAAAAGATGGTGGCCTTTCTTAAGTCAGGAAGGATGCATCCTATTTGAAAAGCCACCTATATATATTATTTTAAAATGAAATTAATAATGAATATATAGGTATAATAATAATAAAATTTATATATTAGATAAAAACAAATAAACAAATACATACACATAGGTAAAGAAACACCTATAAGTTATTCACACATTTTTATCTACATATATATATTATTAATAATATATCTCTTTTTTTCAAATTTCTTTTTTTAATTAAGTATTTGATATGGGAGTATATAAGGTTATATATACTATAGGGATATATCATTATAAATATTAATTAGAACAAATAAAATACACGAGATAAAATATTTTTAGGTTTTAAATAGTTTTCTGATATTTTTGTGATTTTTCTGTAATTTTTTTTTGCATATTTTCATATATTTTTAAAACAAAAAATATCTAAAATCAAGGTTTAGACAAAATTGAGTTGAAGATTTAAAATAGTAAATTAAATCCAAAATTCTTCAAATCAATTTCAATAGATAGGTACTAATATCAAGAAAATTAGGAAAAAATAACTATTTTTGGGATTTTAGTGACTTTCACAAATTTAGTTGGATTTTGGAGCTTTTTTATTTTTTATGACTTTTCTTTTTCTATTTTTAGGTATTGTTGATCTGGGGTTAATAAATAGTGAATTAAACCACATATATTTTTTTGAGAATTTTTCAAAGTATTTATCCATTTTTTGGTATTTTCTAAATTAGACAAGATTGAAAACATACTCATTTGATTTTTAATAAAAAGTTAAAATGCTCAAAATTTATTTCTAAAAATATGGCGTGAATATACATGCTAGCAGGCATCTAACCAACTTTGGACAATTTTTGGAGAATGGGTGCTATTTTTTATAAATGAAAACAAAGCACCAAAAATACATGAAATAGGAAGGGAATATTAGCAAATAAAATTAAGGATAGAGTTTTATGTGAAATGTTCCCAGAAATATACAACATATATTTAAATTGAATGGACTAAATACAAATTCAAAAGCCCACAAGGGTATAAATGCAATTTTCCCAGCTCACGTTGGACGACACGTGAGCTGAGCTGGACTAGCCCCATTCGCAATTTACAATTAGTTTAAAGGTCGCTACAAAAAATTTCCACATTTATGTAAATTATGCATTTTATTTACAAGATTAACAAATAAATATCAAAAACGGTAGGGAAAAGATAAGCAATTTACCTCCAATGTGGCACTAGTGAACGACCATGATATTTTCACTTAAACATGTGTCACCTCCTCCTTGCTTGATGGTGCTTCACCTATGAGTGACTCTTATATGATCTTGGATTCCATTGCACATGCGAGAGGTGCGATCTTTAGACGACTAGGATTAGAACTAGGGTGTGCCCTTCATCGAATGATTGACGTCTGCTCTGTAAGAACATGGAAGAGGGTGGTCCTCCCTGACCTTCGTCCTTCGATTTCTTCATCCTCCAATGGTCTCTACATCTGATCTTTGGCTCTACACCTTCGGGAGGACCATCCACATCTAATGGTGCCCTCCAGAAAATTCGGGACCCATGGATAGAATCCAGGCATGCCATGGTAGTCAGAGCACCTAAAGAACCTCTTCCAGGTTCGAATGCATCCCAGGAGGGGTACTTTGAATGCGGAACATGCATGAAGAAGATCATTGGCTCGAGGAGATGCACCTCGCCCAGAAATGAAGCTGGAAAGCATGATCGACGAGGTGGGCGGAGAGGATCCAGCGACATGCAGAGGGGGACCCTCGATTCACAGATCCATGACAGAGCTGGTTGTCTCAATAGGTGAATCATATGGAGAAGGTGATGGGAACCAAAATGGAATGAACGGGGAGGCAGATACAGGCGAGAGCACATAAGATTTGGTCGGAGCCCTAGCAGTTCTGGCGAATGAATTAATTGGACTAGAGCTAACCTACTGGTTTAAATGCAAAACTAACAACGGAATTGAAAAGACGATAAGAAACTCTACCTAAGAAATGAAATATGCATCTCTTATACCTGCGATGAAATATGGAGCGAGGTAGGCCGGGGCGTTGTCGTGGATCGTCGCCTCATCCTTGTTTTGCTGCCTCCGAGCACGGGGGGGATCTCAGCTGTCACCTAGACCTCAACACTCATGTAAGAACACGGGACAAAGCTCAAAGGGGGATAAAAAATGGATGTCTCGAGTAGGGGTCTTATTTATGCATATAGTTTTTGGCGATTTTCGAGTAGGATTATTGAATGGCTCGATGCGAATCAAGTGAATCTAATGAGTACGCATGGGCCACGTACATGATGGGAAACGAATTCATGAAGGACTCGAGGCGAAAGGAGGTCTAGATCGATCGGTTAGAGGCAGTGAAGGTGGCGGGCTCAAGGAGTCTGACGAAAGTCAGAGAGAAGAAAGGGAGTTGATCGAGGTCAACATTCCCGACGACTTGATTGGTCCACGGCTACAGGACAAAATAGTCCTTATTATTCGAAAATAATTAATTAAATATAGCAAATGATTTTATTAATTTGGTTATAAAATAGAAATCATGTAATATTTTATATAGTATTTTATTATGATTTTTATTTTTTGGGGTTTAGTTATTACAAGTTAATTTTAAAAGGTGTATTTATAGGTATATTCATCTATGTTTTGTGTCTTTTATTTTTATTTTATATTTTTGATTTTAATGTTTTATTTTCTTATTTTATATATTTATAACTTATTTTATGTACACTAAAATATTTTTATTGCATTTTTCTGATCTATTATGTACAGTTATATAAACAAGGGTATACATTATATAGGTATAAGTATAGGTATTTCTTCTATATATTTATGCACACTATTTTATTTTTTTGTTTTATTTGTGTTTTTATTCTATTATGAATATGTACATATGCTCTAACTAATATTTACAAAAATATAAAAATATAAAAATATAAAAATATAAAAATATAAAATTAATAGAGAATAAATAAAATGAATATTTTATTCATGTGTACTATACAATAGGGTTCCACCTAATTTTTACATCTTAACTCTAAAAAATATGAAACCACCTTCATTAAATAGCTTATTAAAAGTTATATATAATTAAAAGTGATTTTGATACATTTTGGTTCTTATTTAGGATATATTGGTCTGGGGAAGTTTGGGTTTTGGCTTTTTATTTAGGATATAAAATGTACACTGAGCATTATTTTTTTGCAAACTAAATTTGTATTTTTCTATACATCATTGTCTACAACTTTTATGAAAAAAGTTTCTTTATTTGACATATAAATAATAAATAATAAAACGGGTCCCAAAAATGCTTTATTGAAGAATGAATAAGTAGGCTTTTATTGTATATTTGGCTCTTATCTCCCCCTACTTATTCCTTGTCGACTAAATCAATTCCTGACTTGGTCTTGAGATTTAGGGTCATTAAATACCATTGGTATTTTATTATTTTCCTTTTTTTCCTTTATTCTATAATTTTGGCATTAAAAATAGTGTTTTATATAAAATAAATAGAATAAATAATGAGTATTAATTTGTACAAAATAATGCTATTGGCATGCATTGGCTAGGTTTTTTAAGGCCAAAATGATAGAATAAGGTGATGAAATGGAGATTCATCACCTTTGCTCTAGTATGGTTTGTTTCTTTCATTTCACATGAGATGTCATGTGTTCCAAAAGCAAAATCATCTCTCTATGAAAATCATTTGCACACCAAGAAGGGTACATTTATTCATTTTCATGATTATATATGTCTCTAAATTCCCCTTCATGAGTTAAGATGAGCTCGAAGACAAAAGAAACCTGTAATATTACTCGTACTTGGTATCGCTCTGAAGAAAGCCTGACCAATTGATAAATTTTTATCCCCTTGACTTGTGAAATCTACACTTGATTTTTAGGGTGATGGAGGTTAGGTGATATCCAGATTTTGGTGTGGGACCCTAGCATAGATAACCATTTCGCTACTCTAAGGAGCCAATATCCTAAAAAGCTAATGATGTTGCTAAGATTGCTAACAACCTCTATGGAACTAAAATTTGTTTGTCTCCTTCGAAAAATTAAGCTTTGACACTGGAGTAAGCATTAGCTCTTACGAAAGTTTGATCTTTCCAACATCGAAATCACACATTTCCTTATTTCTTACCACCAAAAACTCCAGCATAGACACGGAAAATAGATTTTGTGCTTTGAAAATTTTGCATGAAGGACATGTCAACATGTCAAATTCCATACTAGATACTTGAGGAGGGGGAAGACAAACTATTCCCCATGTTTTAAACCTAAACATGACATCCAAAACAATATGTGTCTCTTTGAGTCTGAAGAAAAAAATGACTTCTCATTTTCTTCTTGGATTTGGAAAAATCTGCTAACACCCACTTGTCTTGGTTAAACTCTTCGCAAATTTTGAATCCTAGAAAGACTAACCCTAACCTCTCTTCGACAAGAAAATCTCATCTACGATATTTGAAGGTTTAAATATCCTCCTTTATAATCCAATCATCTCCTTGTGTGACAAAAACTCGATACTTATTGATGACCCTCTCTAAGAAACTCGATGTTATTTTTGAGATTCGATGTTTCAAGTTCCTGAAACTTGGGCGCACCAATTGTTTTCTCTATCACTCAATCGTGTGATTTATTTGTAAGTGGCAGGGACACACCTCAAAAATCCATGATATATCTATGGCACCCACTAAGAAATCCTTCAACAAACACCAACGTCAATCTTCTCTGACCATAGATGTTTGATCCTCAAATCCTACCCTAGTCTCCATAGTCCTTGTTGTTCAGTTGGTAGGAATTACATCCTCAAACATCTCCATGTAACAATGTACCTTCAACGCTACATTGTCACACCCTGCTCGCCCCACTACACCATTGATGGGAGGGATGTTTATATCCATGATTTGGAGGCCTAACGTATGCCTAGAGATTATGGTTGCTAAGAGTCACCAACATCATTGCTTGATTGTGGAGTTCTTTGGTGAATTTCCTACCATCAAATGGGAAAGAGAATATCTCTTCATTGAAACATCTCTAGAGACCTTCCCCAAGTCCTGGAGAATCTTCATTGATTGGTTTCCCTCGTTTGGAGAAAAGAGGTTGGAAAAAGTCACTTGCTCAAAGAAGAGAGGGTGGAAGAATGTAAGGCATACTGGATGGCATTACTAGGTCCTCTATTGCATCATCGTTATCCATATGTCCTAAACAACCTCGTCAACAATTTTAGGAAATTCTTAGCCTACAAGGTCGCCTCGCTGAACATGGATCATGAGACCTTTCTTATAAAACTCATCATGGATGTCCATGATATCACATCTATTTCCGTGTGTATTGAGATAAACACTATTGATAGTATCTTTGAGATTACATTCCATCTCACCAAATACAATATGGAAGTGACGTTTGCACACTACAACTACCTGGTTGTTTATAGAAATACCACCCACCACCTGAATATTTCATATTGTACGGAAGATCCCAACTAAAAATCAATATAAAATGAGGAAACTCGCTCAAGTATCATCGAGCATGTTACAGGATCTTTTCTCAAGTGCTTCTTAGGAGCAAGTCTTCATTAATGTCAAATCATTCCCATGTCACCATGGTCCATTAGTTAAGCTGCTAAAGACATTTTGCCTAAAGCCAAGAACAAGCCATGAACATGATCAATTGGATGAGACGCACAAGGCACACGATTACGGTGGACAAGTTTGACCTTAATAAAATAAATTAATAGACTTCATTGTATTGGGTTCCTAAATCCCGCAGTATATTCATGTGCCTTCTAGGCTGAGTAAGGCATGTCCCTAGGAATTAGATTCCAAAACCTATCCCAAGTACTGCCTTTTTTATCGCATGTGTTCACGAAGTACTAGCACTTCTATCAGTGTGTGGGCTAGTAGGGCCAAGTCCACTTGTGGGTTTGGTCTGAATTATTGAGCATAGGGGCATTGCGATAATGGGACCCTGTCTCCTCATGCCATGTTCGAGTACCCTCAAGGGGAAGTATGTGATTCGCTATATCGACATTTTCCCCCAATTCTTTGGTTCAGTAGTGTGCATAGATCCGATAATAAAGATTCTTTAAAAAGAAAAGCTATATGTTACAAAGGAAGTCTGAAGTATAGGACACTTGTCTGGTAGTAATCACTCTCACATAGGAGTATTAAAGGTAAGATGTTGTCCTTGCACATCACGGAAATGTGGAGATCAGATCAAATCCGATCTAGGTCAACCGGTCATACTAGTTGGTATGATAGTGAGAAAATAAAACTTTTTAAGATTAAACCACATGGTATGGGAACTTTTCTCAAGTCATTTCATCAAGATCGCATGAGTTTAAGCTTACCTCTTGAAGCATGATTGTGATCCTCAGAGCTTCTAAAGGAATAATCCTCCTAACTCAAGCCTGATCTAATGAGAGGGTATTTTGAGGCGTGATGATGAGTCTTGTGCTTCCCGCAATACCAAGAAACAATCGAAATAAGGAACCTCCGGATTTCATCTCACAAAATCATGTGTCTTCTTTACGAGCATGATGCACGATAGAGACTGGAGTTCCTAAAGCAACTGATCTGTCAACACGACAACAACACAACCATGATCGCGATCATCACCAACCTTGGGTAGAGGGATGGCATATGGTTGTGGAGAGATAGTGATTGTATGTGTGGAGAGAGAGAGAATTTTGGTTTATGCCACAATTGCGTATAGCTTATCTCAAGAGGGGTAGGGTTAGCCTCTCTTTTATAGCATTTAGAAAGTTTGTGGATCCTAATCCATGTGCTCTCACTAATCAATGGTTTAGATTGATTTGTGTTTCTTTTAAATTTACAAAAAAACACAAGAGATAATTTGAGAACAATTTCCAAATTATATCAATAATTAATCAATTAGTGGATTTTAATTAATTAAAAGACTCATTCCACATACTAAAAATTGGTCGGACGTCCACTATGGTTCAATGACCCATTGATGTCTACTCTAAGGAATAGAATAAGTTAATTAATTTATTATCCACTATATTAATCAATTGAGTAATTGAATAATCACCAAATAATTCAAATTTATTTATGATAATTATAATTATATCATTGACAAATGAGAATTAAATTCTTCCATCCAATATTTAATGTAAATCATATACACATATTGATCATATCCACATTATCAATGATTATTGTGAACAGTGTTTTCCACATGAATCCTATCCATGATAATTAAATCCAATTTAATAATCCTATATATTTATGTCCACATTAATTTTGATAATTAAATCCTATTTAATTATCCATTTTTCCATACTTAGATAAAATTGCTCATGAAACAATTCTTGAACCCTTTCAAGAATTGTTTTCCTTCTCCTCATATAATTGGAGATAAGGTCAGAGCGATTGTATATGCCATGTATAATGACTTGGATAGTGAGATCCAATCTCATATGCAGATTTAGAAGATCGCTCAGAGGTGTTTGATCATATCAGACCTAATATCTCATCTTCCCATTGCATCTGAATCATATTCGGATCAATGTCCAATAATTGGATCAAGATCGGATACTTAGTCTATTGAGAGGAGTCACAAAAGTCCAAACATGTTTTGTCACTCCCTCGGAATGGAAGCATCATGATTATACAATTATTTAAAAATCACATCACCCTCGAGTATTCTTAATCCCCATACTTTTTAAATACTGGAAGACCTAGAATAAACCCGATGTTCTGATCTCATTTGAATTGTCTTCTTCATGGTTTTGTCGTTAAGTTTCTCATTTGATCATTAGGAGTTGGTATCAATCATATGTTTTCCAAAAGCATATAGCATACCTACAAATCAAGTCATGCTTCTAAAGCAAGAAGACCATGCATGGAATTTAGTTTGTTGTAATATCTCATGAGTGAGCTCGTGTCTTCTGATTTAGTAGTGAACATGTATTATCCCTCTGAGAGATTGTATTACTCATATGTCCTTGTATACACATCAGCTCGTCGGTATATAGACCTTGATTCGATCATCAACCTAATGGTCTACCTAATTCACATGCTCAAACATATAGTAATACATCTATCTATGGTTAGAGGATGTGTGCCTATACCGTGTCAATATACGACATAGGTCTTACCTGTTTTGATATCGCTAAGTCAACTCTTTGGCTTAACTTACCTGACAACTCTGAATCTATATTCCTATGTAGAGGACCTACATCAAGAGGTTGGTCATATATCAGACTTTGGAGAAATGATTGTCATTATATTTTCATGCTTGAGATTCTCTCTTGATAATCATTTGATGGTGTTAGATAAGTCCTCAATCTAACTCTTTAGATATCATATAAGAACCGACCTTTATGATTTTACTATTGAATAAACAGTTGTATGGTCGTGGTACATTACCCAAAATTTATTAAGGGGCCTTATATGCAAATTAATCATTCCTTATTTCAGATTAGGGTGATTTGCAATAACTTTTATTGTGAAATCGCTCACCACGGGCTCATGTATCCAACAATCTCCCCTTAGCCTAAAGAGCCATTAAATGGTCAATCTTTAAATCCACACTTAAATGCTAATCGATAAGCTCTGTTTGCATATAGGTAATATCTTGATCAATTGATCAATCACCTTGTTATGAGAGACTATGCCAAGTCCTTTTATAAACTTGCATATCATTCAAAATAGTGATTGCTTCCAGAATGCAAATGTTGCATCTTATGCAACCAATACTCAATCTTGTCAAATATATTACGATGCCCTACTTGTTTTATCTTTTGGTGTTGCAGCTTCACAAATTATCATAACCAGTATGTAATTTCTATTATCCTCGTTAAAATACCTTTGTTCCTAGAGATCACAATCTCCATAGAGTAGGACAAAGTCTTAAGTCTTTTAAGGTATCTCTATAGTCTTAAGTCCTTGAAGATGTATCTCCATAGAGTATCTCTATAGTCTTAAGTCCTTGAAGATGTTTTATTATTTTAATTAAGTGTTTTATCTCCATTGTAGGATTGGCAACAATTTAGTGCTCCCACTAAGTAGCAGATATCCGGATTTCATACTCATCATGGCATATACAAGGTTTCCTATAACTGATGCATAAGTGCATTGAAATATAGCATTCACATTCAACACTTTGAGGTGTAATTCCTTTAGATAAGTCAGTATTATATATTTAGGAAATGAAGCCTTCCTTGGAATTCCCCATATGGGATCAGTCCAGGATGTACCATTGATGTTATTATCCCAATGCCTTCCTTTCTTTGCTTTTGAATATTTTCAAAACTAAGACGTAAGAGGCATCCTTGAGATCTTTGATCTCAGAGGTAGGGGATAATCAGATTTTAAATATTTTCATCATCCTTATATAATTCCAAATGATCGGGATTTTATCTACGTTTAGAACAATGAACACAATAGAACTTCCACTTAGATTCTCATGGTTCATCAAAAATCTTTCTAAATCACAACCTTTATAATTCATCAAATATGAATTTCCAACTACAAGAAGCATGTTTGAGCTCATAAACAGAGTCTTCACCTTGCACACTTTGCCATCCTCAATTATGAATCCCTGGTGCTACTTCATGTGGAAATCCTCATTGAGGTATCCATTAAGGAATGCAATCTTAACTTTCATATACTTGATATTATTATCAAGATATTCAACAATAGTTAGCAATGTCCTAATGGGCATGGTCACGTTATAGCACATCTCATCGTAAATTATGTCTTCTATCTGTGTGTAACCTTAGGCCACGAGCCAAGTTTTGATGGTCTCTACCTTCCCATCGGGTTCCCTCTTTCTCTTGACAATCCATTTACACCCAATGGGTCTCACCCCTTAGGTGGATCCTTGAGGGTCCATACACCATCAGAAGGAAGTTTTGATGGTCTCTACATTAGACATTATTACTAACATCCATCTATCCATGTCATGATCATCAGAAGCTTCATTACATGAAGTTCGATCATTGTTAGATTTCTCTTACACATGGATTACATATCTTTTTATGGTCTTACTGTCCTCAAACTGATTTTGAAGAGCTGTAGGTGTTTCATCTTTAATTCTCCTTTTAGATTCTAATATAATGAACCTTATTATCATTCTAGGATTTAATGGGTCTCTTAACTCCATTCTTATTTTGACTCTTAATGAAGTCATCCTCTAAGAATCATATTCTCATAGATAAAACCTTTCAGAATCTTAGGGTCATAAAGTTGGTATCCACATCCTTTATATTCCTAATGAAGTGACACTTTATAGAGCTAGATTCCAGCTTACTTGCATCCATGTTATGGTATGGATCAAGCAACCCTAAATCCTCAAATGTTAAACACTAGACTTGGTTCCAAACCATAGCTCATGAGGATTATTTTAGTACATATTTGCTTGGAATCTGATTTATATATGTTGTAGTCTCTACTGCATATATCTAGAAACTAAGAGGTAATTATGCTCAAGATTCAACATTGATCATATCATGTTAAACATGATCCACTTGCATCTCCCTACAACTCCATTGAATCAAGGTATATTAGGAAGAGTGAGATAGGAACAATATTCCTTTATTTATAAGGTATTCTCTGAATTTATCTAATAGGTACCAGCTACCTTGATCACATCAAATTCTTTTCATCTTCCTTCTAACTTTGGTTCTCAACCAAATTTATGAAATCACTTAATATTTCAAAAAAATCCTATTGTGTTAGGAAGAAATCTCATGCCACGAATAATCATCAATGGATATCACATATCATTAATGTTCATTATGGTATAGAGTCCACAAACATTAACATGTATGTGGTTAAGAATACCTTTTCATCTTACACATTCCCAAAGAAGGGTGCCTTGAACAAAGCTATTCTAAATACATTATTCAGAAGTAGGTAAGTTTTGAACTTATAGACGATCTAGAGGTTCATCTCTTAATAGTCTTATTGATCTTATAAATAGACATATGTCCAAGTCTTAGTGCCATATCATTATCAAATGATCTTCATCCTCCATTAATCATTAAAAGTTTTTAACTCTCATTATTAGAAATGTTAATGAACTATTCATTAATATTCTAACTTCATACAGTCCTTCTGATGTTAGATTGCCTTCTTAAATATATTCATCATAACATTTTATGATAGGTCTATCTCAGAATGTGTGTCCACTTCTAACAAAATTAGAAATAGATAGTGAATCCTTTCTGACATGTATGTCAAAGAGACATTATCTAAGACTAAGGATTCTCCCACTGGAATCGAATAGTCTTATTATCCAATGATGATTGTTGCAACAATTGCATCAAATTTCATGTGGATGATTATAAACCTTTAGATCAATCTTAATAGTCTTCTAAGACAAATTCAACAAATTGTAAGTGTTAATAGAATAATGAGATACAATTACAAACTTTAAGCTTAATTAATAAGTAATTTGATTTCAATGATGTTATGTAGATGTATGATATGTCAATAAACTATTAGAGTCCTTCTTTATGGATTCTAGATAGTCTTGATAGTTATGCCATCATATTATCAGCTTCTTGTAGTATTGGTAGTCATCCAACCATTTGGACGTGTAAGTTGAAGAAGCAAGATCAACTCTTTGACCTTTCTTCTTATATGGGTCTGACCCATGATCCCATTGTGCTTCCTCAATTATTAAACAACCATTGCAAAAGATAAAAAGATCCCATTAATAGAACATTTCCTCAAAGGACTTTAATATGAGAATATTTCATCATATATACTTGCTTTATCCTATTCATGCAATATACATATCATGAAGCTTTATGGAAGACTTCATCAGAGATAGTAGAATGATGGAACTCATCATATCCACATCCATCTCGACTCTTATGAATTCGGTTCAGGAAGGTACTCAAACATTTTGAGTACATCATCTCCTTATGGAGCAACCATTTTCTCGTCTTTCATGATCAAATGTTGGTAGTGCATAACGTTGCCAAAAAAACATCTCCTTTAGATCTTCGAAGGATCTTTAAAATTATAATCTACATTGATATGTTGCTTCCAACGCACATTCGATGAAGGAGACTGTGGCGATATACAAATCATTGATCATTGTCCTAGTTCTTATTTGATTTTCTATCATCATTATTATAAGGAAACTTACACATTGCAATGACATACATTATGTGTTCAGTTGCAAGCACTACATCTTAATCATGGATCCTACCCAACACTGGTTATTATTGAGTATAAAATTGAGTGGGTTTAAAAGAAGGTTATCTGAAACAAAATAATTTGCATATATACATATATATACAATTTGATTAAGGTTATTAGTATTTTGAAGCAAAGTTGTCTCACTTTTATTATTACTTTGAAAGTACATTCCCCTTTGAACTTTTGAAGCATGAGATATTCCAACCAAATTACCTCAAGCGAGATCTGGGATCTCCATTCCTTTTTCATTGTACCTCAATTATATTAGAACATGCAACTATGATGAAGGAACTGGGAACTCTTTTCGCTTTGCAAGTCCAACTTGCACTTTTAATTCAGTCTTTCACACTTGAGCCCAAACCCCTAAGGTGACGTTGTCCTGTTGCAAATTGAATAGACCGTCAAAAGTAATAGCACTCGCTATGCGTAATCCAATGCTGACTCAATTATATGGGGAACAATACTGGGGTCACTACGCATACGACCTTACTCTTTCAAGAAGTAGAGAGCATGATCCATGTGTGCGGTGTCTCTAGTGCATAGTCCATGATGATGGAACCCTCCATCTTGACGGGAGACCATGGATATCATCTTATGTCCATATCCCACTCAAAATTCGACTAATCATTTGAATCATATTTACATGATTAATCCTTTCAATGGAAATCCAATATATATTGATTATAGATTGTGAAATTTAATTGTATTAAACTAATTTAATCACATCAAATTAATTAATAATTCAATTCAACCAACAAACATTTAGATTTTCTTGATATTACTATATAGTATTGGCTCTCACAAGTATGTGTTATCTGATTTTAGTAATTAGAGTACAATCTGACTTACTCAAATTACCATTCCTCAAAAATAGATCCTGGTAGATGCTCGAGTTAATCTAGGGGGGAATATTTTCTTGAGATGCAAGGGACTAATTAAGAAACCAATCCAGCATACCATGTCTAGACACCTTCACCATCCTGATTCAGAACGATATAATTGGACCAATGCACTTATGGTTTTATCGAGCATTTCTTTGTTGATCGGCATGATAATATATTGTATACAGCCAAAAATTTAGGCACCTTAGAATACTTTTTAATGACTCTAAATTTCTAGTTATATAAAGTAAACAAATTTGGTTTTGCATGTAAAAGCGGTCTTACAACTATTGTAGGATAAACTAGGATTTTCATGTCATGAAGTAATCATTCAATGTAGTTGTTTGTCATGTATCTCTCTAAACAAATGATACAAAAATTAATCAAAGCAAATTTCAAATTTCCATGACTATATTTGAATGATTAAACACATTAAAAGTTATCAATAAGATGATACAATCATCTTCTGACCCATTTCCACTAAATATCACATATCTAGGGCAAATGGAGTCAGAATCGCATGAGATAAACTTAAGAGATTTGTTGGTTTGATTTTTTAACATAATTAATGTATTTTTAACATGTTTCATGACAGGAAAATATTAGTAAAAAATGTTTAGTTACATATCAGAGTTTACATGAAAAAATAACAACATTGCAAGAACTTTTCTAATTCAAAATAATGCCCATTCTCAACCAACTTTGACAAATTTTTGGGGATATGTCCATACCATCTAAAATGATTAATTATCCCAAAAATTCATTCAAAATATAAATAAATAGGATACATATCAAATATGCCCAAAATTGATTCAAATATTCAACAATGTGAAAAACAATGAGTTCTTGTGCATCCCGATATCCAAAGCCATGTTACCTAGGTTTTGGATCATATCTAAGACCTTAAACCAAGGTTATGATACCACTTTAATTCAAGGTGTTGTCCTTATGCATGATAAAAGTGTGGTGATCAGATCAAATCCGATATATGTCAACGAGTTGTATTAGTTGGTATGGCGGCAGAAAAATAACATTTTTTAAGATGAAACCACAATGCACGGGAACCTTTCACATGTTTCTTCATCAAGGCCACATGAGTTTAGTTTAATATCTTGAAGTGTGGATGTGATCCTCAGATCTTCTAAAGGAAGAAGTCGCCAGACTCAAGTCTGATCTGATGAGAGTACACTTGTGGACTTGATGATGTGTCATGTGCTTCTCACAATCTCACGCAATGATCCAAGCAAGGAATCCCATAATTTCATTTCACGAAATAACGTGTATTCTTCATGAGAACGATGTGTGTAAGAGGAAGGAATTCTTGTAGTAACCGATACGACAACACGACAAGAACACAAAAGTTATCGTCATCTCCACCAACCTTAGGCAGGGGGACATTCTAGGGTTGTGGAGAGATAAAGATTGGACATGTAGAGAGAGAGAGAGAGAATTTTGATTTATGAAAAAATTGCATATATTTATCTCAAGAGGGCTAGGGTTAGCCTCTCTTTTATGGCATTTTGGAAGTCCATGGATCCCAATCCATGTGCTCTCACTAATCAATGGTTTAGATTGATTTATGTTTCTTTTTTATTTACAAAAAAGACAAAAGAAAATAGAAAGAGTTAATTTGATAACAATTATAATTACATCAATTAATTAATCAATAAGTGGATTTTAATTAATTAAAAGACTCATTCCACATACTAAAAATAGGGTAGATGTCCACCATGGTTCAACAAACCATGGACGTCCACTCTACCGAATGGGATGAGTCAATTAATTTATTAATACACTATATTAATTAATTGAATAATTGAATAGTCACCAAATAATTTTAAATTATTTGTGATAATTGCAATTATACCATTGACCATTGAGAATTTAATTCTTCCATTTAATATTTAATGTAAATCATATTTACACTAAATTATATAATGTTAAACTGATTCACATTAACATATAAATTTTGAATCTCATTCACAATTACTTATATCTACAAGATATTGTGGATCATATCCATATTATCCATGATTATTATGAATAATGTTATCCACATTAATCATATCCATGATAAATAAAATCGAATTTAATTATCCTAGATATCTCTACCCACATTAATTGTGATAATCAAATCCTATTTTGTTATCTAAATTTCAATGCTTAGATAAATTTGCCCATGAAACAATTCTCGAACTCTTTCAAGAATTGGGTGGATTCTCCTCATATACTTAGAGATAAGGTCAAGGAGATTGTATATACCATGTATAGTGATTTGTATATTGAGATCCAATCTCATATCCAAATCTAGAAGATCGCTCAGAGTTGTCTGATCATATCCGACAAATAGCCAATCTTCTCATTGTATCCGAACCATATTCAGATCAATATTCAATAATTGGATCAAGAATGGATACCCAATCTACTGAGAGGAGTCACTAAAGTACAAACCTGTTTCATCACTCCCTCTGAATGGAAGCGTCACGGCTATACAATCATTTAAGATCACATCACCCTCAAATGTTCTTAATACTCGTGAATCCTGCATATTGGAAGACCTAGAATAAACCCTAAGTTCGGATCTCATTTGAACTGTCTTCTTAAGGATTTCATCATTAGGTTTCTCATTTGATCATTGGGAGATGGTATCGATCAAATGCTTTCCAAAATCATATATCATACTTTTAAATCATGTCATGCTTACAAAGAAAGATGATCATGCATCGAATTTAGTTGATCACAATATCTCATGAGTGAGCTCATGTCTTTCGGTTCAATAGTGAACATGTATGATTCCTTTGAGAGATTGTATTACTCATATGTCTTTGTATACTCACCAAACTGCCGCTGTATAGACCTTTATTAGTTTATCAACCTATGGTCTATCTAATGTACATCTCAGACATATTGTAACGCATCTATCTTTGGTCAGAGGATGTATGCCTATATCATGATATCATACGACATACATCTTAGCTATCTCTATCTCGCTAAGTCAACTCTTTGGCTTAACTTATCCAATACATATGAATCTTTATTCCTATACAAAGGACCTACATCAAGAGGTCGATCATATATCAACATCAGGAGTAGTATTTCCATCTCTTTCTCAATCTTGAGATCCTCTCTTGACAATCATTTGATGGTGCTAGATAAGTCCTCAATCTAACTCTTTAGATATCATGTAAGCACTAGCCTTTTTGGTTCAACTATTGAATCAACAGTTGTATGATTATCACGATGGCCATGGTACATAACCCTAATTGTACTTAGGGACGTTTTATGTAAATAATTCATTATTTCAAATTCGGGAGTGATTTGCAATAACATTTATTGCAAAATTACTTACCATGGGATCACATCTATGATGAATGCAAAAGTCTCCTCTTTAAAAATAAGTAATTGTAGTATAGGAGTTAATTTTCGATCCAGCAAAAGCTGCACTTTCAAATATGTGAAGTTTTACTTGGTAAGTTTACAAAGGTCGAACAGGAGGACACAAGCCTCTTCATCTATCTATCAAGCTTTATTGATTAATTCTTGAGCAATTATATTCTCGAATCTAGGTCCTCATATTCGCGAATCTAGGTCTTCATATTCACAGATATAATGGTGTAGAAATGTTGGCAGAATCAACAAGAAATGATGCAGAGATAAAGTGATATGCAAAAACAGAATAATATGATGCATGTGTTTTTATTTGGTTTTAAATGCATTTGAATATGAGATGTGTGTGAGTTATATGCAGGCATATACAAATATGACCTAAAAATGTCAAATTAGTGAGCAATCAAATAAGCATTGAATTCAGAATCAAATTACGCAATAAGGGTGATTAATGGAATTGAAATAGTGAGCAGGAGACACTATATATCATCCAAGAATAAGTAACTATAATTCAGTGTAAACTCATGAATTAAACTATGCCAGAAGATAGAGAATAGAATATACGAAACAATGAAACTGAAATCATTCAGTTTGGATTTAAAATGCTCAAGATATGCTAAAAACAATGTAAGGGGTTTAAATGTAATAAAAATGCAAGAAAAATAAATACAAATATCACAAATAGGCCCCTAGAGGGATTTGTTTGCAACTAAAAAACAAAGGGGCCCAAATGTAATTTTTCCTTATGCGCGGGGTTTTCCTGCAATTGTGTAGAGCCGACGGGCCTCTTGTATAATTTACCCCAGGCGCACACATGAGGCACGTGCCTGGAGAACCTGAATGCAAATAGTGAAAGTTCTGGGTCTAATTTGCAAGTTACCCAGCCCCTCACGTGAGAGGAACGCGAGAGGGCTAGGCATGGGAGGCGATCCAGGTTTGGGCGGCACGTGGCACATGAAGGTGGGTCGAGAGGCGGCTTGGTCTACCCGAGCCTATAAGGTAGGCATGGAGGCTCGGGAATAATCTAGACCCTCCGATCCAAATGATCGCACTGTACCTACTCTTCATGCTCCACCTCCTCCAGTGGCAAGGGGACTGTGCTTTGGTGGCCCTCCTTGAGCTCCACTAGGATCTGCTTGTTGGTAAATGGTCAGGAAGCTCAAGGAAGCCCCAACGATGATCTATCTAGTGGTGTAGGGGGTTTGAGTGATGAACGTCAAATTTGCCTCTTTATGAATAGATAATTGTCGTAGTATAGGAGACAAATTTGGTTCGTCAAAAACCACAATATTTGAATGTTATGGAATATTTTTACTTGGAAGTCTACCAAGGTCGAACACAGGGAACGGTGATTTTTGGTTGCAAGATTTTAAATTAAATTCAATAATTAATTATTGCTCAATTAATTTCTATGTCAGAAAACTATAATACAATGCAATGAAGATGCGATGCAATGCAAAGAAAAATAAATAGGGCATATAACAAAGCGCAGGTTCTGTGATTTTGTACAATTTTAATCCAAACAATGATGATCTATATCCTCGAAATTAAATCACAGATCAAGGGATATTCAGGAAATGAGTTTTTTAATCAATTTCAAGTTGCAAACCAAGATATTAATCAATAAATAATCCTGTCAAAAATTCCATATAATTTGTTCCTCAAAATTAATAATCAATCAGGCAAAAGGGGAGTCAAATAAATTGATCCTCGATTTAACTCCTGCAAAGGTTAAATTATTGGGAATAATCAGTAATGATCACAAGGGGTTAATCAAATTAAAATCCTCAATTGAACTCTTGCAGAAGATATCGTTAATTTCTCAATGAAAATGTTGCACAAAACTAGTAATATAAAAGCTCAGCGGTGTTTAATATAATAGTCCCCTTCGCCTGCTGCTGATCCCTCCCTCCCCACTGCCAGGCGGTCGGTGGTCTTACCGCCATTACTGTAATTGGTGGTCTCTGACCACTGTTGGCTTAGACCCCGGCTGCTGCTTGAACATCAAAGCTGATTTCGTTTGATTTTTCCCTGGCAGCTGCTTTCTTAACTGGAAAAGCCCAGGAAAGGCAGCGCGAGATGCATTTCCTCTAGCTCCTGTTCGGCTTTTCTTAGAGGGAAAGAGGCTAATAATCCCTCATTCTTTCTCGAGGATAAGATGAAAGAAAAGAGAAGAAGTCAGGCCCTATAGTCTTGTTAAAAAAGACAAGTTCAGGGGAAGCTGGAAAGTGATCGCAGTCGACTTAGTGGGGCAGGAGGGGACAGTCAACTCCAATAATGGACAAAATCATTGTCTTTTCCGGGAACATCTTTCTACTCACTAAGTGGCTGCTTTCCATTAGTAGTTTTGAGTGAGAGAGGCCTTTAATCTAGCCTTTTCTATTATATATCGCGTATTAGCTATGGTCAGCTGGGAAATCCGTTCCTATTTCCCCAAATGCCTCCCTACCAAACTAAATGCTAGGGGTCTTTTGCTTGCGCCTTCTTTTCCCAGGGGCTAGAACAGGCCCGGAATAGGAAATGCAATACCTGATCCAGATCGAACTTCAAAGATGATTGAGCCTACGAGCTGGAGATGCTTTTTTAGCTAGGACTTCCTGACGGCTTTAGACTAAGATCAGACAAGCACGTCAACTGACTTTTCTTATTCAGCGCCAGAAGCAGGACAAGCTCCAGTGGTTGATCTAGTGGAAGAGGTCAAGCGAAGCTGAAGGAGCAGAAAGCTGCTGCGACAAGACCCACCAGCAAAGCCGGAAAAGGCAGAGATGAAATTGAGTGCTTGCTTGGGAACATCCGGGTAGGCCCTCCACTTTCTCCTGTTTCCTTTTTGATTCAAAATAGAACCCTCAGTGGGAGATCCCAGCAGACTTGCCCGAGAGGGACAGGTTCAGGTTCGGGGCATAGGCCTGGGAGTTTCGCCTTTGATTCTATTCGGGCGTTCTGAATGAATCACGTTCAAGCAGCCACCCTCATACACCTTCCCTGACCGTCACGTGACGTGACTCTATCCTCACTGCGCCCCCTCCTCCCCATATGCTGATCTTTCCTCTGGTTCTCCTCGCTTCGTCAACATGGAACTTGAAAAGAGTGACTCTTTTTCCTCCTACCCACTCCCTCAACAAAAGGACTGGTTGCTGGGGCAGAGGAGACATAATTGCAAACTGCTCCCCTCCTCTAGGTAGGGTCTCCGGGTAGGGGGGGCTTCGGGAGCATATGTCAACAGAGATCCTCAAATAATAATTATCCATAGACAACCCTAGATCTGTCCACAAACTATGCTAAGTGATAGAGCATGAAAATAGCTTCAAAATGACATATTATGTGCTAAAAACGGAGTTCATATGTGAAAGCTATGCTAAATTTAAATTGTAGGGACTAAAACAGAAATAAAACTGTTATTTTCCTTCAAACAGGTCCCTGGAGGACTTATCTGCAATAAGGAAAACATGCATGGTTTTTGTTGTAATTTTCTGAGTGCATCGCGTGGTGGCATGTGACGCTGACATCAACGACAAGCAAGGGCCTTCTTGTAATTATATGGAACAGCGAGGTGTGTATGCAATTTTCCCAACAAGTCACATGCTCTACACGTGACTCTTAGCTGGCTGACTCTTTTTCCAATTTTCAGAGGACTGAGGGATTTAAATGCAAAAATCCCTCACCTCACGTGCTCAAGTGTGTGACGTGCCGAGGGCGAGGGCAGATCAGCTAGGGGGCTTCGGCGGGCAGATGCGATGGAGTGCGATCGCCGTTGTGCTGAAATAGAGAAGTGGAGGTGCACGGTTGTTGGACAGAGGATGGCTGCACGCACAGCTGCTCCGCAACCGTCAATGGTGGATAGATTTGATGATGGAGATCCTTCTTGCAGGAATAGAAGACTGTTGGGCGGTCCTGCAAAGAATAACTTCCTCTCGATTCTTTGTCAATCGGATCCAAATGAGAGCAAAAGAAGCAAACATGATTTTACTATAGTTCGACTCTTACACATGTTACCCAAAAAATTAAGACCTTTGTACTTTGAAGTTGGTGGAATAGCCCACTACATATTCTTCCTGAATCAAATTCATACCAATTATCCACTCCTAGTTGTTGCGTTCGAATCCTCCAGAATTTCCAACAGTATAAATAGTGATGCTAATTAAAGCAAAAGGCCATATTTGAAATTTGTGCCATTAATATCCACTATGAATCTCAATCAAGATAAAACCCACACTTCCAAAAATGTAATACACTTGTTGATATTCCGACTCATATCTCATTGTAATTTATTGACAATCTGACAATCTCAATTCATTTGTTTCTCTGGAAATGATGGTTAAGAAAGAAAGTGTAGAAGTGATGAGTATAGCTGGTGAAGTCGGTGGCAGGAACAGAACAATATTGATTTGAAATCAGAGAAATCTATCCTAGTTTGAATAAAAATTGGAAGCTTGGCAAGAATAGATACCTGGAAATTAGAACTACAAGAAGTTAATGAAGATATGCCTGGACATAGAGTGCAGGACCCTCAAGGGTTGCTTCGCATGGAAGATGATTCTTGTTGTTGTAGGCGTTGGTTTGATATGGTGGTGGTGCCATGAGATGTTTGCTGCAGAGTTTGATGGAACAAGCCATGATGAGCTCCATGCGTTGTTGTCCTGTAGCGTCAGCAACCAAGGAAAAGGAAAGGGAAGTGGGGCTCCCTTCGATGGTAAAGGATTGGGAGCCGAGCTCTGACCTTATCAAGGTCGGAGATGGTAGATCTGGAAGAAGAGAAGAGAAGCGAGGAGGGAGATAAAATGAAGGGGATTGGCCGAGGCAGAATGAAATCGTAGAAGGTTAGGTGTTTGATTCAGAGAAGAAAATGAAGGAAGATGGTGAAGGTGTGAAGTCAAGTCCTGGATATGGAGCGCCTGAGGCAACTCCAATTCTTGCCTTAGTGGCCGGCAATGGGACCACGAAGCTGTGCTTGCCAGAAGGGGAAGCTGCACGGAGCTCTGCTCCGTGGATCTTGCAAAAATAGGAGCTGCTGTCATCGGCTTGAGGAGGAAGGGCAGATGTCGACGAAGGTCGACCATGGTTGGATTTTATAGGAAGGCAAGAGTGTAACGGCTGATGGAGGTTTCGCGCAGGTGGGGGAGGCACAACGACCCGCGATGGTGCAAGGTGTTACATCGAGTAATGGTGGCGCATGGTTGTTGTGGAGGCAGAGGAGAAACGACTGGAAGGAGGAGCGTGCGTGCGTTGGGGAAATTGGGGGAGATGAAGGAGGGTCACATGCCAAGCATGTGACAGAGGGGTGGCGTTGAGAGAGAAAGGAACAGGGGTGCCACGTGGCACGCCCAGGGGCCACCATGTGTCACCCCTAAAAAAATTCAAAAAAAGAGAGGAAGAAAATTATAAAAGAAATAAGAGAATATCTCGGATTGAAAATTTCCCTTCATGAAGTTGTTCGTCTTGACGAGATCTACAACTTTCATGAAAGACCCGGGAGCAAAAGAGGTCATCTCTGTGAAGTGGTATTTTTTGTGGTTCTCCATGTCTATTAAAAACCAGCTTTTTGAGGTTTTGCAATTTTTGGGTGGTTTTAAAAGAGGATACAAAATTCTAGTAAAATATGATAAAATATGAGAAAATTAATTACATGCTAATTTTTTTTGATTTTTAATAAATAAGAAAATAGGGAAATAAAATAGAAGTACAACACGCGCAACTTTTGTACAGACTCACAACGGACACTTGGACACAGCCAGTTTCTTTGATTTTAGTTTTAATCTAGATTTGGATTTTTGTATCGCTTATTAAAAACTTCATCAAAGAACATTAATGAAGAAAAAAATAAAATTAAAAGGATTAATTATGTACATAAAAACTTCAGTCAAAAATAGCAAAAAGTTAAAATGCGCAAAAGAGGCCTAAAACCCAACTTTCACATATGAGCTCCGAATTTTACGAAATTAGTCTTGTTTTGAAGGTATTTGAAAATGGAGTATTTAAAAGTGAGTAGATCAAAATCGGACTCTGTATGAGGGAGATATGCTCGTCTTAGTCCGTCAGATGTGAAATCAGTCTTTGGGATTATTTGACACTTATTTGAGTTAGTATTTTTTTGTATTTTTTATTTATTCTTGTTAGTAATATCTACACAATGGAGGTGATTTGGGGTCAATCGGATTTAGGATGAATTAACTAAAAATATGGGAAGTTAGCGGCTTTTTAGGCTAATTTACCGTTGGAATTTTTAATGCAGTTATGCATGATGAAATGCAAATATTATTCACACATGTATGATTGCTAATGATGATCTATTAATGATTAAATGCATGTGAAGTTTGGGGAACAAAGCCTAATTGACTATTTTTAGCATGATGAATATGAGATTCATTATACCCCTATACTTAAACCTTGCTCGTCCCCGAGCATATATGAATGAATTACTTAGTTGAATATATCCATGACTGTGCATGTGAGTTTTCAAGGCTCAATTCATAAAAGACCCTTAATTTGAGTGATCCTAAAATTCTGGGCTCAACCATGCTTTAATAAGAAGGAATCTAACTTTTCTAATTTTCAGACTCTCTGTTTGTGCATATAATATAAGGATATGATTTTTAGTGTACTGCATTCATTAGAATCAAGTCAAGACATCACCCAAAGTTCTAATTCAAGAGAATCTCCTCTAGACCTAATCCTCAATACTAGGGAATAAGTCTATTCTTGCTTCAGTCAATCATCTCATTAGTTTGTTAGACTTGAAAGTCTAGATGGATGGCCAGATGATGGAGGGCATGGGATTGTGTCTAATTTTCTCTCCCTCACATTGGAACAAGGTGCCTCTCGAGTGCCTTATTACTCAACACAAGAATATTTTTATTTTGTTGATTAATGTGTCCGTCAAGAGAATTTGGAGTCATCTGCACTTGTTTCTCTGAGAGTACATAGGGGTGTGTCTCTTTTGAGTATCTAAGATACCATCGACACCCAGACTTGTATCGCTTACGATGTAGAGCCCTTTTATGGTGTCATCCTGACTCCTTGGTCCTAATTAGTGCTTGGTCCTAGTGGACACTTTGAAAATATTTGGGAGCGCTCGCCATATTTGGAATTTGACTTTGGATGATAGAGCTTTTCTTTGACATTTCTTTTTCTTTTCTTTTGTTGGCTAGCTCCACTGCTTTTATCAAAAGTTGGTGAACACTGATCAATAATTTCCATTAAGTTTCATCACACCCTGGCACATAGGTAGATATCAAAGACATAGTATATCAATCTTGTTCACATACTAGCTAGGGTTTTGCTGACACTCAGGTTTTCTGAAGCCTTCATTAACTTTATCTCATCCTCGAATATCATTAGATCAGGTCTCAACTCAAATCTCTAGTCCTAGTTCCTCAAGTGATATTTCAACTCATCTCATCAATCATGCAGTTGTGAAAGTGATTGTGTTGATCATATTCTTTTGAAGGTAGAGATGAAGAGTGCAATATAGCGTTCAAATCTTTTAAACCAGGGAAGTGTGGATAATTAAGTTCAAACCCCTAATGACTAAGGCTGGCTTGCTCATATCTCAAGATCTCAGAAATCAAGTGTCCTCAAAATCCTCCAGCCTTGAGTGATAGTGAATGTGTCAGGAATATATCAACCAAGGAATGCATGAAATGCTTTATGGAATGCAAGACTATGAGTGAATTTTTCGCAAAAAGTTTTTTTATTTTTAAAAAAGTTTTTTTTGAAAAACAGGTATTATACACATAATATACATTACTTGCACCCATCCCTGATGTTAGATAAAAAATTATTAAAGTACGAGCTATGAATAAAGTAGAATATATACAAACACACCCCCTATACTTAACTTGTGCTATGTCCTCATGGCACAAAGTGAAATGTAGACGTAGCTCGTACTAAGTATAGATGGGTTAAAAATAAAAGAAGATAAGTGATGTATAAACAATGGTCCCAGTCCCCCTATACTTAGGCTCATGTCATCCTAAGTATGATCCGATAAGTACAGATGGGGAACCGGGAGATTTGCGGATATACAAGATCAAGGAGGTTTGCGACGGACCTTCTTGCGGGAGTGTGGAGGGAGATAGTATGGAGATGTGGGAGGCGATGAAGAGAGAGCCGATGAAGAAGATGACCAGCCATCGTCAGAGTCGTCCTCGAGAATAGTAGTCGTGTGCAGAGGATCTCCAACTATTGTCAATCAGAGGTAAGTGCCCTTGGATCAGTGATGCACCTATTGCACTTACTTTATGAACCACTTCAGGAACGAAAGAGGACTCTTCAGAAATCATCTGGTGTATAAGATCAAAGGTGACTTTCTTGGTCGGCTTGTTTCCTTGAGAAGTATTGGGAGGAAGTTGGACAGTCTTCCTCTCCTTGTCTTGAGTAACCGATGTGGCATTCGTGAGTTCCTCATCAGATGAATCCCCATAAAAGTCGACTAATTCTTATAGTGTCATATGGTGCTTCGGTCGAGAGAGACTTCTGGATAATCGTGATTTTTGGTGACATCAGAGATTTCCTGAGTCGGTTCTTTATATGGCTCAAGTATCTCATGAATCTACCAGCTCAAAGATTGGATCACTTAAATAATCATGGTGATCCTCAGAAATATGATCCAATTCTTCATAAGCTCCAAAATAATTTTTCCTCTTAGGAGCAGTTTTAGGGTAGGAGGTGTGGTAAGAATCAGAGGTCTGTCCAATAGTCGGTCTCATGGTTGTCTCTCCCAGGGCATGTGTCGGTGTTTCACGAGGAGATGTTTGATCATGTGAAGTGTTTGTCTCCCGATTACGACTGTCGTTTTCAAGTTTGGTTTCCTCAGAACATACTGTGTTATTGAGGGTTTGTTCATTGTGGTTCGAGTTCGGTAACTTGATTTCCTGAGTCTTACAATCGACGATTGCCTTAACGGAGGCTAAGAATGGCTTTCCTAAAATGATAGGAGACTCAGACAACCTTCCGGGGTGCTCAATGTCAAGGACAATAAAGTCCACTTTTTGTTCTTTACCTCGGAAGTTTACGATGAGCGAAACAATCCACCGTGGCCTTTTGGTGGATCGATCAGGTAATTGAACGATCACCCTAGTCTTTTTGAGTTGTATGAATTTGAGTTGGTCAAAGACGGACTTGGGGAGGATGTTTAATGAAGAGTAGTCATCTAGTCGAACATGGGTGAATGTAGAACCCTCAACTTCACACATAATCCGAGTTAACCGCTTGACTTTGCGGTTTTTGACTTTATGATTCATCACCAAGGATCTTGTCATAGATATGACATAATATTCAGTTCTTGATCATTTCTTACCCGTCTTTTTGGGTTTTAGTCGACTCTTCACAAATCTTTTAAGATCGGGCACATATTCTATGGCCTTAATCAATGGAAGCTCTAAGATCAGACTCTTGCAAAATGCTTCCATTTCAGAGTTGTCTATTTTTTTGAATTTTCAAAATTTTCAATTTGTTATTATTTTTTGTGTTACGGTCAGTAGGGGGGTCAGAGGTCAGTGGTTGTGTCTGATTATGAGTCACTGTCTGATTTAGTGGTTCGCAAGGTGGTGGCCTCACTTCTTCTGAATTTTGCATAGACTGGATGAGATCATATATTCTCTCAGTTAAAGTGTCTGCTCTTTGATTAATCCGAGCAATCTCATCCTCAAACATCTCATGACTAGTGATTGAATAATCATTCTCCATGTGCCGTGATTCTAGCATGTAATCTCGAGTAGAGTATTGATTGTTCATAATCATTATGGTTTGGTCATGAGTTATATTTCCTTGACTCTGGTTTTCTCGTGGATTGTCGAAGGAAAATTAATTGTACTCAAGAGGATAGTCATCGTGAGTATGGGATGGTTCCAGAGGATGTGAGATCATAGTAATCGAAAATCGTGTTCTACTGTCAATATCGGTCACTCTGTTGTTCATCCTCAATTCTGGTCTCTCTCTCATGTCCATAAGATTGTCAGAATGTGAGAGAGGGCTATTCTAAGAAGAAGTGTGGTCATAGGGTGGGATGTATGAGTGGGAAGAGAATGATGGCTGAGGGGGACTTGATTTGAAGAGCAGGTTCTCCTGAGAAGTGTAAGAAGAAGAATGTCATGATATGGTTGTGGAGATCAGGAAAGAAGACCATTTGCTTGTGATTGCAAGGTCTTTGATGCACACAAATCAAACACAAAACAAACACGTAGATTCACCCACTCAACACTGGTGAAGGCACGTTAGGGTTCAACTGCTTATCTTTTCAATTTTAATTTAATGACAAAACAATCTTGAAAATTAAGCGAAGTTGTTAGGTGCCGAAATATTTCACAAAGACTATCCCGAGTTCATACAAGTAGTTGCACCTACTTTCATACAATATAGGTGTAACTACGGACCGTTTAAACGGCTATCTGTGATACTTAAGGACGGAGCCTTCCAGAGTATCCTCTAAACCACCTACTCTGCTAAAGGAAGTCGGACCTTTTAAAATGGCTACCCGAGACCCTCACTGAAAAGTAGCTAATTATTTTTAAAATTAGTGGTCTGGCTGGAATTTTTTAGTTTTTGGCTCTGTCCTATGTGTGTGATCTTGTCCTTACAAACAATGAGTGGTTTCTCTCCACCAGACGCAAGGGTTAATTTTATGTTAATTATATTTATAGCCACTGTGATTAGCAGTCCCAATTTAAGGTTATCACTGAAGTTTATGTGAGCACAGAAATTCACGCCTAACGAGCAGTCCCAATTCCTTTAATTCCTAAGTTGTAAAACTTGAGGAGGGAAAATCAAAAAAGCCAATGCAAATATAAATCAATGATGCATGCTTAAGAAGACGACTTACAGTGACTCATCGCGTTCATCATGTGGGATGCAGTACAAGGAATTTTAAAATTTACACTAAATGATATGCAGATGAAATCACCCTAAGCAGATAGTTCTATTAGAGGTAAATAATTGATTTAAAAATTTGGCTAAGTTGAACGATCTACTATTATGTCTAGTTAGTGAATAGTGTGTGTCCTAAAATTTACGAGCACGAGCAAAAATATTCTAAACTAGCGTATGCGCTATCAAATTCTACACCACACCATAGAGAGTCAAGTCCTGAATATTATAAATTATTAGGGAACAAAGAGAGGGACCTTAAGAAAAATGCAGGAAATTAAATCTAGACTAACTCTCTCTCTAAATAAATAATAAATAAAAATTAGTCTTCTTCGTAGGTCCTTGATTTATATCCAAAATTAGCTCTGAGTAATCTTCGAAGAGAGAAATGGCAGTTAGTATCAAAAGTAAAAAAAATGCAAAATAAAAAAATGACACATAAATTATTTTCACAAAAATTAATTACAAAAAAAATAATTTAAAACCTTAAAAATTCACTATTCCCAGACAACGATGCCATTTGATGAACGTCAAATTTGCCTCTTTAAGAATAGATAATTGTCGTAGTATAGGAGACAAATTTAGTTCGTCAAAAACCACAATCTTTAAATGTTGTGGAATATTTTTACTTGGCAAGTCTACCAAGGTCGAATATAGGGAACAATGATTTTTGGTTGTGAGGCTTTAAATTAACTTCAATAATAATTTATTATTGCTCAATTAATTTCTGTGTCAGAAAACTATAATACAATGCAATAAAGATGCGATGCAATGCGAAGAAAAATAATAGGGTAGATGACAAAGCGCAGGATCTATGATTTTGTACAATTTTAATCCAAACAATGATGATCTATATCCTCAAAATTAAATCACAGATCAAGGGATATTCAGGAAATGAGTTTTTTAATCAATTTCAAGTTGCAGGCCAAGAGATTAATCAATAAACAATCCTGTCAAAAATTCCATGTAATTTGTTCCTCAAAATTAATAATGGATCAGACAAAAGGGGAGTCAAATAAATTGATCCTTGATTTAACCTCTGCAAAGGTTAAATTATTGGGAATAATCAACAATGATCACAAGGGGTTAATCAAATTAAAATCCTCAACTGAACTCTTGTAGAAGATATCGTTAATTCTCAACGAAAATGTAGCACAAATATGTCAAAATTAGCCTGCATATGTCCACAGAGATCCTCAAATAATAATTATCAATAGACAACTTCAGATCTGTCCACAAACTATGCTAAGTGATAGAGCATGAAAATATCTTCAAAATGACATATTATGCGCTAAAAACGGAGTTCGTATGAGAAAGGTATGCTAAATTGAAATTGCAGGGATTAAAATGGAAATAAAATGATTATTTTTCCTTCAAACGGGTCCCTAGAGGACTTATCTGCAATAAGGAAAACTTGCATGGTTTTTGTTGTAATTTTTCCAGTGCATCACATGCGTAGCACGTGACGCTGACGTCAATGACTAGTAAGGGCCTTCTTGTAATTATATGGAACAACGAGGTGCGTGTGCAATTTTCCCAACAAGTCACATGCTCTACACGTGACTCATGGCTGGCTGGTTCTTTTTCCAATTTTCAGATAACTGAGGGATTTGAATGCAAAAATCCCTCGCCTCAGATGCTCTTCACGTGGGAAAGCTGGGTAGTAGGCAGACAATCCTCCCTAGGTGGGCGACGCATCGAGGGCGAGGGCGGATCATTCAGGGGGCTTCGGTAGGCAGATGCGATGGAGTGCGATCGTCGTTGTGCTAAAACAGAGAAGTGGAGACACACGATTGTTGGACGAAGGATGGCTACGCGCACAGCTACTCCGCAACCATCAATGGCGGATTGACTTGATGAATGAGATCCTTCTTGCAAGAATAGAAGACTATTGGGCGGTCCTGCAAAGAATAACTTCCTCTTGATTCTTTGTGAATCAGGTCCAGATGAGAGCAGAAGAAGCTAACATGATTTTACTATAATTCGACTCTTACACACGTTATCCCAAAAAATTATGGCCTATGTACTTTGAAGTTGGTAGAATGGCCCACTGCTTATTCTTCCTAAATTATATTCATACCAATTATCCACTCCTGCTTGTTGCGTTGGAATCCTCCAGAATTTCCAACATTATAAATAGTGACACTAATTAAAGCACAATGCCATATTTGAAATCTGTGCCATTAATATCCACTATGAATCTTAATCAATATAGAACATATTCCAACTCATATCCTGTTGTAATTTAATGACAATCTGACAATCTCAATTCATTTGTTTCTTTGGAAATGATGGTTAAGAAAGAAAGTGTAGAAGTGATGTGTATAGCTGGAGAAGTCGGTGGCCGGAACAGAACAATGTTGATTCGAAATCAGAGAAATCTATCCTAGTTTGAATTAAAATTGGAAGCTTAGCAAGAATAGATACTTGGAAATTGGAAGTACAAGAAGTTGATGGAGATATGCCTAGACATAGAGTGCAGGACCCTCAAGGGTTGCTTCTCATGGAAGATGATTCTTGATGTTGTATGCGTTGGTTTGTTGCGATGGTGGTGCCATGAGATGTTTGCTACAGAGTTTGAAGGACCGAGCCGTTATGAGCTCTAGGTGTTGTTGTCATGTAGCGTCAGCAACCTAGGAAAAGGAAAGGGAAGTGGAGCTCCATTTGATGGTGAAGGATTGGGAGCTGAGCTTCGACTTTATTAAGGCTGGAGATGGTAGATCTGGAAGAAGAGAAGAGAAGCGGGGAGGGAGATAAAACGAAGGGGATTGGCCGAGGAAGAATGGAATCGTAGAAGGATGGGTGTTTGACTCAGAGAAGAAAATCAAGGAAGATGGTGAAGGTGTGAAGTCGGCGCCTGGATATGGAGCGCCCGAGGTAGCTCCAATTCTTGCCTCAATGGCCGACGATGGGACCACGAAGCTGTGCTTACCGGAAGGGGAAGCTACACAGAGCGCTGCTCCGCGGATCTGGCCGAAAAAAGGAGCCGCTGTCACCGGCTTGAGGAGGAAGGGCGGATGTCGATGAAGGTCGACCATCGTTGGATTTTATAGGAAGGCGAGTGTGTAACGGTTGATGGTGGTTTCATGCAGGTGGAGGAGGCGCAACGGTCGGTGATGGTGCGAGGCGTTACACTGAATAATGGTGGCGCATGGTTGTTGTGAAGGCGGAGGAGAAACGACTGGGAGGAGGAGCGTGCATGTGTTGGGGAAATTGGGGGAGATGAAGGAGGGTCACATGCCAAGCACGTGACCCAAGGGTGGCATGGAGAGAGAAAGGAATAGGGGTGCCATGTGGCACACCCAGGGGATGCCATGTGGCACCCCTAAAAAATTTCAAAAATAAAGAGGAAGGAAATTAGAAAAGAAATAGAAGAAGATCTCGGATCGAAAAATTTCTTTCATGAAATTGTTCATCTCAATGAGATCTACAATTTCATGAAGGACTCGGGAGCAAAAGAGCTCATCTCTGTGAAGTGGTATTTTTGGTGGTTCTCCATGTGTATAGAAAACTAGCTTTTTGAGGTTTTGCAATTTTTTGGCAATTTTAAAAGAGGATAAAAATTCTATGAAAAATATTATAAAATAAAAGAAAATTAATTACACGCAAATCTATTTTTTTATTTTTAATAAATAAGAAAAAAAGGGGAAATAAAATAGAAGTACAACACATGCAACTTTTGTACAGACTCACAATGGACACTTGGACACAGTCGGTTTCTTTGATTTCAATTTTAATCTAGATTTGGATTTTTGTATCGCTTACTAAAACTTTCATCAAAGAACACTAATGAAGAATAGAATTAAAAGGGTTAAATATGTACATAAAACTTCGGTCAAAAATAGCAAAAAGTTAAAATGCGCAAAAGAGGCCCAAAACCCAACTTTCTTATATGAGCTCTGAATTTTATGAAATTAGTCTTTCTTTGAAGGTATTTTAAAATGGAGTACATAAAAATGAGTAGACCAAAATCGGACACTATATGAGGGAGATATGCTCATTTTAGTCGGCCAGATGTGAAATCAAAATTTTGGATTATTTTACACTTTAGTAGATTTTTTTGTATTTTTTATTTATTCTTGTTAGTAATATCTACACAATGGAGGTGATTTGGGGTTAATCGGAGTTAGGATGAATTAATTAAAGATATGGGAAGTTAGCGGCTTTTTAGGCTAATTTACACTTCGAATTTTTAATGCATTTATGCACGATGAAATGCAAATATTATTCACACATGTATGAATGCTAATAAGGCTTTATTAATGATTAAATGCATGTGAATATTGGGGAACAGAGCCTAATTGACCATTTTTAGCATGATGAATATGAGATTCATCACTGAGGTGGCTAAAGCGACACAACCATGTCTAGTCATGAGAGTTGGCGGAGGAGAATGGAGCTGATATGCAAACTCCGACCATTGAAGGATGTGCCTACAAGAAGGGTTACAAATAGCCAAAGTAGTGCTCATGTGAGGAGTTGCAAGTGGGATGGGGGCTTGAGCATGGCGGAGAGAGTGGTGGCTCGACGGGTTCTATACCTTGAAGACGGAGAAGGTAGGTTGACGAGGAGGGAGGTTTTCTAGCAGAGGATAGGGTGATTTGGATCCTCCGCAAAGGTCGGAGGAGTCTGACGAAGTTGATGGTGATGTGAATCGAATGTGAGGGTGATTGTGTGCGATTAATTAATTAAGAGAAAAATAAAAGAAGGGGCACATATTTGTACCTGGAGATCAGAGATGGTTACCAGCATGTGGAATTTGCTTGGATTGAGGACTTGGGTGGTCCTTGGATTGTCGCATGACGAGGGTAGCCAATCCTCAATGCTCAGTGGTTGTCGGAGTCACTGTGGATTGACATCGTATTAAAGTCATCATTGCCTCACCGATTTAGACCCTCTGCTATCACAGGAGGAGAGAGGGAGGCTAGGGTTTAGCACCTTGATTGGTGGACGGGATGATTAGTTGGCAGAGAGGAGGGATTTACAGGTGGAGGATAGGTGTTACAGATTAGGTTTTAGGTGAAGTTTCAACAGCTGAAGTGAGGGCGTGGAGTGATGGAGGGTTGTAGTGATGATCAGGCATTGATGGCGGATCTGGTGACAACGTGGAGGTGGCAAGAAGAGGTGGTCAGTCGTTGGTTCTAAAAAAGGAAGGGGGAGAGGGTGCGGTGAGGCGAGGAATGCAGGGAGACGATGAGCGGGAGGTGAATGACGTAGTCCTGACCGTGGGATCATACGATCCAACCATCAAGAGGAGAGTGCATGTGGGCTGCCTAGATCAGATCGAGAGATCTGTACTAAGGGGTGATAGCTTGTGCGGGTGAATATCCCATATGGGTCTTGTCATTTGATCCTACGGCGAGGGATGGAGCGGGTGATGTGGAAGGAGTAGGGTCGTAGGATGAGACGTGATCGTGTGGTGGAGGAAGAGGCAGAAAGGAGAGGCTCAGATAAGATCATATGATCTCATCCAGTGGTGGAGATTAAGGCGGGGATGGAAGGACATGATGAAGGCAGGTGAATGGATTTGATGATGGGGAATGAAGAGATGATGTGAAAGGAGTAGGGTTGTTGGATGGGCACCAATCATGTGGCTATGTTTTTGGCTCTAGGAGGTGGTCCTTATGAGATGAGCAAATGGATTAGACGACTGAGGGAGAGTGGGAAAGGAACATCTAAGATGGAGGAGGACATAGGATGATAAGACAACCGTGGAGGGTGGCAGGTGGCGCATGGAGGAGCAGCCACTTGGGCGGCCTAGAGGGTGCCACGTGGCCCAATCAGAAAAATCAAAAATTAAGAAAATAAAGAAAATTAGAAAAGAAATAATTATAAGTTGAATTAGTAAAAAGTCAAAACACGAAAGTTGTAGATCACATTGAGATCTACAAGTTTTATGCTGAGAAAAAAGCAAAAAAGGTTTCAATTATTAAAAGAAGAATTTTTGCAAGAATTTTTAATGAATATAAAAACTTATTTGTGTTGTTTTGTGATTTCTTTGTATTTTTAATATTTTTTAAATACAAAATAAATATTATAATAATTAACCTAATTTTTAGGAATTCTTAATAAAGAAAAAAAGAAAAGTGTTAGTAAATAAATACAATAATTAGGGTTAGATATTTAATGTCAATTATACACATATTATTTACAATATAATAGAAGGTAACGTTAGTGAATTAATGGTGGTTTTTATTGAACTATTTAAGTTAAGAATGTAATAAATAGATTTTATAATGATGTACCTGGGATTCAGCATCCCCCTATACTTAAACTATGCTGGCCCTCGAGCATCTATTGAATGAAGGAGATGGATTAATTCTTGACAGTGCAAGTGAATTTTCAAGGCTTAATTCGTTGATTGAGTTATCCTAAAATTCTGAGCTCAACAATGCTCTAGTCAAAAGGAATCTAACTTCTCTATTTATCATACTCTCTTATATGTATATAAAATATAAGGATATGATAATTAGTCTACTACAATCATGAGAGTTGAGCCGAGATGTCATCCAAAGTTCCAGTCCAGGAGACTCTCCTCTAGACCTAATCCTCATCACTAGGGAATAAGTCGATTCTTACATCCAGTCAATCATCTCATTAGTTTGTCAAACTTGAAAGTGCAGATGGATGGCTAGATGATGGAGTGCAAAGGATTATGTATATTTTTCTCTCCCTCACATTGGAACAAGGGGCCTCTTGAGTGAATTATTACTCAACACATGTATATTTTTATTTTGTAGATCAATGTGTCCATCAAGAGAATACGGAGTCATCTGCACTTGTTTTCTTGACAGTACACTGAGGTGTGTCTTTTGAGTATCTAAGATACCTTTGGAACCCAGACTTGGATCACTATATGATGTAGAGGCCCTTTTGGGTGCTAGCTCGACTCCTAGGTCCTAATAGAATTTGGGCCAAGTGGACACTTTGAAATGGCTGGGAGCGCTCGCCTTTGGTGGAAGCTCATAGAATTTTTATTTGTGATATAGAGCTTTTTTTTGAGAGAACTTCTCTTTCAATATTTATTTCTTTTATTTTCTTTTTGGCTAGCTCCACTGCTTTTACCAAGAGTTGGCGCACACTGATCAACAATTATTTAGTTTCATCACACCCTGGGACATAGGTCAGTATCAAGAGAAAGCATGCGAACTTGTTCGCATACTAGCTAGGGTTTTGCTAACACTGAGGTTTCTTGAAGCCTTCAATGACTTTATCCATCCTCAAGCATCATTAAATCAGATCTAGACTCAAATCACCAGTACCAGTTCCTCAAGTGATAACTCGACTCATGTCATCAATCGTGCAGTAGTGAAAGTGATGTGTTGATCATATTCTTTATAAGGTAGAGATGAAGAGTGTAATATAATACTCAAATCTTCAAATTAGGGAAGTGTGGATTATTAAGTTCAAAACCGCAATGAGTAAGGTTGGTTAACTCAATCTCTCAATATCTCAGAAATCAAGTGTCTTCAAATCCTGAATTCTTGAGTGATAGTGAGTGTGTCAGGAATAAACCAACTCCGGAGTTAGAGAATTTTTGGAATTTTGAGTTTTGAATATTTTATGAATTGTTTTTAATTCTGTAGAGATATAATGACTGCCCCAACTCATATGAATAGTTGCATCTTCTTCCAACCAGTATGGGTGTAAGTACGGACCATAAAAATATGGCAACCCGTTACTTGAGGACGGAGCCTTACACAATGTCCACTAAACCACCCACTCTGCCAAGGGAGACAGTAGTTCCCTCACTGAAGTGTAGATACTCCTTTTAAATCCTAGTAGTCAGAGTCTCTACCAAATAAAATTTTTAATTTTTCAGATTTTTAAGGAATTTTTGAATAAAGTTAATTTTTATTTACAAAACAGTTAGTCCCTCATATTTTAAAAAGATTTTTACAAAAAAATTTACAAAAATCAATTCACAGGTATACTTAAACCTTAGCACAAGTTATATGAAGCCATATCTCCAGTTAAATACAAGGTGCTAGTGAAACTGACTGAAGGGCCCCCTATACTTAGGACAAAAATGACCTAAGTATAAGAAGACAGGTAGAGGGAAGATGGACATGTCATGTTCCCCTATATTTAGGCTAAAAATAGCATAAGTATTGGATATTAATTTTTGGGCTGGGGGCCCATGAATTGTTAGGGTTAGAGGGGAGGGGTGTGAATTTTTATAGAATAATAGATGGAGTGGAGAGGAAGGTGAGTAGATACACAGAGATGGATGTGGGGGGAGGTAGATCATTGAGTGATCTACTTTTTCTTCATCTTTTTTACACACATGAGCCCTCGAACGAGGACCACTAGAAATGCACATGATACACACTTTTTTTTTGACAAGAGATGCACGAATAATAATTTTGACTCAATTCCTTAAGTTCTTCAGGAATTCTTCTACGCCTCCTCGTAGTTGGAGCTCCCAACACCACGCCTCCATGGGTATCAAGCATCCTCGGTCTCCACAGGCCATACCACAAAAGAAATACTCAAAAAAATATCAAGAAAAATAATCAACAAATGATGCAAAAACACAATGAGAGGACCTGAAATTTTTGAAAATATTCACATCTTGAATAATACAATAAAATTCAACAAACAAACAAACACGAGTCGTGTCCCCAACAATGGTGCCATTGGATAAATGCAAAAATCATCTCTTTAATAATAAGGAATTGTAGTATAGGAGTCGATTTTCAGTCCAGCAAAAACCACACTTTCGAATTTGTGGAAGTTATTTTACTTGGTAAGTTAACCAAGGTCGAACACAATGGAACAAGCCTCTTCGTCTATTTATCAAACTCTATTGATTAATTCTTAAGCGATTATATTCTCGAATCTAGGTCTTTATATGCAAAGAAAAAATGACGTAGAAATGCAAGCAGAATACACAAGAAAATGATGCAGAGATAATGTGGCATGCAAAGACATAATAATATAATGCATGCGTTTTTATTTGGTTTTAAATGCAATTGAATATGAGATATGTGTGTGAATTATATGCAGGCAGATACAAATATGCCCTAAAAATGTCAAATCAGTGAGCAATCAAATAAGCATTGAATTCAGAATCAAATTGCGTAATAAGGGTGATTAATGGCATTGAAATAGTGAGAACGGGACACTATATATCCTCGAGGAATTAGCAGCTACAATTCAATGTCAACGCATGAATTAAATTATGCCATAAAATAGAGAATAAAATATGTGACACAAATGAAACTTAAATGATTCAATTTGGATTTAAAATGTCAAGAAATGCTAAAAATAATGCAAAGGGCATAAATGTAATAAAAATGCATGAAAAATAAAGATATATATCACAAATAGGCACTTCGATGGATATGCAATTTAAAAAATCAGAGGGGCCCAAATATAATTTTTCCTTATGCACGAGGGCTTTTCTATAATTGTGTAGAATCGGCGGGCCTCTTGTATAATTTACCCCAGGCGCCCACGTGAGGCACGTGCCTGGAGGACCTGAATGCAAATGATGGAAGTTATATGTTCCACTATGCAATTTACCCCAACCCCCATTTTGTGAGGCATGACAGAGGGCTAGGCTTAGGAGGTGGTCCAGGCTCGAGCTGCATGTGGCACATGTAGGTGGGTCCGAAGGTGGTTTGGTCTACCCGAGCCTGTAGGGTATGCATGGAGGCTCGGGCATCATCTAGACCATCTGATCTAGTTGATCGAACGGTACCTGCTCTTTGTGCTCCGCCTCCTATGACGACAAGGGGACTATGCTCCAGCGACCTTCCTTGAGCTCCACCAAGGATCTGCTTGTTGGTCAATGGTCCGAGAAGCTCGAGGAAGCCCCATCGATGATCTAGCTGGCGGTGTGGGGGGACTGAGGTGGCTGAAGCGACACGACGACGTCTGGTCATCAAAGGTGGCAGAGGAGAACGAAGCTGATGTGTAAAGTCCAACTATTGAAGGATGTGCCTGGAAGAAGGGCTATGTATAGACGAAGTAGTGCTCATGTGAGGAGTTGTGAGTGGGATGGGGGCCTGAGTGTGATGGAGAGAGTGGAGGCTCAACGGGTTCTCCACCTTGAAGGAAGAGAAGGTGGGTCAATTTGGAGGGAGTTTTCGGTAGAGGGAGAGGGTGATCTGGATCCTCCACAAAGGTCGAAAGAGTCTGACGAAGGTGATGGTGATGTGAATTGAAGGTGAGGGTGATTGTTTTCGATGAATTAATTAAGAGAAAATAAAATAAGGGGCACGGATGTGTACCTTGAGCATGGAGATGGTCACCGATGGGCAGAGTTGGCTTGGGTTGAGGACCTGGGTAGTCCTCAGGTCGTCGCACGATGAGGGCAACCTTTCCTCAGTGCCCAGCGGTCGTTAGAGGCACCATGACACGGCAGAGTCGTCATGGGTCAACACCGAAGTAGAGTCATCATTGTCTCACCGATTTAGCTCTTCCACTATCACCGAAGGGGTGAGGGAGGTTGGGCTTTATCTCCTTGATTAGTGGATGGGGTGATTAGGTGGCGGAGCGAAGGGATTTATAGGTGGAGGATGGGTGTTACAAGCGAGGTGTGAGGCCAAGTGAGGGAGTGGAGTGATGGAGGGGTGTAGTGATGATCATGCGTTGATGGAAGATCTTGGGACGACGTGGAGGTGGCGAGAAGAGGTCTTCAGTCGTGGGTTCTAAAAAAAGAAGGGGAGAGGGCACGGTGAGGCGAGGAACGCAGTGAGATGATGAGCGGGAGGTGGATGACGTAGTCCTGGCCGTTGGATCTTACGATCCAACTATCAGGATGGGAGCAGAAGTGGGTCACCTAGATCAGATCGAGAGATCTGATCTAAGGGGTGATATATTGGCGCGAGTGAAGGGCTCAGATGGGTCTTGGCATCTGATCCTACGATGGGGGATGGAGCGGGTGACGTGGAAGGAGTAGGTTCGTAGGATGAGAGGTGATCGTGTGGCAGAGGAAGAGGTGGAAAGGAGAGGCTCAGATAAAATCTTATGATCTCATCCAACGGTGGAGATTGAGGTGGGGATGGATGGACAGGATGAAAGCGGGTGAATGGATCTGACGATGGAGAATGAAGAGATGATGTGGAAGGAGTAGGCTTATTGGATGGGCACCGATCATGTGGCTGAGTTTTAGGTGATAGGGGGTAGTCCAGATGAGATGAGGGAATGGATCAAACGACTGAGGGAGAGTGGGAAAGGAACCGCTAAGATGTAGGCAGCCAGAGGATGTTCGGACGACCGTGGAGGGTGGCGGGTGGCACAAGAAGGAGCGACCACGTGGGTGGCCCAGAGGACGCCACGTGGCCCAATCAGAAAAATAAAAAATAAGAAAATAAAGAAATTTTGAAAAGAAAAAATTAGAGGTTGAATTAGCAAAAATTCAAAATGTGGATGTTGTATATCTCATTGATATCTATAAGTTTTATGTTGACGAAAAAGCCAAAAGAAGTCAATTATTCAAAGAAGAGTTTTTACAAGCATTTTTAATGAATAAAAACACATGTTTTAGTGGTTTGTTATTTCTTTATATTTTTAAATTTTTTAAGACAAAACAAATATTTACAATAATTAACCTTATTTTTAGCAATTATGAATAAAGAAAATAAAGAAAGTATTAGTAATTTATAAGCAATAATTAATGTTAGATATTTAGTGTCAATTATACACAGATTATTTACAATATAATACATGGTAATGCTAGTGAATTAATGATGATTGTTATTGAATTATTTAAGTTAAGAGGGTAATAAATAGATCTGGCATACATCAATATCCAATAGGTAGAGCTTATCTTAATTTGAAAGACTACTTCAAAACTACCAAAAAATTACAAAGATAAATAGTGAACTCTCATGGATTCACATGTTGTGTTAGTGAACCCATCATTGTTTTGATGTTTAATTGATTTAATTATATCAAAGATAAAAAAAATTCACGCACTTACACCAAATTTCTTCACTTCTTTTTATCTCTTCTTTTCATTTTGCTCATTTTGAATTATCACTCTTTTCCTTCTTCAGTTTATTTCTTGTTCATCTCTGTGCTCTTAATTCTTCATCTCACATCTTTTTACTTCTCAAGATGAAGTATCTGGAATAATTTTGTTTGGAACTTGCGAACACCTTCATCCTACCCAATGCGGACATCTCTAAAAAATAATGGTGATTCCAGAGAAATCGGTTCGAACTTTGCGAACTGCTTTCAAAACTCCCCATTTTCTTATTCTCCTAGAATTCAAGATGGCACTCTTCCTGAATTCTCTTCCTTTCGAATGGAGATATTCTAATAAATTTTAGGAATGACCCCCATATTGAACATATTCAATCATCTGGTGTATATTTCAAGACTGGACGAAGTATATTCCCTATTGCAGACCAATAAACTGATCTAGTTTTTTCATCATCAAATTCTGAATCAAAAATGTCTCCTCAAAAAGGGAAGGTACATACAAATCGATCAGAATGAGATCAATGCCCACATGCTCTCCTCCATTCAGGTGATTCAACAATAGTTGACCACACAGTACAAGACACATGTCATCCTCCAAGAAATACTCATGGAGATGAGGAGGGATAGAGAAAACATAGGAGGAGGGGAAAACACTAGGCAAATGGACACCATATATGAGAGGAGGAGAGAAGAGAGGTATCAAAGCTGACTCTGAAAGAAACATACAATCTTGGAGCCAGTCAGGTTTCAAATTCGATCCATATAACATAGATCATGGATATTTCGAACTCGGGTCATAGTTACTCTCTCTTGCCCACTTTCTATGGGAATACAAACGAGGAACCCTACAGGCACATGCAGCAATTTAACTGCACTGTGGAACAATGCACTATCCCAACATCGTATTGGAGGTAGTTAAGATGATCAAATGCCCATTTAGCCTTCAGGATAAGGCTCCTGAGTGGATTAATCACTTGGGGAAGGGGGTAACGACTTCGGAAGAGCTGAAATCAAATTTTATGCATAAGTACTATCCCTTGGGTCTATTAAATCAAATGCGAGCATTGATCTCGAACTTCTCATAGTTGTTCCACGAGCCAATTCAGGAGTCTTGGTAATGTTTAAAAGATTTGCAGGAGAAGTGCCCCCATCGTGATATACCGAAGACTAGTTTGGTCTAGAATTTCGTCGGAGGTTTGAATCAAGATAGCCAAACGCCGGTGGATGCCTCATGTGGAGGATCTCATTTTAACAAGGACAACAATGTTGTTTGGCAAATCTTTGAGGAGATGGCTAAGAGATCGACCACATTGTTTTTATCCTGTGCTTTCCAAAAGAATCACCAGATCCTCCACAAATCTGTCAATATGACATCATCTCACAAAGAGGACATGAATGTGATTTCCAGTCTGAGCATTATCAGGTACCACATGTCAAAGGTTGACATAATTAAGAAGTTATTATAGGACCTCGAGAAATAAATATGATCGAACAAAGAACCAAGAATGTATGCAATCTTGACCAGATTACGAAGCAGTTTGAGCTACTGATGAACACATTCAACTCGTGTCAATCTACAAGTTTACCAGTCGAAACCTTTGTTGTTGAGCCGAAAGCACAACTACAACAGCAGAGTCAAGGGCAACCTCAGTGAGTCCAACATGTGTGTGCAGGCACTTGGCCAGGACACACCACCACAACAGCAAACACAGACGATCATGTACCATCTGGAGCTTCTGACATATGCCGAGTCATTCTTTCCACCCCCACCCAAATTTCAAGAGGTGAATGGTATATGAGATAATGAGATGTAATTGACCAATCCAAATGGACATCAGTAGGGTTAATTAACTATCATCCGGTTGTTCTGCAAACATCAAGTTGGAAGAACCATCAAGCACCAGTCTCCACATAGTGCTCAAACTTGGAGACAAAACCACCCTGACATATTGATAGCAGAAGTATCATCAATATACAGCTACTCAATACCAGAATTAGTATCCCCCTCCTCCACATTATCAAAAGTGTACTCCTCATCTATTTTATCGGAGATACTAGTCATAGCCTCCACACTTGTATCAATCTCAGATTGCTCAGCACATCTAATAGATTAAGGCAACACCACCTAGCCCTAAATTGCCTAGCTCATCTCGTGAAGAACATGATAAAGATGAGCCAGAAGTTGGATGACCTGACCGCCGAAAAGACTATCATTCACATGTCGGTCGAAGCCAATCCCAATAATTTTCATCGTAAGGAGCAGGAAGCTTGTCTTGAATCCCCCCCCACGGAGTCAGATATGAGTACTTCAATTATGTTATATAACGTTGTGACTCTTAGGAGCAGTAGGGCATTACAGCTATCTGCAACAACAATGAGGAAAAATAAAGGCATATCAAAATCATATGCAACATCTGATCTCATAATCAGGTCATGGGAAGAAAAGAAGAGCATGGAGTTGCACCAAATCCAAAATACCAAAAAATAAAGAAAATGAAAACACTAAAAATATAGTAATAGATGTGGCCAAGTCTTGCTTGCCAAGGAGATGCCAGTATCGACAATAGCTCCCATGCAAGCCGATGAAGCCATTCTTTCTACTTATATCCTTCCGCCATGATGAATGATTATAGCTCTTCTAATGATTCATTTATAGAAGATAATTAACAGTAATAGTTTAATTCTGGAAATGTAAATATTTTATTTCCTGATGCAATGAAAAAATAAGAAAAAATTTAAAAATGAAAAATACTTTGTCTAACCCTAGAGTTGTGGAAATATTACAAAATATCTTTCTGAAAATGCCATTATTGAAAGCCATGGAATACATGCCAACTGTAAATAAAGGACTGAAAGGGGCATGTACATCAAAGCGTCAACCTCGCAAGAATAGACATAGGAGAGAAAAAAAGCACGTTCTAACCATGGGCACAGTAAATGTGATCAGCAATCTCCCAACCAGAAATAATTACATGGGAACTTTTTTAAACAGATATGAGGTCTTTGAACTAAGTTTTGGGTGCACTCTTCTTATTCGCAGCTCTTTAATAAACCCCATGCCCATTTCTCTTCTCAAGGAATTCGGTATGGGTCTGCTAAAATCAACAAGGATGATCCTATAGTTTGTTGATCATTCCATTAAATGACCCTGAGGTATATTCGAGGATGTTACTATAACTGTGCAAGGTATGAAATTCCATGTGGACTTCATTGTCTCTGATAGGTAATCCTTTGCATCGTTACCCCAGACTCCTATCATACTTCACCGACTGTTTCCTTTGAATAGCCAAAGCGGTAGTTGATTACACATCTAGAAAGAATACCTTTCGCTCTCGTAGAGACAAGGCTACCATAGAGATGATCACAGCTTGAAATCAATAGATCACACATATAAGGAAAGTGAACCATATAGTCCACATACAGAAGACCAGGACATCATTGATGATATCAAATATTTCAAATTTGTCCTTGAATGATATTTTGACACAAGAATTCATCATCCGGGAGAAAGAACTAGAAAGCACAGTCAAATATTGTTCTTAAGCCAGCAGGGAGATTCATGCAGATGAGTTTATCAAATTATTTGAAGAAAGATCATCCCAAACCGAACAAGAAGAAACAATTGCAGTCATGTTCATTTTTTTGTTATCTTAGCCAAGAGTGATCGAGGTGGAAAGTAAATTATTGGCAAACCATGCACTTAGTATAGTCTCAAAGGTTAGTGATAAGACAACTCAGACTCTACCTAAATTAAATTCGCTTGTGATGAATCTGAAGTATGCCTTCCTTGAGGGTGTGCATGAACAATATCTAGTCATTATCAGTTCATGATTGACCATGGATCAAGAATCTCTCTTGCTTGAGGTTCTAGAGAACAACCACAAGTCTCTTGGTTGGAATGCTTCTGATCTCCTAGGGATCAATCCATCCCTATGTTCACATCATATCTACTTAAAGGATGATAACAAGTCGTCCAACGAATTTCAATGCAACTTGAACCCTAATCTCCGAGAAATTTTCATGAAAGAGACCATAAAGTGGTGTGGGGTTGCCTTTATTTATCCCATCTCCAATTCTAAATGGGTAAGACCATTGCACGTGGTTCCAAAGAACTGCATAATTACAATGGTTATAAATGACCAAGGAGAGGAGATCTCTACTCGAGTACCAGCATCATGCGTATTTGTGTAGATTATTGACGCCTAAATTCAGCTACCAAGAAATACACTTTCCTCTACCATTTATTGATCAAGTTCCTTAAAAATTTGTAGGGAAATAGTTCTTTTCTTTCTTGGATGGGTACGATGGGTACAATCAAGTGGTGATCGCCCTTGAAGACCAAGAGCAGACCACTTTTACTGAAAAAAGTAGAATGCCCATGTTAAGAATTATTTAGTTTTTTGTTTTATTGTAGGTGGGAAAATTGTAATTTCTCAAGAAGACCACTTAAATAATGTTAATTATTAAATTAAAAGCGGTCAAATTTATTTTACTTGGGCAAGCCCAAGGTTGAACTCAAGGAGACAATAGTCTCCTTATGTCATTTTTTAGGTTATTTAGAGACTAGGTTTTTTAGATTTTTTTATGCAATTCATGAATAAACTGCAAATATGGCTAAGTCCAGGGGTATTTTCATAAAATATCAGTTAAATTAATTCCAAAATTCTATAAACGTGATCATAATGTTAATGCATGTACAATTAAGCTACTATGATTTTTTTGGCAATTTTCTAATGTAAAACAAACTTTAAATAAATTAAATAATATGAAATTAGTGATTATGTGTAATTTAATTTTAATATTAGGCAAAGCTTAATATTTTCAAGAAATAAAATTATCCTAGATATGTCTAATTAATAGTCCTCAGGAAAATTCTAAATCCAAAAGGTGCTAATCTTACAGGAAATTAAAAGTAAATCATCCAAGTCACTAATTAGTTTATTTTAGGCAAAATGCAAGCAAAATGAGATGATTTTTGGGCACAAGATAGAAGAAACTTAATTGTACAGACTATGGATTTTAGTGAATTTTTGGAGCTAAGTATAAATTAATACAAAGTTTAGAAGCTCAACTGTGTAAAATACACTATTTATACACATCAGCGATTTTATTAAATTATACAAATCTCATAAAAATACAAATAAATGATCTCAACACTGGCAATTAATTATGATATCAAAATTAACTTTTATAATTAAAATATGACGAGAAATGATAGTTCAAATTGATAATTAAATGCAGGGGTCTATTGACAATTAAAATAAAGCTAAAGAAAATAGTGCTTGGGCCGCTTATTTAATTATCTTAACCTACAATGGTTTATATGCAAATATTCCAGCGGGAACGAGTAATGCACGTGATTTTCTGATGGCAGTAGTGGAATGCGAATATCCAAGAAGGAGGCTGATGATCCTAATTTCCATCTCTTTAAGAATAATGTATTGCAGTATAGAAGATGAAAATCAGATCGTTAAAGACCACCTTTTTGAATAGGTGGAGTAATTTAACTTGGAAAGTGTACTAAGGTAGAACTCATTGATGATTTTCATTAGCAGCATGGTTTTAAAATAATCTAAATAATTAATCATTTGCAATATTAATTCCAATGTCAGGAAATGATGTAGATGTAGATAAGGATGTAATCAAACAAATAAAGTTAAAGAAGATGAAAATAAATAAAAGGTAGAAGAAGAAATGGATCTGTAATAATGAATTTTAGTTCCAATAAAAAGAATTACTAGAATCCTCAAATAAATTCACAGATCTAAAAAATCCAAGAGGTGTTTACCAAAAAAAATCCTTCGTTATTGGTTCTAAGTATTCAAGAATCAAATCTGGCAATTAATTGAGATTAATGTCTGAATTATTATTTGAAAGTTAGATCTCCAAATTACATGCACATTAACTCCCTAAGAATAATCCTCAGATCATCAAGTATTGGGGAGATAATTAATTAAGTCTCATTTATTTAATCCCTGCAGAAATATATACATTTTTCCCAAATAGAGTTGTTGAAATGATTCAAATTAATCCTACATATATCAATGTAACCTCAAACAATAATTGGTAATAAAAAGCTTCTAATCTGTTCAGAAATTAGAAAGAATTGTAGAGCAAGGAACAAGCTTTAAAATGACATAAAATACGTAAAATTTGGATTAAATATGAGAAAAATCTTCAATAAAACAGCTTTACAGACTAAAATGCAATAAATAAGTTTCCTTTTCAAATTGGTCCTCAGAAGGGACTTATCTACGATTCATAAAATTTGAAGGTGTGCCTCTTTAATTTACCCTACTGGGGATTTCTTTAAACATTAAAAGGTAGAGGGTCACATACGTAAAATATCCTAAGTTACGCGCGTGTGGCATGAGACTAGACTCTTCTGCAATTACTAGATACTCTAGGGGTCCATGATGTAAATGTCCAAAAATCATGTGCGGACACGTAAGGAAGGTGAGGCTCTATTACAATTATGGGGCTGAAGCTCCACGTGGTGCTTCCTTTTTGGTTCGAGCCACCCGAGGCAGGGAGGCTTGATATCTCCACGTGGATGCTTCCTTCATAATTATATGGTGAGTTGATCAATGGCGGAGAAGAGGTGGAACTAGGAACATTAGATCAAGGCTAAAAAGACGAGATCCAATGGTACTTGTGCTTTAGTGGGGAGATCTTCTTCTTCCTCAATTCGAGTGGTGGACGACAGTTGATGGAGCGATGAAGAGGGGATTCTTTAGCAGAGCTACTCATCCTCTCATTCTATTTAATGGTAGATGAAGTCTAAGAGGAGCTCAGGAACTCATCTCTCTATGGAGTTCCAAGAAGGATGAGGGACCTCCTCTCGGTCGATCTCAAGCGAGGCAAGGTAGATGATAGAACTTGGGTTCCTGCAAGGGATAGCAGAAGAAGAAAAAGGAGAGGTGGGATGGGTGGTGTAGCTCTGTCAAATGGTGAGGAGTGGAGCTTCGAGCTCCGGCCTTAGCAAAGACAATGCTAGAGAGACCAAGGAGATAGAGAGGAACTAGAGGGAGGGCGTATAGTGAGATGGAGTCGGAGCGAAGAGGGGATGGATGTTGTGATTTCTGGACTGGGGATGAACTTGATGATTTGATCGAGGAAGATGAATATGGGATAACGGGATATACCTGGGATGAACAATGAGAAATATTGAACTATTGGAGCAGATGCAGGGTCGATTCGCCTAGAAGGAAGACATCTGAGGACCACTTGGTTCTTTGCCTTTATGCTTTGGCAAAAGGAAATAGAGACTCTGTAGATTTAAAGCTTCTACACAGCAAGAGAAAGGAGGATGTGGATCTCACCACACCTTTGTCTCATCGTCTCCTGACGAAAGCTTCTCTGAGCTATCACCTGAGGAGAATCGAGGCTAGAGGGGAGAAGACTCTACAATTGGTGGATGGGCATTGAAGTCGGAGGTGGTGGTGGTTTTATGGGGCTGATCAAAGGGTTATTATGGCATCAATGTAGGAATTGAATGTTCGACAAAGGTGGTGATGATGAGGGGGGTTACATGCAAGGGTAAATGAAGACAGGCAATGGTGAAGATCGACGAGCGTTAAAGGTTGAAAACAAGTCGCATGCATTCTAAAAGTATAACGGTTGGTGGAGGGGTGAGTTGACCAAGGTCAAGTCACGAAGGCACGTGATTGGTGGAGAGGCACTAGAGAGAGGAGGAGGGAGCGGTTGGCGTGGCGGCTGAAGTTGACGAATCAACAGTCGACGTGTGGTGCAAGGGTTGACCAGGAGGTTGACTAATGAATAAAATAAAGAAAAGAAGAACGAAAATAGGAGAAAAGGTCAAATTAACAAGTAGTAAATATAAAAGTTGATGGTTTTTATGAGATTTACAACTTTCATGAAGGATCCAAAAGCAAATAAGTTGTATGTACAAAACACAAATTTTATATAGGTATTAGTGCCCCATTAATCACCATGATTTTTAGTTTTGTAATTTTTTGTATTTTAATTGCATTCTAATTAGTGATTAATATGTATATATATACATAATTAATATATTTTTTTATGGATTTTAATAGGTTAGAAAATAAAAATACACAAGCATATCTACAATATATACAAGTTCAAGCTCTCTTGTTTTCTCTATATTTTGTGATTTTTTTTACTTTATTTCTTAATTTCATGTTAGTTAACAACTCAAAGAAAGTTACAGGAGAAGAATTAAGATAAAGAGGTGCTATTTTACACATAAATGATAATCTCAATTATATAAAAATCAAGGTTGTGAAGTTAATTGATCTATTTTAGGGGATTTGATTAGTTAATTCACATGGAAATTTTGCTAAGATAACCATATAGAGTAGATGAAACATGGATTCATCACCCCCCCATACTTCGATCTATGCTCATCCCTAAGTAGTTTGAATGAGTTTGAAGGCTAAATGCTTGATTGTGCAAGTGTGAATACAATATTTGAAGACCAGTCTAAAAGTTTCAAGTGACTCCTTAAATCTAAGTCTAACCAAGTCCCATCCAAAGGAACTCAACATTTTTAATTATTAGACTATCCATAGATATGTGTATCTATAGTAGGTATGATTTTATTGTGTTGATTTCATTCTCTTTTGTAGAATATTTTTTCGCTCGAAGCCCTAGTCTAAGAGGCTCCCCTAATGTCCCAATCCTCAACTCCAGTCCAATGATCGAGTTTCCCATTAATTCAATGTATTTTTACTTGTTAGACTTGAAAGTGTAATGGTGAATAGGCCAAGTACGTAGGAAATAGGATTAGGTCATTTCTTTTCTACTCTCATTGGAACAAGGATCTCTCAGGTGCCTTATTACACACACATGTATTTTTGGTTGTGAATCATCATGTCCGTCAAGATATTTTGGACTCGTCTGCAATTATTTTCTTGGGAATGCACCAGAGTACATCTCTTTTGAGTATCTATTGTACCTTTGACAAGCAGACTTGTATCACTATACGATGTAGTGGTCTTTTTGGGTGCTAGCATGACTCCTACGACCTACTAGCATTGGTCCAAGTGGACACTTTGAAAAGGTTGAGAGCGCTCGTCAGTAATTAAGCTATTTCTGCAGAAATTTTCTTTGATATTTTGAGCTCTTTCTTTAATTTTTGGAATGATATTGGACGGGTTATCTCCACTTCTTTTACCAAGTTGACGCGTGATGATCCACATTTTTAAGGTTTCTACACACATTGGCACATGGGTTAAGTCAAAATTAGTATAGGGACCTTAGCCCCCATATTGGCTTATATGCTAACACTTACGTTTCATGAAGTGACCCTCAATCAAGTATCATGCTCAAGAATCAAATGCAAACTCAATCCTATCATCCTTGTTCCTCAAGAGAAACATGACTCATCACAAAGGTTATGTCCTCGTACAAGTGTTGTAATAGTCATATTCCTCTAAGCTCTTGAGATTCTACATGCAAGATATCATGTATATCTTCTACCTAGGGATGTTGTGTAATTAAGTCTTAATACCCTAATGGACCTGAGTGATGTGACTCGAACCCAAGTGTCACTCTACATCAAGTAGTCCGGAATACACAAGTCATGTGTGGAGTGAAGGTGTCTGGGATAAAACCTTAAGTTAGTTTTTTAAAGGGTGAAATAATAACTCTCATGAATTCATATGACTAGTTTCATCTACTTTCAGTCTGTATGGGTTTCAATACAGACCGTAGAATGGCTATGTGCGTTACTTCAGGATGGTACCTTAAATGTTATCACTAAACCAGCCAATCTACTAAGGGAGACTATAGTTCCCTCAATGAAAAGTAGCTAGTCATTTTTAAATTTAGTAGTCAATATTGACACTTAGAAAAGCTTTTAATTTTTTTTAAAAATAATTGTTATACCCCTCGATTTTTACAACAATTTTCAAAAACACGTATTATATACACAAATATTTTGTATAATATACATATTACGCACAAAACTTACCCATACCATGTTTTGGTTTTAAAACAATTAAAGTATGCGCTATGGGTCATGTATATAGCATACATACATATCCCCTATACTTATCATGGGTTATGTCCCCATGGCACAATGTGGAATGAAGACATAGCTCGAACCCAACATAGGCGAGTAGAAGAATGATGAAGTCGACTCACCCCCTATACTTAGGCTTTTGAGGGCCTAAGCATAACAGAAGAATAAGAAATGAAGCGCTCAAGGTTGAGAAGAAAGAATAAAAGCGAGATATACACAATGATATCGCCCCCCCTATACTTAGGTTCAGATTAGCCTAAGCATGGACGAGTCATAGGTGGGGGACTGAATAGCTCTATGATGGATATACAAGTGATCGGCTGAATCTTCTAGCTATGGGAGAGAGAATGTCAACTGCATCAAGGCTTCATGCGGTGCAGTTTGATCATTTATATGACTATGTGCTCCATGTGAATGATAGCTTCTCATCATGGACCAACTTCTCATTTAATTCTATGAAGTTTTCCAACAACTGTCCACTGACTAGGGATGTTTGTGTATTGTTTGTTGTCTCAGAAATTCCAATACTGCCATTATTGTGTACTTGCCTATTGATGAAGGGTCCCATCCACTTCGACTTCAGTTTATCTTGGAAAATATTTACTGTTGCATTGAATAACCATATTTTTTGCTCCGGGACAAAGTTCTTGGTTCTGATGTGTTTGTCATGCCATTTCTTCACTTTGTCTTTGTAGAACAAGAACATAAACTCCCAATGGTAGTGTCTAGATTCCAATTTTAGTCTGTCGATTCTATTCTTGGGCCAACCTAGTGAACATTCGTAGAGAAAAGATAAATAAACATGTCACCATACCATGGGAGAGAGTCAATAATACAAATTGACTCATCTTGAAACGATTCTCGAATTGGATCAGATTGAATAAATTTATTTACCCGATCTGGCATAGATGGTCAGTCACCACAGTCTTGACTCCACGATAGTCTTTAATATCCAAATCAAATTCCTGGAGGAGAAGAATCCATCTAATAAGACTCTCATTTGCATCTTTTTTTCCTTTAAATATCGGATGATTGAATGATCTGTAAATACTATTACCTTACACCCAAGAAGTAGAGATATCAATTTTTCCATGGTAAATCTACGACAAGCATCTCCTTTTCTGTCACAGTAAATTTTTTCTGAGCCAGATCCAAATGCTTGTGTAGTGAATGGCATATGGGACTTCATCTCTCCTTTGTCCTAACACAACCCCTATTGCAAAATCAGAAGCATCAATCATGATCTCAAAGGGAAGAGACCCGTCTAGGGCTTGTAGGACAGGAGTCTCTATGATCTTCTTCTTCAGTAGCTCGAAGCCCTCAAGACACTTATGATCAAAATAATGAACTCGGCTTCTTTTCCTAAGAGCTCAATAAGAAGTCAGGAAATTTTAGAAAAATCTTTGATGAATCTTTGATAAAATCAGACGTGACCTAGAAAAGATCAAACTTGTTTCTCGTTAGCTGGTGTCTTAAATTTATTGGCCGCATCCACCTTGGTTGGATCAATGTCCATTCGCTTCTTGGAGATGACGTGCCCTAACATGATGCCCTCTATAATCATGAAGTGTCTTTTCTCCCATGAAGCACCAGATTTACTTCCTTACATTTCTTGAGGACTCAGTCCAAGTGCATGAGATAATCACAAGATGAATCACCATGGATCAAGAATTCATACACAAAGACATCCAGGAAATCCCTAACCATCTCATCAAATATGGCAATTATGTACCGCTAAAAAGTGTCAAGGGCATTGCAAAGCCCAAAAGGCATGTGTCTGAATGTCTATGTGTTGAAAGGATAAGTAAATGTTGTCTTTTCTTGATCCTCATAAGCAATGTATACTTGATTTTATCCCGAGTACCCACTCAGAAAGCAGAAGTATTCCCTCAAGTCGGTCTCTCCCATATTTAATCAATAAATGGCAGTGGAAAGTGGTCCATCTTCGTCGTGGCATTCAAGCATCTGTAATCCACACATACATCTCACAATGTGGGTACTCATGTTATGATCTCCTCTCCCTCCTAATTGGTGACTAATTAATCACTAAATCACCCTATGTTAATCCATCATTTTTATGTTGTACTCAGGCAATAGTAACAATCAAGAAAATAACTGTAAATTAATTATTCATTTAATGTGAGGTGGGTTTTATGTTTATTTAATCTGGGCAAATTCCAGGGTCGAAATAAAGAAGGTAAAAGAACAACCTAGGTTTAAATCGATCAATTTAGATGTGCAGTTTTTGAGGCAGATTTTTATCATATTTTTAGTGCATTTTTTGAATGTGAATGCAAATGTGGCCAATTTTCAAGACTAGAATGTGAACAATGATCAACCATGTCAAAAGATTATGAAATTTGACCAAGATGTTATTATGATGAAATGAATGCACTGTAATTTATTTGGAATTTTTGGATCCCGGATGAATATCTTATGAATCAATGAATGAGGGTAATGTTAATTACAATAATTAATTATAATAATATTAAAGCTACTTATTTTCAAGGAATAAAGATATATGAGATCCATCACTATGTGATCTATCTCAACATAAACCCTAAAATGTGAGATTTAACACCTATCAAAAAATTATATATTGAAATACACAAAATTATTTTTACAGAGCAAATGATACATGAAAAATGCAATTCTTTTTGGGCGTAATGTGAAACACAACTAAATCTATAATAGTTGTTAAAGCACCCAATCCCAACGAGAGGAGCCCGCTGGCCCACTCGAGCCAGAAGAACGAGAAAAGAGGCCGAGAAAAAAGGTGTATGCCTAGACGGGGGTGGAGGATGACGAAGCAATCGTCCCTACCGTCGTCAAATAAGAGCACCTGGCTCTGCCCATTCACAAGGACTCGATTCTATGTCCAAACATCACATGCCAGCGGATTGCCTGAAAGCGCTAGGCCGAGTATAGGCATAGGCTACGTGCTCTTTTTCCTGGACTGGCATGACAATAGTGGCCGCATTTGTCCAGCTTGGCATTTACCTAGTTCTAGTTTGCGGGGAGGTAAGGGGACAGGTCTTGTGAGCGCATGAAAAGCTTGATTGATCTCGGCCGCAAGAGGGAGGACTTGTTTGGACGCTGACTTTCTTTACTGGCACTATGAGGGAGGTGCTATGTTTAGTTTCTTACGGGAGGCTCTTTCCGCTCGACCCGGAAAGCAGTAAAGTCAGCTGCAGCCCTCACTAGGCATGCTATGATCCTCTTTTGAGACCTCACTATGTGAGTGCTGATGTCACCACGTCACTATAGGGCCGACCCTAACCTCAATCTGACGTGCCTCGGTAAGCGAAAAAGAGTACTTACTGGAAGAGCACTTTCCAGAAAGAAAAGAAGGGATCCCAGAGCCAGAGATAGGGGTGTCAGTGTAGCCGAAAGACAAAGAGAATATCGAAGAGAAAGAAAAGGCCCCCCAGGTCATTATAGGGGACGGAAAAAACTATATAATAAAGAAAGGCTTTCCCGGGACCTGTAATCCCACACCTGTGTAGAGTATATCGTTCAACACCTACGGCACAAACCCATTTTTGACTGAGAGGTCCGGGGATCATAGGCGACCGAACGGCCGCCCTGCCTCTCCCACTTTTTTCCGACAACTAGACTATCTATAATGAGAAAGCATTCGTCCGACTTTCTTATTGCACCACTAGCCTAGTCCGATTCCCCATCCCTCTTCAATCCCAACGAGCGAAAACGATCCGAGGTTCGTCATTGTTTTCGGCTTGGCTTCAGCATTCCTACATGCATGCAAGTAACCAAGGAGTCTGCCTAGTGCCCTAGCTTCACGGGGAGAAGCTTTTCCAACTAGTAGAGTCAGCGTATGGAGATGGGAGGGGTTGTTCTAGCCAACTTCATGGTCCGAGTCGTATTAGAGGTGCGTCGAGGGGGAAAAGTCCTTTCCAAGAATGATCCCGTGGGAACTATGTGAGAAAGCGGAGAAGGGGACAAGGTGAAAGGTGTAGGCAAACAAACTGCATCTTTGACTTTGGAGAAGTTCAGATGTTTTACTCACCAACCATCTGACACACACCTTGCTCTTTACTAGGCCTGGAAAGCTGTCAGCACCACCCGCTTCTTGTCTTTCGACTCTTGCTGACGACTACTAATAGCTAGGGACTGCCTCAACTGACTGGAGGCTCAGTACGTTGCCGACTTCCCTCCTATCTATCTCGAGAAATCGTGGGGGGACCTTCCTCAGCTTGGCTGGATTCGTCCGGCGGCTACTCGTCCCCAGGGTAGATGGGCGAAGAAGTGGAGGGTACGGAACGTCTCTGAGTGTCGATCATGGTTCAGTTCCAGAGCTAAAGATCGTCATTCTCGAACGAGCAATCGAAAAGATTCTGGAGCATCCTCGAGGCTAGGTATTCTTCCTACAACAATAGTAGGACGTCCATCATCAACTGATTGACAGTCTGACCCTACAACTTCGGCTAAGGAACAGCCAGCCTCCCGCTTTGTTGCCACTCTGCTTGATCGCTTTCCCTCTAACATCTGCTACCTCGGGGGATCATCTTCGCTCTTTCCCCATCCTGACTTCCCCGAGAAGAGCCTCAGCTTGCTGCCTACAATTACTAACCCTATTCGAAAGCCCCTTGCCCCCAACTATCATATATCACGAATAAGGGGCCGAAGGGGAGGCCGGGTAAGTCAGAGGTAGAGGTCGACGGGCGATCGGTGAAGTTCTCTTCATCCGGTCCCCCTTGACGACGACGGAGGACCGCCCGTAGGGGGTTTACTGCACAAGGCCCCTACAGAGGAAAAGCTTGGTACCAACGAATAGAAGATGCTCAGCTCCGCACAACATAGGGTTAGCATGCTTTCGAAAACCAAATCATGCGAAGGATCAGACATCTACAGAGTCAGGTACTTTCCCATCTCAGTACTCCAGCAGCGAGTGACGAAGGAGGAAAGCCTGAGAATATGATCACTTGAAAGCGAGGAAGGCGGAACCCCCAACTTCACAGTGCTTTCTCTGTCTCTAGAAGAATTTTTGGCAGTTTTTCGAGATGTGGTTAAATATATATGAATTTGTAAGCACATATGCATCAAATATGCAAATTTCCATAGATTAATTATTGTAAATTAACCACAAAGCATAAAAATACGAAGCATATATCACAATGTATGGAATTAATTGAGAAACACATTATTATATTTGAATAATAAAATGCTTGCAAATAGAGGTTCAAAATTACAAACTACTCTAGGGTTATGAATGTAATTACAATAATAAAATAAAAGGAAAATGTACAACAAGGGTATGGTTGGAATTACCTAGACCTAGGAGAGTCTCTAGAAATATTCCCAGCGGGCCACGTACAGATACGTTACCCTTGGTGGCGGACTGCAGAGGAATTTGCGGAATTCCACAGGGGACTCTTATAAAACTTAACCCACGACACGTGAGGGTCATATGTCGTACTCCTTGCAGTTGATCTCTAGTCGACTGTCGATGAAGAATGGTTTCCTTGACCTGAAGGTGGAGGGTTGGTGAACTCCTGGAGGACTTCTCAGTTGTATAAAGTCAGGAAAGACGGTCCTCCGGTGGTGAGGGTTGCTCTTGCTGTCATAGATAACTGGCGAAGAAGTTGATGGAGAAACTCATGAAGCTAAGCCATCTGCTTCGAAGGACTTTGGAGGATCCCCTTGTGGAAGATGGCTCCGATGATGTGTTGAGTAAGATGACGATCGAGGATGAAGGGGTCTATCCTGGAGCTTTGATGGTGGATCTCCTCGACTGGGAGGTGGTTCGGCAGCTATGGAGATGAGGATGCGTACGTGTGTAGTTGGAGGTAGTAGAACATGGGGCAAAGGTACAACATTCGAGGAAGTTGAGTCCCAAGAGCAGTGTGGAATCGATGATGTGGTGAGGTGAAGAACAAGGTGGAGATAAATCAAGTACTTGGAGTGGTGGTGTATGTGGGTGCATTAGAAGGTGATGCAGCATGACGATGGAGCCAAGGCGCAGCCGTCGGAGCTCAACGTGCTGCAATTAGCCCAACGAGGCTCGAATCTCGTAGGAGAAGAGCAACGAGGAACTGTCACCTCTGACCGATTCTCCCTTCTGATAGTTGATCAGTGGAAGAAGGCGAATAGGTGTGGCAATGGTGATTTTATAGTGGGCAAGCACGAGTTTAGATTTGATCGGGGACGAGGTACATGATCGATGATGATCATGATTATGATAGGTGTGGGATTTGATATGATTAGGGTTCGATCGAAGAGTGGCGACGAAATCACAAGAGCGGTGGCACCCAAGATGGAAGGCGGAGGCGACAGTCCAAAAGGGGAAAATGGGGAGCCGATCGAGCAAAGGAAGAACGACGCTTGTGGGTCGTTTGATCGGCCGAGATTGCGTAGACCACAAGGAGCCACGTGGCTTTTATTTATTTTTATTTATTTTATTTTTTTAAAAGAAAAAGTAGAATTTTAAAAATCCCAAAAATTGGTGACACGTGGTGACTCCAAGAGCTACCACGTGTCACTCCTAGAAAATTCACAAATTAAAAAGAAAGATAAAAAAAGAAATAGTAAACGAACTCAGATCGAAAAATTTTCTTCACAAAAGTTGCTCGACTCAATAAGATATACAACTTTCATGAAGAGAGAGACCATAACCAAAATAGGTCATTTGTATGAAGTGATATTTTTGGTAATACTCTATGTTTATAAAATACCTTGATTTTTGGGGTTTCTAATTTTTTGCCATTTTTATATAAGATAAAAATTTGAGAAAAAATTATAAAATCAAAGACAAATATTTACACATTAATCTAATATTTTTGGATTTTTCATAATTAAGTATATCAATGAATAAAATAAAGGGGACTTATTGTAGAGATTGTTGGTGAAAACTCAGACTCTGTCAATTTCTTTAATTTTGGTTTTATTTGGATTTCGATTTCTGTGTACTTTTATAAAAAAAATTGTCAAAGAAAATTAATGAAAAAGAAATAAAAATATGAGTCAATTATGTACATAAAATATCAGGTAAAATAGGGTAAAATACACAATGTACAAAAGAGGCCCAAAGCCCAACTTTCACATGTGAACTTTGATTCACTTGAACTTGAACTTGTATTGAAGATAATTGAATGTTCATTAGTTCAAAAGTGAGTAAGATCAAATGAGACACTGTACGAGGAAGATATCAGTGTTTTTGTTTAGAAATTCTGAAATTAGGATTTAGGTTTATTTGTCATTTATTTATGTTAGTGATTTTTTTGTATTTTTCCTTTATTCTTGATAGTAATATGTACGCAATGGAGTGGTTTCAGGTGATTTGGAGTTAGCATGAATTAATAAAAATTAGGGAAGTTAGTTTATTTACATGTGAATTGGGTTGTGATTTTTGGCTTCCTAGTTTATGCAATTATGCATGATAAAATGAAATTATTATTTATACATGCATGAATGTTAATAATGCAATATAGGTGATGAAATGCCAATGAACTTTGTGGATCTGAGCTTAATTAATGTCTTTTAGAGAGTTGAATCATAGATTCATCAGTGACAACTAGAGTCCCAACTTCTTTGAGACTGTGTAAAGGTTCCACCCATATGAAGTCTGAGATGGGATAGATGAATCCTGCTCCACACCATTTTCCTATCTCAGTATTCACCACTTCCTGTATATTTGGATTCAACCGGCGTTCGAATTCACAAGAAGGCTTGGCATTCTCTTCTAGGTATATACGATGTGAACATAAAGCAGGGTTCCTTCAATATCCAACAATCTATAGCTTATAGCCTTGTGATTTTTCTCTAATACTTCTAGATTGTGGATCTCCTGCTCTTTAGTCAGATGCGAGATGATGATTATCTGAAACTTTCCCTTAGGTTCCGCAAGGAAGGTGTATTTGAGAGTAGGAGACAACGGTTTGAGCTCAGGTAGATTTGTATCATCTAAGAAATCTAGCTCTATCATTGTTGAATTTGGTTGTGGTACTGATGTGGTTGGATCCTACGTAGGTTTCTGTTTCCACCAACCAAACAGGTTTTGGGGATCGGATCTCCAAAGATGTCCCTTATTTTTGCAAAAGTCACGTTTGGCCCATCTTCCTCACCCCTGGATTGTCCTGAGAGAAATGGAAATGGTAGGTCAAGATAGACTTCTGAGTCTCTAGAAATGTAGGGGGATGCATAGACAGTGTTATCTTGAATGAGCTGGCAAACTATAGTGTTGACAATGTTCTCTCCAGATGAGAGGGATTCTTCCACTGAGGTCAGTTTTTGTCACCAAGGCCCACCTATTGTAATTGTGTTGCAATTTACCTCAAACTAGAAGAAGCAGACTCAGTGTTGGTTTTCAAATCAGGCCTCTGAAATCTTGTCTGTTTCATTTCTAATTCAACATCTTCGAACTGGATCTTCTGAGAAATTTCTAAGGAAAGGTTGCCCTCAAATCATCTGAGAATCTTTTCAATTTCTAGGGACATCCATATCTAGGACTGTGAAATCCACTGGATAATCCTATCCGTCGATGTTGATCACAACATTCCTAATCTCGCCCATGGGTCTCTTAGTTTATGCATCTGCAAATTGAAGTACAGCTCTTGACTTACTAAGAGGACCCAGATTTAGATGCTTAAAGAGTGTAGTGGGCATAAGATTGATGGAGGAACCAGTGTCTCATAAGGTACTAGAAAACTTGATCTCCTTGATCTGACTAGTCACAAATTTTGTGCCCATATCCCTCTTCTTTCTGGGGAGCTCATTGCGAATTACACGAGAAGTCGCGATAGAAAGAATGTGTTTCTTGATTTGTCTCGAGTTATTTCTACTGACCCTAGTTAGTGTACATCTCACCTTAAGTTATTTTCTGAATGAAATGTCTCTCTCTATCATCTCGCCTAAAGATAAAGTGACCTTGATATTTTCTTTACAAATTTGAGCCATCTTTTTATCATTTTTTAATTTTTATGTATTTCTTCTTCTTCTCAACCATTAGAGCACGAGGGAAAGGAATAGAGTGATCAAATTCATGAACTAAAATTTCTCTTTTATAGAAACTAGAATTTTGTGCGAGACTCGGACTAGCAACAGACTCTGAAAATAAACTACTGACTATTGTTATGGGGGGTGTTGCTGATGTGGTGTGTCCTCCTCGGATTCAGAATCACTTGACTTCAGGGATATTTGATGTTATGATGCTGGTGTTGGCTGCCTCTCATTATCTTCATCCTTAAAGGTATGTTCATGTGTGGTCACTGGGGCTATATCATCGTGTTCCCTAGCTCGATAAGGCATGGTTACGGTCTTTCTGTCTTGAGAGAAATATGATTGGTGACTTCGTGCAAAAAGATCTCATATTCAGGTAAAGAACAGTCTGAGAATAATACCTGGTCTTTGTATCCAAGGTTATTAGGATTAGCTTAGACTTGAGTAGGAATCACAATTTAGGGTATACTTAATTCATCTCTCCATCTTAAGAGTCTATTGACATAGACTCTCATATCATGTAGCTCGTTCAGAATTCTCTGCAGTTTACAAGAGGCTGAAGAGAAAAATCCATGGCTTTGTCTAGCCTTGTGGTGTTGGTAGTTGATGTTAGGATAGTATTGGACCTACTATCCCTAGTGTTGGTATTGTTGCTATTACGACTAATGGTAACCGTGATGGAACTGCTGGTATTGATGCTGTTGTTTTTGTTGTTGCAGTTGCTGGTAGTCAGAACGATACTATTATGGACGAGGGTTTAGAGTTTTATTGGAGTCCTGTCGAATGATAGGATCAATATTGTACCACACTCAGTTTATCTCCATGACTTGTGGAGGCTCCTCGTAGACTGTCTGGGCAAAGGATTCTTCGGTTTGAGTTTGATGGGTGAAGGACTGGTCTCCACTGTAGTTGCCCTGTGGCCTATCCCTTGCCCTTAAATGTAGTGAATCTGGTGTACAAGTATAGGAGGTGTAGTCAGGGTGGGTATTTGGATTTTAAATATCCAATTAGTAAGTTCCTCCATCTTCTTAGTTAGCTTCAACAGACTCTCCATATTGGTGAATTTATGGAGCTTGTCCAAATTCTTATTGATCGGTTCGACCATTGTGAGCTTATGGTCTATAAGTCCCATGTCAGAGTGGTAGTTGGACATATTTTTCACAATCTTCTTTCCCCCTTATTCTGATATGAATGCAAGGAGGTTGGGAAAGTATGCTCAGCTAGTGGTCTAGGTAGGGTTTGTGTCGGCTAGCTTCTCGAACACCTTATAGACAATGTCTTCATGGTGACCCACGTAGCTTCCTACACATGAGGCACTCACTAACCCTTACATTTCTACGTTCAGTACACTTAAAATACTATAGACAACCATTATTTTACTAATGGTGTGCCATTGACATTTTTGAATTAGGTCAGTAAACCTCTCCCAGGTTTCATGAAATGGTTTGTTCAAAAACTGTGTGATGCTTGTAATTTTGAACCTCATCTGATTAATTCTACCCATTGCGTGGAATTTCTTTAAGAATAGAGTCTTGAACACACATCACATTGAGACTACATCCCCTAAGTTTCTCAGCTAGTATGCATCCTTATTTGTTAAGGTAAAGGTAGTGGCTCTCAATTTGATGTAGTTTTTACTAATCCTAGGATGAGATAGTTTGTCACATACTAGCTCAAAATCCTAAAGAAAAGAATAAGCTTCTTCTTGATTGTTTCCACTAAACCTCAGGAGCAACATGAGGAAACGTGGTCTTTATTTGAATGCATCCTCAGGAGGTACTAGTCTGAGCCAATTGTTTATGGGAGGTACGTGTCTTCCATTGCTTTCTCGTTCACGTTACCAGTTATCTCAATTTTTCCTAGATGAGTTCTGATTAGTTCATTTTGTTGCTCAGCTACCACCAATCTATCTAGGATAACTATCATCGGGTCATTGTTGTTCTCGTCATCATTTAGATTCTTTTTGGGAGGCATCTTGTCTTCTTCACCTTCAGACAGGGAGAGATCCGAATTAGAACTTGGTGTAGAAGGAAAGGGGGTTCTACCAAAGATAAGGAACTCCGTGGTTGGAGGAGAATTAAAGAGAGGGTTAGTGCAGGCTCTACTAAACCTTGATAGAGACTTATTGGTTCTGATCTTGGGAAGAGGGTCATCCCAATACTAGGTGGGTTCGAGAGAAGGTTCATCTCGAATCCTAGGAGGTATGAGATATAAAAAGTTCCGTGAAGTGTCCATAAGATCCGGACTAAATTCCCTAAAGATGTCCATATGCAATACCAAGAGGGATGGAAGAATAGCAGGATATGGAGTCAAGAGAGATAGAATATGCATATGGGACAAATATGCAATCTTTGTACACACACAAAGCACACACAAATCAAACCCATAAATTCACCAACTAGATACTTATGATGGCATGTGAGAGTTCATCCACTTATCTTTTTTATTGTTAAGAATTATTTTAAAATTATATTTTCAACTATAGCACTCGGTTGGCCTATAATGACAAGTGGTCGAGGTATACTTGGAGAGACCCAAGGATTCCTCACATGAGGTAACAACGGATCAATCCTCCTATATGATTACCGCTCTCAATTATTATTTAGCATGAGGATGAGTACGTGTAATACCAGAACTGTCACCTACCAGACACAAGTATGCATGAAACGATAGCCTCGACAAAGTCTTGACGAGATAGTATCATGGGTCTTCGAGTAGTAAACATCGAAGGGGGAACGATCACTAGTAAGATAGCTTCAGCATACTTCAGAAGACACAACACTTGTGGGGAGTTCCTACTCTATGCTAGTGTCGATATGCAACTCTCATACCTCAAGTAAGGTTTCTTACAACCTGATATTCCAAGCAAACATCCATGGATTTGGGTACTAATCCTTATGTGTAGCATGCCTCACTTAGTCTGGAAGGTACCTGTGCCCAATGATGGGTGTTGATCGACCAAAACAAGGGTTTATTTTATTCCATTTAATTTAGTCGGCCTTGTTAGTGGTCCTAATTTTAGATTTGGTTATCACTAGGGTTTTAGTAAGCATAAGATATTTGTCTACCGATCAGTCATGATTCCTTTAAACATAGATGAGAAAATAGGGAGAGAAGTAAGAAAACTGATGCACGATTAAAATAGTGATGCATGCTTAGTTAAAAAGACTTATAGTGCTTCCCATTGCTCATCATGTGGGATGAATAACAAAATTGAATTTATTCGAAATGAATGCAACCGATAAAAAATGCTCCCCAGAACGTTCTATTAACATGAAGATCTGATTTATGCTTTCTCTAGATTGAACGATCTGTATTATGTCTCATTAAAGTGTTGTGTGTCCTCAAAATATAACCGAGCACAAGCAAAAAAAACTTACTTCTACTACAAGTGCAGGTCCTAATTCTATGACACAACACACTTAGGTCCTTAACAACATTGCAGGGGTCAAAAAAGGTTGTCCCCATGATGAACCCTAGATCTCCCTCACTGATCATGCAAAATTAACATTTTAATGTTTGTTTGTTGTAGGCATGCAATCAAGATTAATAGAAAAGATCACTTAATTTTTTTTAATTAAAGCGAGCAATCAGATTTTTTTACGTAGGCTAGCCCAAGGTCAATCTTAGAGAGGTCACTATCTCCTTAGGTCAAATTACTCGATGATCTAGATTCTAGGTTTTCAAAGAAGCATTTTTATATATTTTTATACAATTAATGGGGAAATGCAATTTCGGGCAAGTTTAGGGCTAAAATGCAATTTTAAGTCAAATGAAATACAAAAACCTTGCCAGAATGTGAAAATATGCAAAAATAGTCTACTATGATTTTTTGGAATTTCTCTATGTGGAGTGAATTTGTTATGAATTAAATATGCAAGAAGGGTGATTTTTAAAAAATTAATTCTAATAATTATCAAACCTATTTATTTCTTGGAAATAAAATTATCATCATAGAAAGGTCTATGTGAGAGGTGTCCAGAAAAAATAATAGATCCTAAAAATATTGGATTTACAATCTATTAAACAACAAATTACCAAAATAACCACTTAATTTATTCTAACCTCAATATGTGTACAAACAAAATGATTTTTGGAAACAAAATAGAATACAATTAATTCTATCTACTATGATTTTTTGGGAATTTTTAGAGAAATGGAAATTTTATTATGAATTTAAGAGCATGCAGTTGGAAAATTATGCAATTTTCCACCAAATTATATATATTAAAGCAACCACAGTTCGTAAAAATACCAATAAACATCCACAAGATAGTGAATAAATTGATCTACAATATGCCATTTTTGGAATAAAAACTGGATGCGAAATGATTGTCCAAATAAGCATGCAAAGAAAGAGGTATGAGTGAAGTTATATAAAACAAATAAATACAAAAAAAGTGGGGATGCACTTATCGAGACCTAATGGGTTGTATGCAATTTTCCATCAAGGCACATGTGCGGCATGTGGTCTTGGATAGCGAGGGTGATTTTGGAATTTGCTAGAACGTGAGGGGCTTTAGTGCAATTTTCCCAAGGGGAGCATGCACAACACATTTGAAGGAGGGTCGATACATAGAGTTGAGGGTCATAGGGTGCTAAGGCTCCATGTGATCGCTTGTTGTTGCTTCGGGTCACCAAAGCTCTTGCGCGGGCGACGATTGGGCTTTGGGTGGCGCTTTGGACCTCCTAGTCCTTCACGTGGGTGATAGAGGTGGCTCGGCCCACTTGAGGCCCAATGTGTGGACGGAGGGTCAATAGGCGTAGAGTTTGAGTGGGTGGGGTTGTTGACGGTGAAGGGCAAAGTGGAGTTGAAACTGGGTACGACCAGTGGCGAGCAGCTTAGGCAACAAAGCTCACTAGCGATGCGATGCGGCTGGTATCAAAGGAGAGATACTCGTTGAGGCAGAAGAGCTGTGATGTAGTTGAGGGATGCCGACAAGGAAGGTGGCACTGGAGTGTGGCCAAGGTGACGAACAGGCGGCGAGGGTGGTTCGTGAGGTAGAAGCCTGTGGGGCACGTTGCAAAGAGACGGAGGAGCACAACATGTTTTGAAAGGCGATGGAGGTGGTTGGAAGTGAGAGATAGACGATAGAGTGGTTTGGCGATGAGCGATGGAAGGCGGACAACTAGGGAATGGTGAAGGTGGTGTGGTGTTACGGGAAATGGAGAATAAGAAGAGAGGAATAACAGAGGAAAAGAGAAGAAGGAAGAGGAAGAGGAGGAAAAAGTAGGAGAAGAGAGAATGAGTAGTGAAATAGAAGAGGATACCTGGATATGCGGAACAGATGGATGTATGGGGTCGAAGAGCTCGGCTAAGCTCTTGTAATTCAATGCTCAAATGTCATGTCTAGGTGGCGCTCTGTAGCGCATGAAAGCAACTACCACGGCGGAGATTCCTTCTTCGGACCTTGCCCGAGGATGGTAGTCGTCACTTGATGGAGTCCCCCAAAGCTGTCACCTACTAGGAATCTGTGCTAGACCTCTCCTCAAAAATGGCAGATGAAGGTGTACATAGGGGTGATGTGTTGTTTTGTTGCCGAGCCGTTAGGGTTCGGTCGAAGATGACATCGGGCGGTTGGATGTCGTGGACAAGATGGAGGATGCGCGTGTTTAGGGTTCGCGGGAGGTGAAGTTGCGATTGTGAGAGGGGTGGCACGTAAAAGGCTCACGGGTGGTTGGCAAGAGTTATGGGGGAATGGGTCATGGCAGGCGCAGGCTGAGAAGGTGGGTGGCGATTGTACTCCGTCGTAGAAGGTAAGGAGCAGGCATGCGCGCCACCCGAGAATAGCAAAGAAGTAGGGGAAGAGGCCACGTGGCAGGTGTCAAGGATGCCTCATGACAAGGAAAATAATAATAATAATAAATATAAATAAATATAATAAATAATAATTAGAAAATAAATAAATAATAAAATGAAAATAAAATAAAATGGGGGTGACACATGGCGGCTCCAAGAGCGACCACGTATCACTCCCAAAAAATAAAAATAAAATTCAAAATAAAATTCAAAAAGAAATAGAAAACGAAGTCAAATCAAAAAGTGGTCTACATGAATGTCGTTTTCTCGATGACATCGACAACTTTCGTGGAGGACCCAAACCAAAAGAGATTATCTGTGCAAAAAGTATGTTTGGTGGCACTCTATAGATATAAAATATCGTATTTTGTATTTTATAATTTTTTGTCATTTCTAAATAAGTCAAAAATCAATTAAAAATCAGATAAAAAATATTCAACTTAATCAATGTTTTTAGATTTTTAATAATTATGAAAATAAAGAGATTTATTTTCTTGTATAAATATACATACTCAGATTGATTTATTTTCTTTGATTTTTGCTTCAATTTTTATTTGGATTTTTACATGTTTTATTAAAACATAAATCAAAGAAAATAAATGCAAAAGAAATAAATCAAAATGAGTTATTTTTGTAAAAACAAATAAGGTCAAATTAGCCATATGTACAATATACAATGAGGCTCCAAAGCCCAAGTTTTACATATGAAATCTGATTCTATTGAATTTGATTTAGTTTTGTAGATAATTGAGTGTAGATTAATTCGAAAGTGAGTAAGGTCCATAAGAGACTTTATGAGAGAGATATTCATTTTTACAACTTTTTTATGTCCAAACTAGGTTTAGGTTTTATTGGGCAAATTTACATGTTAGTATTTTTTGTAATTTGGTTTGATTAGTGTTAGTAATATATACACAATAAAGTTGATTTTATTTAATTCTATGTTAGTGAGAAATAATTAAAAATCAGCGAAGATATTGTATTATACATGTGATAATTTTCAAGGGCTTTTGGGCTTCCTATTTAATTCAATTATGCATGCTAAAATGTGAATCTTTTTTACAAGTGCATAAATGATAATAATGAAATATAGATAATTAAATGCAACTAGTTACTTGGGAACGAAGCTCTATTTTCATCTTTTAGAGTGATGAATCACAGATTCATAAACCCTCTATACTTAAATCTTGCTCATCCTTGAGCAACTAAAATCAATGTGAAAGTGAATGATATTGGGTTTCATACCAAGGTCATGAACAAAAGGTGAAAATGGAGCTCGACTCGACCTTTGGATTAATAATGTGGCGGAACTCCCTATTAGAATTAAGGTTTAATATAAATAGCCTCCAAGTTGTACAAGTCAACATTCCGACCTTACTCAGAAGTCATCTTAGATCAACCCCCTCCCAAAAGCATCCCACATGAACACTGAATAACTATCTCTAGATGTGAAGGGTGTTAGCTCTTCAAATCCAAGATGTCGGACTACCATGCAATCTCCTCCTCCAGTATCCCTTCCTCGTGGAGTCAGGTATTTCCTTCTAAGTTCAAGAAGGTGCTAGTTCACAATGAATGGGGGAGAAGTATAGAAGAAGGAGAAAAGAAGTGGATAGTGACCAATGTAGTCAACTTCCTATGAAGCTTGGTCGGTATATCCAAGTATCCACTAGATCTGTAGGCTATCTGAATCTTGGAATGATGTTTTCCTTTTTTTGGTATTAGCTTCGTTTTGGTAGAATTTATGGTTGCTCTGCATTGATCTCTTGTGCCCTGACGGATATAGAATCTTTTGGCCTGCCCATGTTTCGAGGTCTTAGAAAAATTATGCTAGCAGTTCATCCCTCATCTAAAGATTTACTTTAACCCGGTACTCTGGTCTTCATATGTCCACGCTACTAAAGAATGAAACGCACGGTCTTCCAACACCTCATCTGAGTTGAGCTAAGTGTGTAGTGTAGAGTACAGAATAATTCCTTATACAAGAGTCTGCTCAGAATGAAGCGACCAGGTTAGACACTAAGAGTCAATTCTAAACATTTTCTTGTGAACTTGGAGAATTAAATCTAAGACCTAAAGTTTCTAAAATCCTAAGTCTCAATGAAGTTCCTCTAAATTTAAAGTAGATTAAGGTCAGGTCAAGTCCATCCTCGGTTTCTATTCATAACTCGATTGAGAACCCGTTGACTTTCCACCTTGTATATGCATGATATGCAAATGAAATGTAGATGATATGAAATGCAAGTGGAAGAAGTGCAAAATGATTTTCTTTTTTTGAATGAATGCCACGATGATATGCAAGAGTGAATAAGAAGCCTTTTATTGTACACATATTTTTATTGTTATTTTTTTATTTATTTTGTTATACCTCCTATTTTACAACAATTCTACAAAAGAGAATCTATTACAGGAATTTACATCATTATACAGGTTTTACATAAAGAGTATCATATACATTATAAAGATTTTATAGCTTGTGTACAATATACACTTTATACAAGTATTTTACAAAAGTACAATTTTTTCATTTTCAAAAAAAATACCAATTGTTCCCATCCAATATTTTTTAAATAATATTTACAAAATATCAAAATAATATATACAAAAATACGTGAAAGTATGACCTATGGGTAAAGTATATATGTAATACACACACACCTATATTAAGCGTGTGCTATGTCCTCAAAGCATAAAAAACGAGGAAAAGGCATTGGTCGCACTAAGCGTAAGAGAGTGAAAAGATAGAAGTATAGAAGTTGACCCTCCCCCCTCTACTTAGGCTCCGGTCAGTCCAAGTATAGTAGAAGAGAAAAAATGGGTCGGTCAAGGTCAAGAGGAGAAGAAATGAATGAATGAATTACTCTACAGGGTGAGCATCAGTCCCCCCCCAATACATAAGCTCTGATCAACCTAAGTATAGAAGAAAGAGTAAGTGTGAGAACCAATGGTGTTGAGGAATGTACAAAGAGATGGCGATCTGAATCTTTTTGATGTTGATGATGGCTCGAGATCAACGTTGCAAGGCCTCGTCCGTGGCTCTATGTGTATCTTCTGAATCTGCCTCACGCATGAAATCAATCTCCTCAACACGAACTAGCTATTAATTTGATTCGACAAAGTGCTTCAGCAGTTGTCCATTTGCCAAGAATTTCTATGCTCTATCTATAAGATCTAAGATCTCTACACATCCACTGTCATCCTCAGAATGGACTAAAAATGGGCATTTCCACTTGGACTTGAGTTTCCCTTTGAAAATATTCAGTATCGCAGTGAACAACCATACCTTTTAACCTAGAACAAAGGTCTTTCGTCTGATAAATCTGACATGCCAACACATAACCTTGTCATTGTACACCAAACTTTTCTTGTATGCTCAATTTCTGATTTCCAATAGTTCATTATGATCCATCTCTCTCTGCTTCTTCCCTAGATGTGTGTTCCAATTGACCTTTTTAATTATCCATTCTGATTTGTACACTAAGTCTGCGGGTAAATGACATGACTTCCAAATACCAATTTGAATGGGGAGGTTCCTAATGGTTTCTTGTAAGTTGTCCTATAGGCGTAAAGGAGTTGGTTCAAGATCTGGGACCAATCCTTCCTACTTTAGTGGAGGAGCTTCCGTAGAATGGTCTTAACCTCCCAATTCGACACCTCTACCATGCCATTGGTCTGTGGGTGGTAAGGACTAGCGACATGGTGCTCGATGTTGTAATCCTTCACAAGTTTCTTCACATCCATGTTTACAAAATGGCTAACCCCATCTGATATCAACACTTTGGGGACCCTGAACCAAGAAATATTATCCTCTCTAAAAAACTTATTGACAGTCCTATTGTTTGTGGTTCAGGTGGGATAAGCCTCCACCCACCTTGACAAATAATCTACCGTAGAAGGATGTATTCAAATCTGTGGTTGATCGGGAATGGGCCCATGAATTCGATGCCCCAAGCATCAAAGACATCACAAATGATGATAGACTGCATCAGCGTCTCATCTCTAGAACCAGTGGTTCCTCCAATTTCTTGGCATGATGGTATGACTTAACAAAAGTGAGAGCATCACAAAACAGAGTCGGGTAGTATAAGCCACACTGCAATACCTTCCATGCAATCCTCTTCCTGGAGTGGTGTCCTCCTACCACTAGGTTATGGTAGTAAGTAAGGACACTCTGGTATTCCTCCTGAGGAATACACCTCCTCCAGACATAATACGGTTCCTTAAAGAAAAGGATCAGATCCTCCCAATGGTAATGTCTAGAATCTGACTTAAGTCGATGTATACTGCTCTTGGGCCAATCTTCGAGGACTTTCTTGGAGATAGGATAGTTCGCTATAATGGCGTACCATGGGAGTGAGTAGATAACAAAAACCGACTCGTCAGGGAAGGAGTCTCAAATAGGTGTATCATCAGCACCATCTAGAGTCACGAGATGGGAGAGGTGATCAACTACTACATTCTTCTTTCCAGGTTTATCTCTAATGTCCAAGTAAGACTATAGGATTAAGTAAAATCAACCTAAAAAGACATGTTTTTACGTCCTTATTTTTTATGAGATACCGTAGCGATGTATGGTATGTGAACACAAAAACCTTGGATCCAAGGAGATGCAATCTGAACTTATCCACGACGAACACTACCACGAGCGTCTCTTTTTCTGTAACTATATAGTTACACTGGGCAGGGACAAGCATTTTGCTTGCATAGTGTATGGAAAACAGGGTGCCATCCCTCCTATATCCTAACAAAACCCCAACATCAAAGTCTGAGGCATTCATCATGATCTCAAAAGGAAGAGACCAGTCTGGGGCTTGGAGGATCGAGCATCCATGATCATTCCTTGTTGTCGCTTAAAGGTGTCAAGACACTTGTGATCGACAATAAACTCCATGACCTTGCCTAAAGGCTCAGTTAACAGCCAGGTGATATTTCAAAAATCTTTTATAAATCTCCTATACAATCTGACATGCCCGAGGAAAGACCACAATTGTTTCAAATTGGTTGGTGGTTGGAGTCGTCTGACTACGTACACCTTGGCAAGGTCAAACTCCATTTTTTCTTGGAGATGACATGCCCCAACACAATGCCCTCTATCACCATGAAGTAACTCTTCTCCTAGGAGAGAACCAGATTAACCTCACAACATCTTTTGAGGACTCGATCCAAATTTCTAAGATAGGAATCAAATGACTCACCGTGGATCGAGAATTCATCCATGAAGACTTCTAAGAATTTGCTGTCCATCTCGGTGAAAACTGCTATCATGCACCTTTGAAAGGTATCAAGAGCATTGCATAACCCAAAGGACATGCACCTGAAAGCATAGGTACCAAAGGGGCATCTGAATGTGTTTTTCTCCTAGTCCTCATAAGCAATATATACTTGTTTATATCCCGAGAATCCATCTAAGAAATAGAAGAGTTCTTTTCCTACCAATCTCTCCAAGATCTAATCAATAACTAGTATGGGAAAATGATCCTTATTTGTCGTGACATTCAAGCGTCTATAATCCACACAGACATGCCACAACATAGATAATCGAGTCACTATCTCCTCACCAAAGTCATTGGTGGTTGTCTGAATTATTGACTTCTTAGAGACAACATGAATAGGTGCCACCCACTTGGAATCAAATATGAGGTAATAAAACCCGCGTCGCACCATTTCTCAATTTTCTTCTTCATGACCTCTCACAAATTTGGATTCAACTTGTAGTGGAATTCACAAGATGGTTTGGCTTCATTCTCAAGATAGATATGATGTGAACACAGAGTTGAATTTATCCCATAGAGATAAGAAATGCTTCAGTCTATAACCTTGCGATTTTTCTCCAGGATCTCTAGCAAGCAAAATTCCTTCTCCTTGGTCAATCGTTAATTGATGATGAGCAAATACTTCTTCTCTTACCTCGCAAGGAAGGCATACTTGAGTGTTTGGGGGTAATGTTTTGAGCTCAGGTAAAGTGTGGTCATCAAGTAAGTCTGGCTCAATCAACTCTGGCTCTGTGCTGATAGTGGCTAGATTTGTCTCTGAAGTAACTGCCACCAACTAATTCGCCTCTGGATTTGAATCGTCAAAAGTATCCAGGAAATCAGTGAAAGTCGTGTCGACTCATCATCCTCATCTTCTGATTGTCTTATAGGTGAAAGGACTGATAGGCCCAGTTGGACCTCTGTGTCATTGAAGATGTAGGGGGATGCAATCTCTGTATGATCTACGCATTATTGTTCAATCAGAAGGATCTCGCAAACTGTATCATGTACAAGATTCTCTCCAAAGGAGGGGGACACATTTGTGCTAGTTGGGTTCTGTCTCCATGGACCAATGATGAATCTCCATTTCATCACCTTTGTTCTTTCATTTTGGCCTTCATTCCCTAGCTAAATGCATGTAAATATCAATTTTTGCATAAAATAACATTCATTGTTTATTGTATAAATATTATAAAAATATTGTATTTAAAGCCAAAATAAACGAATAAATAAAAATAAATAAATAAAATGACAAGGGTATTTTATGACCCTAAACCCTGATACCTAGGCATCATTATGACTGGATCAACAAGGAATAAAGTAGGGAGTGATAAGGTCCAAAAACACAATAAAAACCCTAATATTTATTCTCCAATAATGCACTTTTAAGACCTAATTTATTCTTTATTATTTACATCGTAAATCAATAAACTCTATACAAGAAATTTGAAGATAAAAATATAAAGAAAAATACAAAATTAATTACACACAAAAATAATACACAGTGTACAATCTACACTCTAAATAACATCCCAAAAACCAAACTTCTCAGACCCGTATCTTATCCACATGAACTAAAATGCAACAAAATCACCTTTAGTTGTATATAACTTTTAATTAGATATTTAATGAAAGTGGTTTCATTTAATTTGGAGTTAAGATACAAAAGCTAGGTTTTGGACCTTGATTGTACAATACATCTAAATAAAATATTCATTTAATTTATTATTTAGATTTTTCATTATTTTATCTTTTATAACTTTGTAAAAATTATTTATATTATAAGTCCATAATTAGAATAAAAGAAAACCATTAAAAATAATCTAAAATAAATAAGTATATAAAGAATATAGATGAATTACCTATACTTATACTTATACATTAAGTAGATATATTTATTTAAGTATACAAATGAACTTAGAAAAGTACAATAAAAATATACATGTGTACATCAAAATAAGTTACAAATATATAAATTAAGTGTTAAAATAATAAAATATAAAAGACAAAAATAAAAATAAAATACACATATATAAGTAATCATACCTATAACTATACATGTAAATAATAACTCGTAATAAATAACACCGTAAAAATAAATAAAATGGGAATAAAATACTACTGAGAATAATAAAAAAATTCATTTAAAACCTAAAATTAATAAATTCATTTACTATGTATTTTTTATTTTACAAGGCATTTTTGCCTTGCATTTTTCTGGTTGGTCCATGTAGACTAACCAAAGCCATTCTTTTGTTGACTCCGGTCAACTACCCCTTTGAAACCTATGACCCTTGTCAGAACCTCAGGCACTCAACATTTCACCATTTTCTATTACAAGCTAATGATCGAATCTCCTTGATCCTTGAACAAAACTTGCATATGGGATCTCTGTGATTCGCGCGGGATCTTTAGATCCCATCAATCTCCTTCGAGTCGGCTTCCATTTGATCTGCAAGTCAGCCGAGACCTTTGTCCATAAATAATACCTTCCTCCTCCAAATTCAATTTTGGTCCCTCATAGAACCCTTATTACCCTTGCCTTGTGCATTAGTGTGTTCCTAGTGACAAAGAGAATACCCTAACGTGTTGGATCAGAGTTAGGAGGAGAGGAGGTGTTCCAAGGTGTCGTTCCGGTGAGATCTCTACTCCTTGGTGCAAATCAGGCTCGAGTTGTGCATTGCTACATTTTTAGGTAGATTTAGTCAAGTTAGTTTAATCGTGTCATTTGTTTGCCCGTAGATCCTTAGTTTACCGTAATTTTTGAGATTTGGATTACCGGAGCTCACTGCCCTGGCCATGTTTCACCATGACTCATGCTCGTTCCGACCCATCTATCATGTTCATTCTCTTCCCCATCTCCTGTTGCATCTTTCCCCACTTCGACCCAACCCGGTCCTTCATGGATTAGTGAATCAGAGCTCCTCCAGCACCTCTCACTGGAGCTCCTCCATCTAGCTCATTAACTTGTACAGTAGCTTCATTTTGGCTCAAGGCGACTCGCCTCGAGCCCCTAAGTTTTCCTTTGCAGCTTTGCGATGCCTTGGACCCTTATAGGTCTGATTCCACAGCAGGAGGAGGTTCCCAGGCACCCATTTCTTTTCGAGCTTTAGGCCTCTCCCTAACAAGGCTCGGACCTTCTTAATGGTGCCATTCGATGCGGGAGGCTTGCAGGAATCTCAGGAAACCGCCAGCGAGCTCTCAGGTTGCTGTGATGAGGAGAAATGCATGACCAAAGAAGGGACATGGAGATGTTCTTCCCTATTCTTCCTCCCTTCCAAAGCCGCAGGATCTTCAGCGAGGCCCAGATCTAATCTAGATCATTCACATCAGATGAAATGATGCCTTGTTCACAGTCATTGATCGAGTAAGTGATTCTTATGTGGTGCCACCATAGTCGTTTGTTGGTGCCTAATAATGGGTAAATATCACATATACCCCACATTTTTGTATATTTTTATTTAGTATTTAAATTTTGGTCTGAAGTTTAAATAATAATGGATATTTTGCATGGAGCCCCTTACCTTTTTATATGATTCCAGGTGTTCGTGCCAGCACACCTCACGTTATGCCAAATGTGAGGTGGGTATTTTGTAACTATACCCATGTGGGTTTTTGTATTTGTATTTAATCCAAAAATTGTATATTTATTGTTAATTTTTGTGGAAAAAATGTACAGAGGATCTAGAACTTTTTGTATAATGCAAATATGCCGATGTTAGGCTTTTTAATTTATATATTCATGGTTAAATTGCATACTCACCATTGGATTTTGTTTTTGGGTTCTGGAATGCATGTAAACTTAATTATATTTGCAAAATGGTCCATGTCAGTATTTAATTTGCACTTATGTTTGTGTAATTTTTATAAATATCATATGTGATCCAAAAATGATGGAAAATAGGACAATCTAACTAGATGCATGCTCCTTTGTGTCATATATTTAGTTTTGTATTTTATTCACTGGGCCTATTATTAAAAATAAAAAGGAGCAAATTTTGCCCCTATTTGACTTAGAAATACCTAAAATTATAAAATCTTTTTGAGAAAGTCAAAATATATATATTGTCTATTATAGTATTTTATAGCTTCAGACCAAAACTCTTTAAAAATAAAAAAATTAAAATGATTAAAAATTAAAAAGCTCTAAAATCCTATAAAAATCTAAAAATTCTTCAAAAAATCTAAAAATATTTATTTCTATTTAATATTATATATATATATATTATCACTTATGAAAATTAGTTGGGATGTTTTGAATTTATTTGGTATTTTCAAATCCCAAAACAATTCAGCCTATTTAATTAGTCACTATTTTTTAAAAACTTTTAAATACCTAAAATTAGCAAAAATATCATCAAAATCACAAAAACAGTTGAAAAAATAAAAGCCCAAAAACAATTATTTTACAAATTTTTATTATTTTTAACTATATTTATAATTATAATACCTTTATTGTATTTTATACCTATATATACCTTTATGTAGTTTATATTACTATTACTTATTACAAATACCTTATAAATATTCTAAAACCAAAAAAATATAAAAATTATAAATGGGATATATTTCTCAACATTTTTCTTATCTTTTTATTTATTATATAATATAAAGATATACTTCATATCATAACTTATATCTATTTATAGACCCATATATATAAATATACATATATATTATATCAAAAAAATAAAAAGAAATTAAATATTAAATATTAAAATAATAATATATATAAAATAAAAATCAAATAAATATTTGAAAACTAAAAACAAATGAAAAGACTAAAAGGATGCTTGTGTACATAATTCATACTGATTAGCAATAATCATTAGGATATTTGTTTGCTCTCAATGGTTCGACCTCGACATACTTATACATTGTACACCTTTATTTGTAGGGTATAATAAATTGTACTTCACATTTTTGTCATTCTTTGACCATTTATATATTGTGGGTACTTGTTGCTTATTCCATTGATCTTTGAGAGTTGTCATCACAACAACTTAGTGGTCTCGCCTTGTGTGGACTACAACAGAGTTCCTTGGATATTTTTGGGTCGGTCAAATGGTGTCGTTGCCGAGGATCAACGTGTCTGTAGCCTAATTTATGCATAATTTTCTTTTTTATTTTTCTTGTACATACTTTGTCTACTTGTTCTTGTTTGTATATATTTTTGCTCTCATTTCATTGTACAAATTATTTAATTATTTGTGCTAATGCCTCTCTTGTTGTGTTTGATGCGAAGGCTCTCTATGCGAGGATGACTTCTCAGGGATTTGATGCAACCAAGCATGGTGAAGACTAGGCTTCTTGCCCTAGCATGTATGAGAGGCAACAAGCATATCATCGAGGACACATAGCAAATATTTTAGTTTAGAATTTTATTTTATTTTTGGTGAGAGAGTGATTCATTATTTATTCGTTATTATTTGTAACTATACAAGGACTTGGACATTAATCTTATTAACGAGGTCCATTGCCCGTGTGATTGTTTACCTAGGATCCTTGGCATGGCTTTTTCGTGTTTTTTCGCCTTCGATTTTCTTTGTTTCCTGATGTTTTGAATTTTCCACCCTTTGTTTCGATTTGTTTTGTGTGCATGGAGCCCTTAGAATTTATTATTTCTTGTATCCGTACTTATGTCCAAGCCATAATAAGAAGCTTGTTCCTATAGTCTTCTATGTTTCGATCTAGTCAAATTAATAATTGTCAACTATTTGGACTTGAACCCATGCACCGAGAGGGCCACCATACAATGCTTGCAGGACCCTTTGTGGCGGGCACCGAGGTGTCTTGAAGACCGGAGTCTTTGGTTCATTTCTGAATAATTGGCATGTGGTTCTTCACGATTAATAACAGTTATTGTTCAGGGCGATTTTTTCGATTTCATACCACCATGTAGATAGGTTCAAAAATTATGTTTTGCATACCACATGGAGAGAGCTGGGAAGCATTGTAAGTCCTCTAACTTTGCAAGCATCATTAGATTCTATGGTGAGATTTCCATCATTGAATCGACTTGCACGGCCTTTTCACTATCTCCCTTTGATTTTAGCACCTAGTACTTAAATGAAAATTTACAAAATTGTTAGGCGCGTGTATGCAAAATATCTAAAAAAAGTGAAACCCCAAAAAAACTAAAACAAGGGGATTATTAAATAAACTTTGACTGTAATTAAAATCTGTAATGGATTGCATTGTTTAGGGTTCACAAAGACCTCAATGTTTTCAGGTACCTTAGAAGGGGACCAAAACCCCTCCCATGAGCGAGGCACGACCTGTTAAGGATTATAGCCAAAAACCCAATCTTAAACTACCTTGCGTATCGCCTAGATTTCTGAATGATTGGAGCTTCTATTGTACGTGGATGAGTAGGACCTGGTCAACGATGATGTTCTCTCCTTATGTAGAATGTTGACCTTGTCTGAAGTACTAAGCTTAGGCCACACCCTCACGGGTGCGTCTATCTCATCGTCTTACGTCTGAGTAGGGCCTTGCATGCTCACGGGAGATTTTGTTGTGAGTAGGGTCTGAAGTAGTGGTTTCGCCTATCAGCTTCATCTCTCTCATTCTTTGGCTGAGTAGGGGTCTAGGAAGGGTTACAAGGATCTCAAAAAGTGGAGACTACATGCTACAAAGGAGGAGGATAAGTACGGGATACATTTCCGGCAGTACCCTTGCTCATATAGGGTTAGCGTTTAAGGACTTGTTAAAAGATTTATCTGAAATAACAACTAAAAATAGCAAATCCCTTATGGCTTCACATGTGTAGAGTTGGTGAACCTAGTTTTGTATTATGTATTTTATGGATCTAGATTAAGGTTCAAAGATCAAGTCACATGCACTTGCGTAAATTCTATCATGTGTGTTTTCTCTTCGACTCCATGATCATTTCGAGCCTTTCTACTATTTTACATTACTTTTATTCCTTGTTGACCATCGTATCCTTCATCTTGCATCAATCATTCCTTTCCTATATGATGTTGATCCATGGATGGTTTAGTCGGGACTTCACCGAAACTGACATCGATTCCATAGACTTTGCATCATCATAATTCAAGGCGATCCCCAAGAAACCAGTTCGGATCTTGTGAACCGAACTCCGAATTCTCATCTTCTTTCAATTCTCTTTTTACCTCTTAATAAATTGTGACCACTTTTGTCCCATTTCCGCCTATTATGAATGGAGGTCGATTTCAGTCACATCTTTTACTCCATTCACAACTACCTAGGATTGACCTTAATTCGGAATCATCATTTCAGTTGTTATTCAGTTTCACAATGGTCTGATTGGGATACATCTTGCATTGCAGATAGAAGTCAGTTTTGGATCCCAATCCAGAGTTCATTTCATGCAATGCAGACCCAGAGATGGCTCCTCAAGACAAAGGAAAGGGGACTGGGAAGTAGCCCCCCAGACAGAGCAGGGCCAAGCACCAGATCAGAACCAAGTTAACACTCAGTTATTGGCTTCCATCTAATAACAGCAACTAATTGAGCAGGCATTAGTGCAGACTGTGTTTTAAGACATGTTAAATAATTTAAGGAGCATACCGGTATGAGGAGGAGGAAGAAGAAATGAGGATGAGATTCCCAAAGATGATCATGAGGAATAAGAACAAGGACATGAGGTGCCCAAACTAAAAGAGACTTATAATCATGGAGACAACCAGATGATCGAGTGGATTTGCATCCCACCAATGCATGCTCACTTTGAGATCGAGCCTCAATTCCTTGCTCTTGTACCCACCTTTCACAGGAATACCAACAAGGAATCTTACATTCACCTGCAACAGTTCTCTCGTATCTGTAGAACGACACATTACCCTAAAATCTTATTAGGTATAGTCAAGATGACCGCATTTCCCTTCAGTATTCAAGGCAAAGCCCTATACTAGGTTAACCATTTGAGGAAGGTCGTGATGACCTGGGAGGGACTTAAGTCTTTGTTCCTTCTTAAGTTTTATCCTCTCAGTCATCTCAACTAGATGCGAGCCCAGATTATCAACTTCTCCCAGGTTTCCCACGAGTCTATCCAAGAAGTTTGGAAGCAATTTACTGATCTGCATAAGAAATGATTCCACCATGACACCTGAGGACCAGTTGGGTCCAACATTTCTTCAGGGGCATGAATGTTGAAAACCAAATATTAGTTGACGATTTTTATGGGGAATTACACTTCAATAAGTATGATTAAGTTGTTTGGCAGATTTTTGAAGAAGTGGTCGAAGGAGAGGTCACCCTCTCTTCATCATGTGCTTACTAGAGACAACCTCAGGTCCTCCACTAGCACGTTCACATGGTAGCTTCTCACGAGGTAGAGAGATATGAGAGCTCCAACAATAGAATCATTCGGGGATATCTCGTTAAGGATGATATCATCGGGAAGTGATCACAAGATGTCGAAAAATTAGCAATCGAACAAAGAACTTAAAATATGGACAAATTAAATCAGATCACCAAGCAACTGGAGTTGCTGGTGAGTACCATCAGTGCCTACTAGTCGACGACTCCACTGCCCGAGACTCCTACTGAGAAGAAAGATGAGGAGCCCACAAAGCATCATCCTTAGTCCAGTTCATAGAGCCGGCGGTCTAGCATGTGTACTACATGCAGAATCCCGACCAGGCACTACAGTAGCAGTTGGTGTTGGACATGCGAGCCCATAGCAAGCCATTATGCAATAAATGTTATTGCAAATATCATTCTTTAATCTGAAATAAAGAATAATTAATTTGCATAATAGGTCCCTTAATACAATTTGGGTTATGTACCATGGCCATCTTGATGATCATATAGTTGTTGATTCAATTGTTGAATCATAGTGGCTGGTGCTTGGATGAGTATCTAAAGAGTTAGATTTAGGACTCATCAAGCCCCATCAAATGATTACTAAGAGAGGATCTCCAGCCCAAGAAGAAGATGGCTATCCTTTCTATAAAGGTTGATATCTTACCGACCTCTTGATGATGGTCCTCTACATAGGAATAGAGATTCAGAGGTTGTAGATAAGTTAGGTCAAAGAGTTTACTTAACGAGATCGAGATAACCAAAGGCCCATGTTGTATGTAGTCATGATATAGGCATGCGTCCTCTGACCGGAGACAGATGTGTTACTATATGTCTGAGTTTGTACATTTGGCAGACCGATAGGTTAGTGGCCTAATCAATTTTTATACATTGGCGTGCTAGTGCATGCAAGGGCATATAAGTAATATGATCTCTCAAAGGGATCATACAGGTTCATTTACTTAACTGGAAGACATGAGCTCACTCATGAGATATTGGGATCAAATTCCTTGCACGTTCGTCTTGCTTTAGAAGATTTACTAAATTTGTAGGTTTGATATATGCTTTTGCAAAGCATATGATAAACACCTAGGTATGATATATGATTTTGGAAAGTAAATGATCGATATCAGCTCTCAATTATCAAATGATAAACATAATGATGAAATATTGAAGGAGATAGTCTAAATAGATCTAAAAATCCGGTTTATTCTAGTTCTTCTAGTATGTAGGATGTACATATATTAGGAATACTTGAGGGTGATGTGATCATAAACGATTGTGTAACCATGACGCTTCCATTCCGAGGGAGGATGAAACAAGTCTGGATTTTAGTGATTCCTCTCACTAGATAAGTAATCTAATCTTGGTCCAAATGTTGGACAGTGGATCTGAATATGATTCAGATGCAATGAGAAGATTTTATTTAGGCCTTGATTTAATCAAACATCTATGGGAGATACCAAGATCAGGATTTGAGATGTGATCTCAATAGTCACTATACATTGAGTGTACAATCACCATGCCCTTATCTCCAAGTGTCCGAGGAGAAAGTGCATTATTCTTGAAAGAGTTCGAGAATAATTCCATTGTTAATTATTCATGCATTGAGAAGTAATTATTAAATGTGATTTAATTATCTTAAATAATATGAATTTTACTCATATTATAAGGAGATTTATCTAAATAATGAAATGTGATTTAATTATCAAAGATGTGAATAATGTGAATGTGATTCATATTATTTGGGCACATGAGAATGGAGATCCAAGATGAATAAACGTGATTTAATTATCATGGATATGAATAATGTGGATAGCACTATCTATATTAATCATTTATATATATATATATGTAATTTATAATATATTATAGAAAGCCTACTGTAATTTATATTTGTTGATTAATTATTGATGTGAATTGGATTCACATAGTACAATTAATTGAAAATATAATTTACATTTTAGTTTGGGTTGTGAATATGATTCACAAATTCCAATGGCATTATTGCAATGTTCACAAGATAATTATGAATTATTTTTGTGAGATAATTTACAATAAATTTTATTATAAATAATTGGAGGTTTCATGAGATAATGTAATCTCTTGAATTTGGAAGAAGATTGCAACCAACCACCTAAAGGTGGTGGACGTCCACCGACTCCTAGTTCGAATGGGTGTCTATCCAACTCCCTTTTTTGATAGGAGACTGATCTCCTTCCCAATTATCTCTAAGGATAGATAACTTAATTTGAAATTAAGTATTCTAATTATTGTTATATTTTTACAATAAAATCATGGCCATTGAAAGGAACACAAATCAATCTCATCCATTGATTTTGTGTTGTCCTTGCACTCCCAAAATTCTCTATAAGAAGAGGCATCCTTTGCTCTTCCCTTCACAACAAGAGACAACAACATATTCTCTCTCTCCCTCTCTCTCTCTCTTTCATTCTCTACATGTCCACTCTCTCTCTCTCTCAACATGTGGTCATCCATATGATGACCTAGAGAGGATCATCGCCGTTACCGCTATGCCGTCATGTTGCTGCTTCTACCGCTCATGGACCTCCGTCTCCTTCAGTGTGTCTCGCTCGTGAAGATGACATCGGATCTCCTGTGATGAGATCAGTAGATTTACCTCTTGGATCATCAACTTGGGTTGCATGGAGCACGCATTTCATCAACATCCTCGCAAGCGTCTCCTCTATTGGATAGGACTTGAGACAGAAGGTCTCTTTGTTTAGATACTTGATCGCAACCATGCTTAAAGAGGTAAAAGTAATACTTTTTTGCAGTTTAGGTGAAATGACTCGAGAAGTTTTCTTGATCATGTGACTCCATCATTCAAAAAATTATAAATTTTGTTGCCTCGAGTAACTAGTATGACTATTCGCTCCCGATCACCTACGATGTTATCCTCACGCTTTTGTGATGCGCTTAAGGATTTTCCCATATACTTCAAGTGGTATCACATCTAAAGGTTAGAGGTTTAGGATATGATACCTAAAACGAAGATGACTTGGCATTTTTTGGTTGTGTGAAATTTCATCGCATTTTGTTCTCGTAGACCTATTTTGTGTGATTTTTTCGCCCTAATTAAAAGGGTTCAAACATGAAATTATTAATTTTATAATGTTTCCAATTAAATAATAAAATTGTGGGACATGAGTTTGCATGATTTGGAATTCAATTGCTCAAGTTATGATCATTTTAGTGAACATGTATCCATTATTTCAAGGATGGCGAATCTTGACGTAATTAAAAAGTTAATTACAGTTTTTAAAAGCCTAGAAACATGTGAATATCACTTGGGTTCTATTATAAATAAAATTAGCAAACTTTGGAAACTTATTTTGCCTAATTGGGATTTAAATTGACTGTGATATGCTAATTTTAGTAAGTGATGATCACTGTTGATACTTACTTTCATAATTGTGATTATCATTTAATCAATTAATGAAATTAGTGGTTAATTTCCTTAAATAATTTTTGATAAATATTTTATGAAATAATTAAATATGATTATTCCCTTAAATGACATTACCTTGACCAAAATTAATTAGATGTGATTTAGATCACAATTGGTTACAGTAATTTCCAACAAACATTATGCTTGATTAGGATTGGGGATTTGTTTAGCAAATCTCCTTATAGTATTAATCAAAAATATTTTGATAAATATTATATGTTATAACTTCTGTTGAAAGACTATTATCATCTTAAATATAAAATGATCATATCATATTATCCTGAGGCAGATGTGGTATCTAGTCGGGGAACATTGGGATAGCAGGTTGCTCTGTGAGCGGTATGTCTCACTCCTATCAGTACTGGCCATGATAGCGTGTAAGGAAAGGATAATGCTTTAAGCAATCATGATGTATTTTCTAATTATTAAAATCCAAATAATACATATTTTGAGATTATACCATCCTTCAAGTAATAATCAAAATTATTTATTTGTTGATAAATTAGATTGATAAATGATTTAATATGATTGAATTAATTGTTCCAATCTAAATACTCTATTATGAATAGAGTTGTTATTTACCATGGAAGAATTGATCAGGTGATTAGGATTCATAATGATTAATAAAAATTTGGATAGGATATGGAGGATCACATGTGACATCCATAGTCTCCCGTCAAGGTGAAGGGTTCATCGCCAGGGATTGTATGTAGGAGATGCATGTCCGAAGTGACATCTCTGCATACAAGCGCATATGGATCGGGCTCTTCACTTCTCAAAAGATTAAGTTTGTATGTATAGTGACCCTAATGTCAAGTCCATATATTATTGGGTTATATTGGATTGCGCATAGCGAGTTCTAATCATGCTGACGGTTGGTTCAAATAAAGATGGGTCAACATCACCTTAGGGGTGGTGGGCTCAGGTGTTAAAGACCGAATTGGGAATGCAAGTTGGACTTGCAAGGCGGAATGAGTTCCCTCTTCTTTTTATCGAAGTTGCACATTCTCATATTATTGTATGTAATAAAGATAAGAAAGGAGAACCCCGATCTTGCTTGAGTATAATGGCAAGTATATCTCTTACATTGAAAGTGATTAAGGGAATGCACTTTCAGTGTTGACAAGGCAAGACAATTGTGATACAAAAATTCCTAAATCAAAGTAAAATGTATTTTTATGCATAATTCTTATTTCAGATAATCCTCATTAAACCAACTCGATACTATACTCAATAACAACCAGTAAAATATCATGAATTAGATTCATGATGAAGATATTGTACTTGCAATTGGACACATAATGTATGCGGTTGCAATGTGAAAGTTTCCTCATAATAATGAGGAATGAATATTAAATAGATAATAGGACAACAACCTTGGGTTTGTCTCTATAATCTTGATCCCTCATCGAGTGTGCTTTGGAAGTATCATGTCGATGATGATCATAATTGTCAAATAATCCATATAAAATCTAAGAATATTTGTTGGTATTCATATGTGCTCTCAATATTTAATCATGAATGTCGGTTGATTGCATTATGCAAAATGGTGGCTCTATAGGAGATGATGTATTCATGATGTTTGAGTACCTACCTGAACCAAAGTCTTTAAGAGTTAAGATGTATGTAGATATGATCAGTGTCATCATTCTACTATCTATACAAAGTCATTCGTGAAGCTTCCTAATATTCATATTGTATGAATTGAATAAAGCATGTATAAATGTTGAAATACTCTTATATTGAAATTGTTTGAGTTCAACATAAGAGATCCTTTGTCTTAAGAAATGGTTGTTTGTAGATGAAGGAAGCACAGTGGAAGCATGAGTCGGACCCAAGTTAGAAGGAAAGTCAAAGAGTTGATTGTACTTATATGGTTTACATGCATATGGCATTCAAAGAGTTGGATGAATGACAATATTACAATAAGCGTTTTATTGATAATATGACTATCTGGACTATCCCAGATCCTTAGAGTAGGACTCTGATAGTGCATCAGAATAATATTCATCTACATATCATCATTGAAATCGACTTACTTATTAGATAAGACCAAAGTCTAACAACTGTATCTCATTATTCTAATAATTCTTGCAATTGGTTGCATATGTTTTAGAAGACTAGAAAATTTGATCATAAGGTTTAATATCCATCTACATGGATCTTGATGCAATTGTTGCAACGATCTCTATTGTATAGATAGACTTCATGTTTTCAGAGGGAGAGCCCTTAGTCTTAGAGAACATCTCTAAGACCTAGATATTTTTAAATGTTGAGAATAAACATGAATTCTGGAATAGACTATCATAAAGAGTTATGATGGATATATTTCAGATGGTAATCTAATGTCTAAAGGAATATACTAAATTAAAAAATTAATGAATGGTTCATTAACATTTCTAATACTGGAGTACCTTAGAAAATCAATAAAGGGATGAAGATCATTTGACAATGATCTAGCATCAAGCCTTGGATATATATCTGTTTATGAGATCAATAGACTATTAAGATATGAATCTTTAGAATGTCTAAAATTTCAAATCTTACATACTTGTGAATATTGTATTCAAAGTAGAAAATTTTCAATGCACCTTTCTCTGAGAATGGTGTTTGATGCCAAGGTATTCAAGATCTCATACATATTGGTGTATGTGGATTATCTGTATCATAATAAACATTGATCATATGTGATATAATTCGATAAATATTTGTGATATGAGATTTCTTCCCTTCACCTTATAAACTATGAAATGTTCAACGATTTCACAATTTGGTCTAGACCAAAGATTGAAGGAAGATGACATGAATTTGATCTAACCTAGGTCGTCCGTACCTATTAGTTGAATTCATGGAATAGCTTTTTAAAGAAAGGAATATCATTCTTATCTCAATCCTCCTAATGCACCTAAACTCAGTAGAACTGTATGGAGATGCAATTGGATCATGTGTGACATGATTTGATCAATTATTAATCTTAATAATTATCTCTTAGTTTTCAAGTATATATATGTAGTAGAGACTACATTATATATCATTAATAAGATTCCATGTAGATCTAAACCCGAAAACCCTTTATGGTTTGGAAGCTAGCCTAGTGTTGGACATTTGAGGATTTAGCGTTGCTTGGTCCATGACCATGTCATGGAGGCAAGTAAGCTGGAATCTAGCACCAGAGAGTGCTACTTCATTAGGAATAAAAGGATGGTATTGGATACCTACTTTATGACCTTGAGATTCTTAAAAGATCTCATCTCAAAGGATAAGATTCTTAGAGGATGACTCTCTTGAGAATCAAGATGAAAATGAAGTTAAGGATCTCATAGAATCTTGAGAAAATAATGAGGCTCCTAAAATATGAAACTAAAAAGATAATTAAATATGAAACACTAATACCTCTTCAAATGAGTTTGATAATGTATTCCATGTTTCAGTTAAGTTTGACATTGCTTAGACTTCATATGATAAAGTTTCTGTAGATCGTGACAAGGAAAGATGGATGTTAGCAATAAAGTCTAAAGTAGACTTCATATACAAGTGTGGTATATGTACACTCAAGGATCCACCTATGAGGGTAAGACCTATTAGGTGTAAATGGATCTTCAAGAGAGAGAGGGAACCTGATGAGAAGGTACAGACCTTCAAAGCACGGCTCATATCCACAAGAAAGACATCAAAGAGTAGACATCGCTTGCTACCAAACTTGCTCTCCAGCGACCATGCTTAAAACCTTCAGAATATTGCTAACTATAGCTACACAACTTGACTTTGACATCTTCAAGATGGAAGTCAATATTGCATTCCTCTATGAATCCCTCTCTAAGGATATTCACATGAAGTAGCCCCAGGGCTTCATCGATGAGGAAATCAAGGTGTGCAAGCTAAGGAACTCCATCTATGAACTCTAATAAACTTCTTGTAGCTGAACATCAGATTTTATGAAATTATAAAAGTTATGATTTCAGATAAAATATTGATGAATTGTGTGAAGCTTAGCGGGAGTGCCAATGTGTTCATCACGGTAAATGTAGATGATATCCTAATTATTTGGAATGATATAAGGATGACAATAAGTGTTTTATAATCTGGTTGTTCCATAACTTGAGATAATAGATTTCAAGGATACATCTTAGATCTTAGTTTTGAAAGTGCTCAGAAGCAAAGAAAAGAGGGTATTGGGATCGTCACAATATGTGATACACCTTGAACATGTTCCATTCTTAGAAAACCCCAAGGAAGGCTTCCTTACATTAAAATATGGTACTGACCTATCTCAAGGGAAAACACCTCAAAATATTGAGAAAGTGAATGCTAAAACTGCTTGCCCTTATGCATCAGTTATGAGAAACCGGGTGTATGTTAGATGTGTACAAAATTAAAATGGTTGTCATGCAGTAGGAGTAGTAAACTGTTACTAATCCTGATATGGAAATAAAATACTTGATTGTAGTAATAACAATATCTTCAAAGAGGATAAAACTTTCAAGATAGTGATCTCTAAGTCTTATGTTCAAGAACTTAAGACTTTATAAAGAGTGATCTAAAAGGTCTTAACTGCAGATACCTTAGGAGATAGAGATCTCCGAGAATAAGGGTATTCTGGTAAGGATAATAGAAATTACATACTGGTTATAACAAATATTGAGTTGTAGTGTCATAGACACTAGAACTGCTTCACAAGACTGAGTACTGGTTGCATAAAATGCAACATTCAAATTGGATGTGAGCACGGTTACTAGGAGATATACAAGTATCGTAAAAGGTCTTGGCATAGTCTCTCAGGAATAGAGTGATTGATTAGATTACATAGAGATATTAAATAGCTTATGACTGTCACATGAGTGTGCGTTTAAAGATTAGCCCACTAATGGCTCTTCGGGTTAGTAGGAGATTATTGGACATGCGAGCCCACAACAAGAAATTATGAAATAAAAGTTACTGCAAATATCATTCCCTAATCTGAAATAAAGAATAATTAATTTACATAATAGGTCCCTTAGTACAATTTAGGATTATGTACCATGGCCATATTGATGATGATAGAGCTATTGATTCAATTGTTGAATCACAGAGGCTGGTGCTTGGATGAATATCTAAAGAGTTAGATTGAGGGCTCATCAAGAACCGTCAAATGATTATTAAGAGAGGATCTCCAGTCTGAGAAGGAGATGGCAATCCTTTCTATAAAAGTTGATATCTAACTAACCTCTTGATGCAGGTCCTCTACATAGGAATAGAGATCTGGAGGTGTTAGATAAGTAAGGACAATGAGTTGACTTAAGAGATCGAGATAATCAAACACCTATTACATATGTCGTCATGTTATAGGCACGCATCCTCTGGCTAGAGATAAATGTGTTACTATATGTCTCGGTATGTACATTTGGCAGACTGATAGATTGATGACCTAATCAAGGTCTATACACCAGCGTGCTAGTGTGCATGCAAGGGCATATGAGTAATACGATCTCTAAAAGGGATCATACAGTTTCATTTACTGAACCGGAAGACATGAGCTCACTCATGAGATATTGGGATTAAACTCTGTGCCCGGTCATCTTGCTTTGGAAGCTTGACTAAATTTGTAGGTTTGATATATGTTTTTGGAAAGTATATGATCAACACCTAGGTATGATATATACATTTGTAAAGTATATGATTAATACTGACTACCAATGATCAAATGAGAAACTTAATGATGAAACACTGAAGGAGACAGTCTTAATAGATATAAAACTTCGGGATATTTTAGGTCTTCCAATATGCAGGATGTACATGTATTAGGAATACTTGAGGGTGATGTGATCATAAACGATTATATAACCATGACGTTTCCATTCTAAGGGAGTGATGAAATAGGCTTTGTTTTTAGTGACTCCTCTCACTAGAGAAGTAATCTAATCTTGGTCCAAATGCTGTACAGTGATTTGAATGTTATTTAGATGTAATGAGAATATTAGATTTACATCTTTGATTTAATCAAACATCTATAGGAGGACCCTGAGTCTAGATTTGAGATGTGATCTCAATATCCAATTTACTATATGTAGAGCGTACAATCACTTTGTCCTTATCTCCAAATATCCACGAACAAAGCGCATTATTCTTGAAAGAATTAGATAATAATTCCATTGTTAGATTATATTCAAGCATTGAGAAATTGATAATTAAATGTGATTTAATTATCATGAATAATATGAATTTGATTCATAATATAAGGAGAGATATGTATAATTAAATGTGATTTAATTATCAAAGATGTGAATAATGTGAATGTGATTCATATTATTCGGATCCATGAGAATGGAGATCTAAGATGATTAAATGTGATTTAATTATCATGGATATGAATAATGTGGATAGCACTATCCATGTTAATCATATATATATATTATAGATGATATTTACAATATATTAGAGAGAGCTTATTGTAACTTATATTTGTTGATTAATTATTTATGTGAATTGGATTCACATTGGATGACTAAATGAAAATATAATTTACATTTTATTCTGGGTTGTGAATATGATTCACAAATTTCCAATGACATGATTGCAATGTTCACAAGATAATTATGAATTATTTTTGTGAGAAAATTTACAACAAATGATGTAAATAATTAGAGATTTCATGAGATAATGCAATTTCATGAAGTTGGATAAGATTGCAACCATCCACCTAAAGGTGGTGGACGACCACCAACTCCTTGTTGGAATGGATGACTATCCAACCCCCTTATGGTAGGAGGTTTATCTCCTTCCAAATTATCTCCAAGAATAATTGATTTAATTTGAAATTAATTATTCTAATTGTTGTGTTTCTATAACAAAATCATGGCCATTGAAAGGAACACAAATCAATCTCATCCATTGATTTGGTGTTATCCTTTGACTCCCAAAATACTATATAAGAAGAGGCATCCCTTGCTCTTTCATTCACAAAAAGAGACAACAACATATGCTCTCTCTCTCTCATTCTCTACACATCCTCTCTCTCTCTCTCTCAGCATGTGGTCGTCCACATGATGACCAAGATAGGATCGTCGTCGTCGCCACTATGCCGTAGTGCTGCCACAACTACTCGTTGATCTCCGTCTCCTTCAGTGCGCCTCGATTATGAAGAAGACGTTAGATCATGTGGGACGAGATCAGGAGATTCACTGCTTGGATCATCAACTTGGATTACAAGGAGCATGCATTTCATCAACACACTCGCAAGTGTCTCCTCCGTTGGATCAAACTTGATATAGGAGGTCTCTTTGTTTACATACTTGATCGCAACCACGCTTCAAGTGGTAAACCTAATACTTGTTTGTAGTTTAGATGAAATGATCCGAGAAGTGTTCTTGGGTCATGTGGTTTCATCGTTCAAAAATTTTAAATTCCGCTGACCCGAGCAACTAGTATGACTAGTCACTCCCGATTGCATACGATGCGATCCTCAAGCTTCCGTAATGTGCTTAAGGATTTTTCCATATCCTTCAGTTGGTGGTATACCAACCAGAGTCCATGTCTTCTTATGATCTATTCTCTCCTCCACTACCTCACATTCAAGAGATGAATGGAGTTTGGTTGAATGACACATAATTGGTCCATCCAAGATGGCCTCAGCAGGACCGGCCTGCAAATTCACGCCCATTACCTCAACATCAAGGAGGGAGATTTTCCCAGTCCCAACAGCCTCAGTACCACCAGTCTCCACAGTATCACAACAATTGGAGACATGATCGTAGTAGCACCAGCCACAACCGTATCATCCATATGCGATTGCATCTCAACAGCAATATGAAGGATATGAGGAGATCCTTAAGCGTATCACGGAAGCATGAGGATCGTATCAAATGCGATTGGGAGCGACTAGTCATACTTGTATCTCGAGGTAGCGAAATTTAAAAATTTTAATGCGATGAAACCACATGATCCAAGAATATGATCTAAGAACACTCCTCGGATCGTTTTATCTAAATCACAAACAAGAATTAGGTTTATCTCTTAAAGCGTGATTGTGATTGAGCCTCTAAACGAAGAGGCCTCCTAACTCAAGTCCGATCAAACGGAGGAGACGCTTGCGGTGCGTTGATGAGACGTGTGCTCCTCGCAATCCATGTTGGTGATACAAGTGACGAATCTCCTAATATTATCACACGAGATCTAACGTTTTCTTCATGAGCGAGGTGCACCGAAGGAGATGCAAATCCACGAGCAAATATTCCAGCAGCATAACGACGATGCTGCGACGATGGCGACTCTCTCTATGGCTCCATGGTGGACGGCCATAGTGGGAGAGAAGGAGAGAGACTTGGTGTGTGGAGAAAGAATGGGAGAGAGCATATCATTTGATGTTATAATCGTGTAACTCGAAGATCAAGGGGTGCCTCTTCTTATATAGGGTTTTGGGAGTCCATGGATCTCAATCCATGGACACACATAATCAATGGTTGAGATTGATTTGTGTTTCTTTCAATGGCCATGATCATGATATAAAAACACAACAACAATTAATTTAATTTAAATTAATATATATTGATAAATCAATATAAATTAATTTCAAATCAAATCAATTTACTAGTCATGGAGATAATGAGAAGATTGACCATATCCTCTAAAAGGGGGGGATGGCCAACCCTTTGAGATGGAATGGGTCTATCTCCTCAAAATCTCATGAGATCTCATTATCTCATGATATATCCTAGATTTACAACAACATTTGTTGTTAATTATTTCACAAAATTAATTCATAATTATCTTGTGAGTATTATAATCATGCCATTGTAAAAATGTGAATCACATTCACAACCCAAAATAAAATGAAAATTTTATTTTCAATTAATTATCCAATGTAAATCCAATTCACATCAATAATTAATCAACAAATATAAATCACAATATGCTCTCTCTAATATATTATAAATCACATTTATAATATAAATGATTAATATGGATAGTGCTATCCACATTATTCATAACCATGATAATTAAATCACTTTTAATCATCTTGGATCTCTATTCTCATGTGCCCAAATAATATGAATTACATTCATATCATTCACATATTTGATAGTTAAATCACATTTAATTATATTAGATAACTCTCCTTATAATATGAATCAAATTTATATTATTCATGATAATTAAATCACGCTTAAATATCAATAACTCAATGCTCGGATACATATATCAACAATGAAATTATCCATCAACTCTTTCAAGGATAATGCGCTTTCTCTGCAGATACTTGGAGATAAGGGCAGGGCAATTGTATTGTTCCACATATAGTGACTTGGATATTGAGATCACATCTCAAATCCTGATCTTGCGGACCTCCCATAGATGCTTGATTAAATAAAGACCGCAAATCTAATCTTCTCATTACATCTGAATCACATTCAGATCAATGTCCAACATTTGGACTAAGATCAGATTACTTCTCTATGAGAGGAGTCACTAAAATCCAAACTTGTTTCATCACTCCTTCAGAATGGAAGCATCATGGTTATACAATCGTTTATGATCACAACACCCTCAGGCATTCCTAATACATGTACATCATGCATATTGCAAGACCAGAATAAATACGAAGTTCTAGATCTCTTTTTAGACTATCTCCTTCAGGTTTTTACCATTAAGGTTCTCATTCAATCTTTGAGAGGCGGTATCGATCGTATACTTTCCAAAAGCATATATCATACCTAGGTGTTTATCATATACTTTCTAAAAGCATATATCAAACCTTAAAAATTCAGTCAAGCTTCCAAAGCGAGACGACCGCACGCAGAATTTGATTCTTCCCAATATCTCATGAGTGAGCTCATGTCTTCCAGTTCAACAATGAACCTGTATGGTCCCTTTGAGAGATCATATTACTCATATGCCCTTGCATGCACACCAGCACGCCTGTGTAGAGACCTTGGTTAGGCAATCAACCTATTGGTCTGCCAAATGTACATACTCAGACATATAGTAACACATCTATCTTTTATCAGAGGATGCATTCCTATATTGTGACAGCATATGACATAGGACTTTGGTTATCTCGATCTCGTTAAGTCAACTCGTTGACCTAACTTATATAACACCTCTGAAACTCTATTCCTATGTAGAGGACCTGCATCAGGAGGTCGATTAGATATTAGCCAAATGAGAAAGGATTTCCATCTCCTACTCAGGCTGGAGATCATCTCTTAACAATCACTTGATGGTACTTGATGAGTCCTCAATCTAACTCTTTAGATATTCATCCAAGCACCAGCCTCTATGGTTCAATAATTGAATCTATCTCTACATGATCAATAAGATGGCCATGGTACATAACCCTACTTGTACTAAGGGACCTACTATATAAATTAGTTATTCTTCATTTCAGATCAGGGAATGATATTTGCAATAGCATTTATTACATAATGGCTCGTCGTGGACTCGCATGTCCAACAATCTCCCACTATCCCAAAGAGCCATTAATGGTCTAATCATTTAAACCATCACTCATGTGACAATCATAGGCTATTTAGAAAAATAACTAGGTAAGCTGATCAGTCTCTCTATTCCCAAGATACTATGCCATGTCCTTTACATCACTTGCATATCTCCTAGTAACAGTGCTCACATCCAATGCGAATGTTGCTTCTATGCAACCAATACTCAATATTGTCTGTTATAGTGTCCTTGACACTATAACTTAATAATTATTGTAACTATGATGTAATTTCATTATCCTTATTAGAATTTATTCTTAGAGATCTCTATCTCCTAAGGTATCCGTAGTTAAGACCTTTTAGATCTCTATATATAAAGTCTTAAGCTCTTGAAGATAAGACTTAGAGATCACTATCTCTTTAGTCTTGTCGTCTTTGAAGATTTTGTTATTACTGCAATCAAGTGTTTATCTCTTTAGTAGGATTAGTAACAGTTTACTACTCCCACTGCATAGCGGACATATATCTTTTGTACACATTTAGCATACACTCGGCTTCTAGTAACTGATGCACAAGGGCAAGCCATTCTTAATATTCACTTCCTCAACTCTTTGAGGTGATATCGCTTTAGATAGGTCAGTACCATATCTTAAGGGAAGGAAGCCTTTATTTGAATTTTCAAGAAAATTGTAATGTCCAAGGTGTACTACTAATGTGACGGTCCCAATACCCTCTTTTCTTTGCTCCTAAATACTTTCAGAACTAAGATCTAAGAGGTAACCTTGAGATCATATCTCAAGGTATGGAATAGCCAGACTATAAAACACTTATTATTATACTTATATCATTCCAAATGATTAGGATATCATCTACATTTAGCACGATGAACACAATGTCTCTCCCACTAAGCTTCACATGGTTCATCAAGATTCTATCTGAAATCAATACATTTATGATTTCATCAAATCTGATGTTCCAACTACAAGAAGCTTATTCGAGTCTACAGATGGAGTTTTTCAGCTTATACAGCTTGCTTTCCTCTACTATGTAGCCCTGGGGCCACTTCATATTAACATCCTTAGAGAGGTATTCATAGAGGAATGCAATATTGACTTTCATCTTGAAGATGTCAAAAGTCAAGTTGCGTAGGTATAGTTAGCAATATTTCGATGGGTTTAAGCATGGTCACTGAAGAGCAAGTCTCATCGCAAGCGATGTCTTCTCCCTGGTGTGTAGCTCATGGCTACGAGTCATGCTTTGAAGGTCTATGCCTTCTCATCAGGTTCCCTCTTTCTCTTGAAGATTCATTTACACCTTAACGGGTCATACCCATATAGGTGGATCCTTAGGGTTCATATACAACATTTCTATATGAAGTCTACTTTAAACTTTTTTGCTAACATCCAACTTTCCATGTCATGATCTTCAGAAGCTTCATCACATGAAGTAAGATCATTATCAGACTTAACTGACACATGGAATCCATCCTCAAACTCATTTGAAGATGTATTAGTATTTCATCTTTAATTGTCCATTTAGTTTCCGATTTTAGGAGCCTCATCATCTTCTCAAGACTAAATGAGTTCCTTCACTTCATTTTCATCTTGATTCTCAAGAGAATCATCCTCTAAGAATCATATCATAAGATATGAGATCTTTTATGAATCTCAAGGTCATAAAGTAGGTATCCAATACCATCCTTGATTTTCCTAATGAAGTAACACTCTCTTGTGCTAGATTCCAGCTTACTTACATCCATGACGAAGTTATGGACCAAGCAACCGTAAATCCTCAAGTATCAAACACTAGGCTAGGTTCCAAACCTTAGCTAATACGGATGTTCGGGTTTAGACTTGCAAGAATCTTATTGAGGATATATATTGTAGTCTCTATTGCATATATACAAGGAAACTAAGAGGTAGTTATGTTAATATTCGTCATTGATCAAACCGTTTCACACATAATTCAATTGTATCTCCCTACATCTCTATTGAGTTTAGGTGTATTCCTATCTCCATAAGGTATTCCTTGAATTCATCTAATAAGTACAAGCTACCTTGATTAGATCAAATTCATTTTATCTTCCATCAAACTTTGGTTCTAAAACCAAAATTGTGAAATCTTTGAGCATTTCAAAGGTTTCTAAGGTAAAGGATAGAAAACTCATATCACAAATAATCATCAATGGATATCACATATCATTAATGTTTACTTTGATATAGATCATCCACATACATCAATATGTATGATATCTTGAAAACCTCAGCATATAACACCATTCCCAGAGAAAGGTGCATTGGACATTTTCTACTTTTGAATACAATATTCACAAGTATGTAAGATTTGAAATTTCAGACATTCTAAAGCTCTCTTACTTTTCTATTGATCTCATCAATAGACATATGTCCGAGGCTTGATGCCAGATCATTGTCAAATGATCTTCATCCTCTTATTGATCTTTTAAAGGTTGAATTTTTAGTATTAGAAATGTTATTGAACCATTCGTTAATTTTCTAATTTAGTAGAGTCCCCAAGATGTCAGATTACTATCTGAAATATATCCATCATAACTCTTTATAATTGTTCTATTCCAGAATTCATGTTTATTTCCAACATTTAGAAATAAATAATGAGTGTATTCTAATATATGTATCATAGAGACATTCTCTAAGAATATGGGCTCTCCCACTGAAAATATGAAGTCTATCTATCCAATAGAGTTTGTTGCAACCATTGCATCAATTCCTATGGATGACTATTAAACCTTAAGATCAAATTTCTAGTCTTTTAAAACATATGCAACCAATTGCAAATGTTATTAGAATAATGAGATACAATTATCAGACTTTGATCATATCAAATAAGAAAATCAATTTCAATGATGAAATGTTTATTTAGATTATTTCTATGTACTATATGGGCCCTTCTCTAAGGATCCTAGATGGACTTGATAGTCATACTATCAATACATCGGCTTATTGCAGTATTGGCATTCATCCAACTCTTTGAATGTCATATGTGTTGAAACCATAGAAGTACAGTCAACTCTTTGACTTTCCTTCTAATTTCGGTCCGACCCATGTTTCCACTGCGCTCCTTTCATCTATAAACAACCATTGCTTACAATATGAATATTATGTTGAATTTCAAAAAGATTTCAATATAAGAGCACACGCTTCATTTCATACAATATTAATATTATGAAGCTTCATGAATGACTTGAGTATAGATAGTAGAATGATGACACTCATCATATCTACATACATCTAAACTCTTAAAGACTTAGGTTCAGGTAGATACTCAAACATTTTGAATACATCATCTCTTATAGAGCCACCATTCTGCATGACACAGTGAACCATGTCATTCGTGATTAAATGTCGAGTTCACATATGAATGCCAAAACATCTTCTTAGACTTTATAAGGATTATTTGACAATTATGATCATCATCGACATGTCACTTCCAAAGTACATTCGCTGAGAGATCAAGACTATAGAGACATACAAACCCTAGGGTCGTAGTCCTATTGTCTATTTAATTGCCTTTCCTCATTATTATGAGGAAACTTGCACATTGCAACCGCGTACATTATGTGTACAACTGTAAGTACAATATCATGATCATGGATCCAATCCATAATATTTTACTGGTCATTATTGAATATAGTACTGAGTGGGTTTAATGAAGGATTATCTTAAATAAGAAATTTACATAAATATATATATACATATTTTATTTTGATTTAGGAATTTTATATCAAAGTTGTCTTGACTTGTCAACACTAAAAGTTCATTCCCTTAATCACTTTCAATGCAAGAGATATACTTACCATTATATCTAAAGCAAGATCTGGGATCTCCTTTCTTATCTCTGTCACATTCCAATAATATGAAAACTTGCAACTCAGATAAAAAGAAGCGGGAACTCATTCCTTCCTGCAAGTCCAACTTGCATCTCCCAAATTCGATCTTTAATACCCAGGCCCACCACCCCTAAGGTGATGTTGACCCGTCATTAATTGAACCAATTGTCAACAAGAATACAACTCGCTATGCACAATCCAATATATCCCCAATAATATGAGGACTCCATATTTGGGTCACTACGCATACATCCTTACTCTTTCATGAAGCAAAGAGCCCGATCCAAATGACTTGTATGTAGGAGTTGTCACTTCGGACAAACGTCTCTGACATACAATCTCTGGCGGCAAAAGCCTTTGCCTTGACGGGAGACCATGGATGTCACTTATGTGATCCTCCATATCCCATTCAAACTTCAATTAATCATTATAAATCAAATTCATTACGATTAATTCTTCGAAGGGAATTAAAAAATCTATTCATAATAGAGTATTTTAGTTTTAATTGGATTCTAATTAATATAATCATGTTAAATTAATTATCCAAAAGTTTAGTAATTACAAAAATACATCTTGATTTCTCAAGCATTATTCCTTCCTTACCCATTGTCATGGTCAGTACCAAAGGGATTGGGACAGACCGCACACGGTGCAACCTGCTACCCCAATGCTCCCTGACTAGACACCATATCCACCTCAGGAAAAGAGAATGCCAAATATACTTGAGATGATAATCGGTTTTTCAACCAAAGTTATACCATATAGTAATAATTAAAATCATTTTAATTATAAGGAAATTTGCTAGACAAATTCCCAAACTTATTCAAGTAACATGTTTGTTGGAAAGTGTATGATGTAATCAACTTGTGATCTAGATAATTGAAAAACCCTAAATTACCTTTCTTAAATCAACTGGATTAATGATTAAATTGGATGATATCGCTGCAGTCAAGAAAAATTGGACTTACCAAAACCACTTTGATTAATATGTCAATTAAACGCAAGCAGTAATTTTTTATTTTACTTGGGCAAGCCCAAGGTCGAACTCAGGGAGGCAACTTTTTCCTTAGATTAATTCAAAGTCAATTCAGATGTTAAGTTTTCAGGAAAATATTTTTATGGTTTTTTTAATGCAATTGGGAAAATGCAATGCAATCCAGACCACGTAGAGGGTTAAAATGTGAATATGATCAAACTAAGTCCAAAAATTCTCAAACTTGTCCAAGATGTCAATTATGATGAAATGGAGCTACCCTAAATTTTTTGGAATTTTTCGACTCTAAATAAATTAACTACGAATTAAACATGAATGCAAGGTGATTTTCGTAATTTTAATTTCAATAAATACCAAACGTCAATATTTTTCAGAAACTAATTTATCCTAGATTGATCTATATAAGAGACATCCAGAATAATTGTTAATTTTTTAAAATACTATGTAAGGATCTAATTAAAAATAAATTACATAAATCACCAATTAATTTATTGCAACCAAGATATGCATGCAAATATGTGATTTTCAGGCATGATGTAGAAATACTTAAACTCTACCTATTGTGATTTTTTTCGCAATTTTTGGAGCATCAATCAATTTAATAATCAATTAAAGGCAAATAGTGGGCAAATATGCTATTTTCTACTAAAAGAATTATATTAAATAATTTGAAACTCACAAAAATATAACAAACATTCATAATGATAAAGCATGAGATGTTCTACAATATGCAATTTTCGAAATAACAAAATGATGCTAAATAGATGTTTAAATAAACATGCGAACACAGGGGTAATGATGAAATAAAGAAAATTAGTTTAATTAAAAAGAAACGTGCTGACAGGACTAAAGTGCAATTACCTAAACTGATGAGGACTTCGATGAAAATGACCCACGGAGTCACGTGCACATCACGTGATGTTCACTGGCAGGGATGTTAACGTAATTTCCAGAACAACCAAGGGCACGGCTGCAAATTCCCCACCGTCCGCAAGTGCAGGTAACGTGAATGCTGGTTCGATGGTGGCTTCGGAACAGACCTACACGTGGCGGTCACCGATGCTTCGGTGGAACTCGAAGCTGAGGTCAGGAGAGGCTCGGAGAGGAGGTTCAGGGTGTCGACGTGGACGACTGTAAACTGTCCGATCTTAGAGAACGGGTGGCTCATGTGGACTGTGGAGGAGGCGACGTGGTCAAGTGCGGGTCGTTGGATGAACATCGGGGAGGTGCATCCAACGATAGTTGTAGCTTCTGACCTTCTTCCTCCGTCGCAGTGGTGGCAGCGACTTCAGAACTCCGACGAGGGTCTCCACGCTCCTCCTTGCTTGCCTGGCCCTGCTGGAACTCCCTAGAGCTTCCTAGACATTCGTCGATGAAAATGGAAGTCTGGGCGAGCCGCGGCAAGGTCTTGAAGAGGCTGTCAACGCTCAAATGTTGGAGTCGGAGCTCGCCCAAGAAGCTCCGATCGTGGCTCTGGCCATTAATGTTTAAGTACCTGCGGGTGTGAGTTTTGTAACTGAAGCATGTGTGGAGTAGAGTGTTATTAGTGAGGTGAGTCCCCGGCAAACGGATGAGTGGGGACGAAGCTCTAACTCCAATGAGCGGAGGAGAGTTGGGTCGTCCGTGATCAGTAGCGGAGAGGGGGGTCAGGCGATCGGAGAGATACGCGAATGTCAGAGAAGAAAGACGAAATAGAGGGAGAAACCTATAGGGAGAAAGAGTGAATGGAAGAAGGAAAATTACCTGGAAGAGTGGTCTCATGATGGAATGGGTTTGGGGTGGAGCTGGGAGGCTCCTAGTCCTTCCTCAAAGTAGCAGCTAGGTGCTAAGCTCAAGCATCTCAAAGGTGGAGCTGCAGCACAACAAAAGCTCACCATGGATAATGCCGGAGAAATCCATCTCTATCGTTGCTCGATGACCGACTGAATCTCGCTCACAGATCAGGAGATTAGAGCTCGAGGTTCTCTCGTGTAAAGAAGGATGGCATGGAATAGCGACGGAGGGAGAATATTTAAAGGGGAAGCTTGGGGTTCTGGTGATGGGAGGTGAGGCTTTCGTGGAGAATATGGAGCGAGAGAGAGAGGGATTCAAGGAGGGAGTCGCTGCTAGCGAGGATGAGGAACGATGGGGCTCCATCATGGCTTGGTCGGATCATGGTGAAGGTGGGAGGTGAGGTCGCGAAAATAGGAAGGGGTAAGGTGAAAGATGAGTGGGCGACGTGGGCAAGGAGAGGGTCGGAGGTAGACGACAGGGTCCTGATTGTTGGATCATGCGATCCAATGGTCAGGAGAAGGGCGCAAACAAGATGTCTAGATTAGATCCATATGGCGGATCGAAAGGTTTATAGAGTGCCACGTGTCTTGATTCGGTGCAAGCGGAGGCGAGCAACTGAGATGGATTCCAGTCATTGATGAGATGGTCGTGGAGAGTGCCACGTGTCATGCGCATAGGAGGGCGGTATAGAACGACCATGATTTGGTTAATCAGAAGGATCATACGGTCTGATGAAGTGGGAAGGGGCGGTGGCAATGGAATCTCCATGAGACAATCGTGTGGCTAATGGGAAGACACGTGGTGAGCTGAGAGCGAGACAGGAACGAATGGAGGAGATGCGATATGTGGTCTTGTTCCAAGAGTTGAGATTAAAGAGGGAATGGATGGCTAGGATCTGGAGAGGAAGAGGTTGATCGAACGACGGGAAATGGTGGCCGCATGGCGAGCGAAGAGACGGGCCGCGTGGTACGATCAGAAGGCATCATGTGGCCCAACCAGGTTATTAGATGGAAACCCTCGAAAAAGAGGGTGAAATTGGACAAATTTGGAAAAAATTAAAACATGAAAGTTTTAGATCTCGATGAGATCTATAAGTTTCATGTTGAGCAAAATGGAAAAGAGGTCAAACATAAGGAGAAAATTCAAGGGTGTAAATGTCGATAAGTACAATATACAAAAGGGGTCTAAAACCCAAGTTTCACATACGATCTCTGGTTTTAATGGAACTAGTCTTGTTTTGAAGGTCTTTGAATGTATATTACTTTAAAAGTGTGTAGACCTAAATCAGACACTGTATGAAAGAGATATGCGCATTTTTTAGGTTCCTAGCTTCAAACTTGGACTCGGGTTTTATTGGTCAATTTTTCAAGTTAGTATTTTTTGATTTTTTCCACAATTAGTATTAGTAGTATATACACTATAGAGTTGATTTTATTGGACTTGGAGTTATTACATAATATATATATACATATGGTATTTACAGGTGATTTTTACAAGTGATCTTGGCTCCTTATTTAATGCAAATGTGCATGCCAAAATGAAGATATTATGAACACATGCATGAATGATAATTATGCAATATAAGTGATGAAATGCATCTAATTACTTGGGAACAAAGCTCTATTTTCAACTTTTAGAGTGATGAATCACATATTCATCAACCCACTATACTTAAACCTTGCTCGTCCCCGAGCAACTAAAATGGAATGCAAAAGTGAAAGGATTTTGGGTTCCATACCAAGGTCATGGACAAAAGGTGAAAATGGAACTTGACTCGACCTTTGGATTAATAGTGTGGTGGAACCTTATTGGGATCTGAATTTAAAACCTAACAGACTTTAAGTTCTACAAGTCTTCTATTCAAGACGCCTCAACGGTCATGTCAGAGCAAATCCTCATACACAAATTTCTGATGACTATGAATCTTACTTGTACTGTTTTAGTGAAATATAGCTCTCCACATCAGAAATGGCAAAGAAACAACCACCTCTAACAAGGTGACTCTAATTCTCCGGCCCAGTAGCTCTTTCGTCGAGGAGCGGGGTATTCCCTTCTAAGTTCAAGTGCAACCAGCTCAAGAAGAGGGGGTGGAGAGAGGAATGGATGGTAGCCAGTGTAGCTACCTATCTTAGGATGCTTGACCAGTGTAGCCAAGTCATCCAGATGCAACTTTGAAGCTCTTTTCTTTTCTTTCTTTTTTTGACATATTTACATGGTGTAGCATGTACATAAGTAGTTTTTCTCCTTGAGCTAGTAGACTATCCCTCTTTTGAAGCTTTATTGCAACCCACAGCATCCCGTCCTTAGACGTCAACACTGCCAGACTAGGTTGAGATGCACTTCCCTCCCTAGAGGAGGACGGATGTTTCTGCCCGCGTGCTACTCCAAGTCAAAGGATTCTACCTCCTCACCACCTCATCAATGAAGAGCTACGTGCATGGTGCTTGTCCAAGTTAGGTCACTGTCTAAAAGAATCACGTATATGTACGAGATATTCTACTTAGACTAATCAAGATGACATGTGAACATAGACTTGCGGACTCAAAGAATTAAGTCACATGACCTGAAAAATCTTAACTCCAGATCCTATAAGGTTCCTCTGAGATTAGGTAGATTAAGGTCAAATCAAATCCATCCTTAACCTCTCTTCATAACTTGTTTTAGAACCCACTAACTTTTCACTTTGCATATGCTAGATATGCAGATGAGATGCTGATGACATGCCATGAAATGCAAGACATATTTTTTCTTTTTCTTATGAAAGGTCGCTATGCAAGAGTAAGTAAGAAGCCTTTATTATTTTTTTCTTGTGTTTGTGTGGTTTTTTCTTCTTTTTTTTTCTTTTTTGTATACCTCCTATTTTACAATATTTTTTTAAAAAGTATTATTTATAGGAATTTTTAAACTTTTTATACAATAATTATACAAATGTTATACAATATACATACTAGTACACATGTATTTTAAATATTTTTTTCAATTTTTATCCACCCCGTAATTATTGCATAATATATACAAAAAATACGCGAAAGTACGAGCTATGGGTAAAGTATATATGTAATATATACACCCCCCCATTACTTAGCATGTGCTATGTCCTCAGAGCACAAAAAGCAAGGGAAAAGACATAACTCGTGCTAAGCGTAGGAGAGCAAAAATTACAAAAAGTATAGAATTCGCTTCGCCCCCTATACTTAGGTTATGGCAGCCTAAGTGTAGAAGAAGATCAAAACTAGGGCGGGCGAGTTTTAAGAGTGGAAATGGATGAGTATATATACATGGTGGGCATCGGTCCCCATACTTAGGCTCTGGTCAGCCTAAGTCTAGGACAAGATTGAGTGTGAGAACCGATGAGATCTAGAGAATGTACAGAGAATGATGAAGAGACTCGGATCACTCTCCCCCCTTTACTTAGGATTTGGTCATCCGAAATATAGCCATAAAATGAAAGGATATGGAGCCGGGGCAAGTGATTCGAATCAATGGGAGGGAGTGAACGAAAATATATATACAAGAAGGAGGTGAGTATATACAAGGATCAAGGTCTGAATCTTTTCGATGTTGCTGATGGCGAGAGCTCAATGTTGCAAGGTCTCATTCACGGCTTTATGTTTGTCTTCTAAGTCTGCCTCACGTATGAAAACAATCTCCTCAACACAGACTAACTATTCATTAGGTTCGACAAAGTGTTTCAGCAGTTGTCCATTAACTAGGGATGTCTATGCTCCATCTGTAAGATCTGAGATCTCTACACATCCACTATCATGCATAGCATGGACTATGAACGGACACGTCCACTTGGATTTAAGCTTCCCTTGAAAAACCTTCAGCCTCACATTGTACAACCATACCTTCTGTCCAGGAAAAAAGGTCTTTCGTCTGATAAATCTAGCGTGACAACGTTTTACCTTGTCCTTGTACACCAAACTGTTGTCATATGCTCGGTTTCTAATCTCCACATGTTCATTCAGATCCATTTCTCTCTATTTCTATCCTAGGTGTGTGTTCTAATTAACCTTCTTAATTGACCATTCAGATTTATGCACTAACTCTGCGGGCAAATGACACGGCTTCCCAAACACCATTCTGAATGGGGAGGGTCCTAATGATCTCTTGTAGTCTTATAAGCCCAAAGAACCTGATCGAAGATTTGAGACCAGTCCTTCCTGTCTGGGTGGACAAGCTTCTGCAATATGGTCTTAACCTCCCTATTCGACACCTCTGCCATGCCATTGGTTTGTAGGTGGTAAGGACTAGCGACACGGTCTTCGATGTCGTAATCCTTTACGAGTTTCTTCACGTCTCTATTCACAAAATGGCTGCCCCCATCGGATATAAACACTTTGCGGATCTCAAACCTAGAGATGATATGATCTCTGATACAATTTACAGACAGTCTTGTTGTCTGCGGCTCGGGTCAGGATAGCCTCCACCCACCTTGATAGATAATCCACCACAAGAAGGATATATTCAAAACCATGGCTAACTGGGAATGGGCCCATGAAGTAGATGCCCCAGGCGTCAAAGACACCACAAATGATGACATGCTGCATTGGCATCTCATCCTTGGAACCAACGGTTCCTCCCATTCGCTGGCATACTAGGCACAACTTCGTAAAGATGAGAGCATCGGGAAACAGAGTCGGCCAGTATAAGCCACATTGTAAAACCTTCCATGCGGTCCTCTTCCCGGAGTGGTGTCCTCCTGCCTCCAGACTATGGCAGAAAGTAAGTACACTATGATATTCCTCCTGAGGAATACACCTCCTCCAGACACAATACGGTCCTTCAAAGAAAAGGATCGGATCCTCCCAATGGTACTGTCTCGCATCCGACTTGAGTCGGTCTATGCTGCTCTTGGGCCGATCTTCGGGAACTTTCTTGGAGAGAAGATAGTTCACTATAAAAAAGAATAAATAAAACTCAAAATTTGGCTGACATATGGCGGCTCCATGAGCTGCCATGTGTCAGCACCACAAAATTTGGAAAATAAATACAAAGAAAAATAGAAAAGAAATAGTAAACGACCTCGGATTGAAAAAATTTCTTCACAAAAATTACTCTTCTTGATGAGATCTACAACTTTCTTGAAGACATCAAAATTAAAATCGATTAATTGCACAAAGTGATATTTTTGGGGTGTCCCATGTACATAGAATACTTTGATTTTTGGGTTTTATAATTTTTTTGCTATTTTTAAACTAGATAAAAATCCGGAAAAATTTGGTAAAATCAAAGATAAATATTTACACATTAATCTAATATTTTTGGATTTTTGTTAATTAAGAAGAAATAAAATAAAATACGAAAAGACCAATTTTGTACATACAGTTAGTGAAGACTTGGACTCAATTTGTTTCTTTGATTTCAAGCTCAGTTTGGATTTGGATTTTTGTGTATTTTAATAAAACTTTCATAAAAGAAGACAAATGAAAAAGAAATAAAATAAATAGAGTGATTATGTACATAAAATATTAGGTCAAAAACTGCTAAAATACAAAATGTACGAAAGAGGCCAAAACCCAACTTTCACATACGAGCTCTGATTCACTTGAACTTGGTCTTGTTTTGAAGTTAATTGAATGTATATTAGTTCAAAAGTGAGTAGGATTAAAATGGACACTGGATGGGGAAGATATGAGGGTTTTAGTCTGGGAATCCTAGAACTAGGGTTTGGGTTTTTGGTCCACTTATTTGGGTTAGCGATTTTTTGTATTTTTCATTTATTCTGGTAAGTGATATGTACACAATGGAGGTCATTTCGGGTCATTCAGAGTTATCATGAATTAGTTAAAAATAAGGGAAGTTAGGCTATTTACAGGTCAATTTTGGTTGGGATTTTTGGCAATTCTTATTAAAACATGCATGAATGATAATTATGCAGAATAAGTGAAGAAATCTGATGATTTTGAGGGATTTGAGCTTAATTAATGATATTTAGAGTGATGAATCTGAGATTCATCATCGGCATACCATGGGAGTGAGTAGATAACAAAAACCAACTCATGTAGAAAGGAGTCTTGAATAGGTGTATGATCAGAAGTATCAAGAATTTCGAGATGGGAGAGGTGATCGGCTACTACGTTCTTCTTTCTAGGTTTATCTCTAATGTACAAGTCAAACTCCTGGATGAGTAAAATCCACCTAAGAAGACGTGCCTTCGCATCATTTTTTCTATTGGGTACCGTAGTGTTGTATGATCTGTGAACACAATCACCTTAGATCCGAAGAGATGGGATCTGAACTTATTCAAGGCGAACACTACCGTAAGAATCTCTTTTTCGATAACTATATAGTTACACTTGTAGAGATCAAGTACTTTGCTTGCGTAGTGTATAGCAAACGGGACACCATCCCACCTCTGTCCTAACATGGCCCCAACAGCAAAATCCGAGGCGTCCGTCATGATCTCAAAAGGAAGAGACCAATCTAGGTCTTGTAGGATAGGGCATCCATGATCATCCCTTGAAGTTACTTGAAGGCATCAAGATATTTGTGATCTACAAAAAACTCCACAACTTTGCCTAGAAGCTCAGTTAGCAATCGGGCGATTTTTGAAAAATCTTGGATAAATCTCCTATAAAATCCAACATGCCTGAGGAATGACCGCAATTGTTTTACGTTGGTTGGTGGCTGGAGTCGTCTGACCACCTCCACCTTGGTAGGGTCAACCTCCATTCCTATCTTGTAGATGACATGTCCCAACACAGTGCCCTCTGTCACCGTGAAGTGACTTTTCTCCGACGAGAGCACCAGATTGACCTCACAACATTTTTTGAGGACTCGGTCCAAATTTCTAAGATAGGAATCGAAGGAATTACCGTGGATCGAGAAGTCATCCATGAAGACTTCCAGGAATTCACCAACCATCTCAACAAATATTGCAATCATGTACCTTTGAAATGTACCGGGAGCATTGCATAACCCAAAGGGCATGCGCCTGAAAGCATAGATACTAAAGTGGCACGTGAATGTGGTTTTCTCCTAATTCTCAAGAGCTATAGTTACTTGGTTTGTAGCCCGAGAACCCATCATAAGAAGTATAAGAATTCCTTTCCCGTCAATCTTTCTATGATATGATCAATAAATGGTAGGGGAAAATGATCCTTCTTCGTCATGGCATTCAAGCATTTGTAATACACACAAACACGCCATGACGTGGGTACTCGTGTCACAATCTCCTCTCTGTCTTCATTGGTGGTTGTCTGAATTCCCAACTTTTTCGGAACCACATGGATAGGTGCCACCCACTTGGAATCGGAGATGGGGTAAATAAAACCCGCGTCATACCATTTCTCAATCTCCTTCTTCACGACCTCTCATAAATTTGGATTCAAATTGTGTTGGAAATTACGAGAGGATTTAGCTTCGTTCTTAAGGTAGATATGATGTGAACACAGAGTGGGATTTATCCTGTGGAGATCGAAGATGCTCCAACCTATCACCTTGTGGTTTTTCTCCAAGATCTCTAGCAAGCGAGATTCCTGCTCCTCGGTCAATCGTGAACTGATGATGACCGGAAATTTCCTCTCTTGTCCCGCAAGGAAGGCGTACTTAAGGGTTGTTGGTAATGGTTTGAGCTCAGGTAATGTGTGGTCATCGAGGAAATCTGGCCCAATCAATTCTGGCTCTGTGTTGATAGTGGTTGGATCTATCTCTGAAGTAACTGCCACCAACTCATTTGGCTCTGGAGTCAGATCATCAAAAGTATCCAAGAAATTGGTGAACGCCACATCCAACTCATCATCCTCATCTTCTGAATGTCCTACAGAGGGGAGGATTGACAGGCCCAGCTGGGCCTCTATGTCATCACATATGTAGGGGGATGCATTCTCCGTAGGATCTGCGTTGTACTAAGGATCTCGCAAATTGTCTCATGTACAAGATTCTCTCTAGCAGAGAGGGACTCATTGGTATTAGTTGGGTTCTGTATCCATAGCCCAACGATGTCTACATGAACACAATCTGCCTCCGACAAAGTGTACTCGGTGCTTGATTCGGAATCTGGCCTCTGCCACCTTGTCTGCTTCATCTCGAGTTCCTCATCTCTGCTTGGAGGTTGGAACTAAATTTTCCCGATTTTATAATCAAATAAGGCCCCTGCTGTTCTAAGGAAGGGACTTCCTAGAATGATCTGGGAATCTCTTCAATTTCAAGGGGTCTCCATATCAAGGACTGTAATGCCCACCATGTAATCCTGACCCTCAACTTTGATGATAATATTCCTCAATTCTCCCTTGGACCTCTTAGTTGATTTATCTGCGAACTGGAGTAAGGCTCTAGATTTCCTAAGAGGTCCTAGATTTAGCCACTCATAGAGAGATGTGGGCATCAAGTTAATTGAGGATCCATTGTCTAGGAGAGTGCCTATAAACGCAGTGTCATCAACATGACTCACCACATAATGGGCACCCATGGCCCTTCGCTTTCTTGGAAAGACATTCTTAATAGCGCAAAGTAGTGGCTACTGACAAAACATGCTTCTCAACATGGCTTCTGGTTTTTCCTGCTGACCCTAGTAGGTGTACATCTCACGTTAAGGTACTTATGAAATGCATGTGTCATATCCACAAACTTATCAAAAAGGATTGTGACTTTGATATACTTATTGCAAAACTCAGCCATCTTAGGGCCATCTTTTTAGACTTTTTTGCGTTTTTTCTTCTTTCCACCCTTAAGGACTCGGGGGAAGGGATTATTGATGACAACTCATATTCTAAAACTGAAATATTCTCATTCAAATAGGAAACTGAGTTCTGTACAAGACTGGGACTCTAACTCTTACTCTGACACTGACTGGAAAGTAATTCATGAAATGAAACTTGTGATGCATCTACCACTACTCCTGGTCTGTCCTCCTCAGATGGAGGTGTGGGCTCCTCATCTGGTTCCCTTGATTCATTGCTGGTGCTGGTGCTCCTCTCTTCTTGCCATGGTGTTTTAGGGACTTAGGAATCCTCTTATTCCGTTAGTGATGGTGGTGATGCTGCTCCTCTGCCTTCAAGTTCTCCTCAGGAAGAGACTTGGCAGCGTCTTCCTCATGTACCTGTGCCTGATCAGGTACGGTCATGGTCCTTCCACTCCTGAGGGACATATGATTAACATCATCGCACAAAAGGATCTCGTGTTCAGATGGAGAATAATCTGAATAGTATACCTGATCGCGTGGTCGGTGCTGACCATGATTCAAGCTATTTGGATTGGACTAAACTTTGGTAGGAATTGGGGTCTTTGGTGTCATCTACTGATCTTGGTGGCATGAGACATGGTTTAGATCTGTTCTAATATCCAAGTATTCGTTCTGAATCTGCTTGACCCTATCAGTTAGAGTCTGATTGGCCAAGGTGAGGGACTCCAATTCACTAGTGGGAGTGGCATGCTGTTGCTGACTAGAGGATGAGTGATTCGGCTGTCTACAATGGCCCTGTTGGCCTTACCGATACTGCTACAGGTGGGACTGTGAGCCCTGTTGCCCAAGTGGAATGTGCGCTTTATTTGGTGCTGTTGAGGGTGGTATCCTTGTCCTGGTTGGGACTGTACAAAGCGCGGTGCAGGGACAAAGCTGGTTTCTGGTAAGTTAGGGAAGGTCGATGTGACTTACCATTCCCTATCCCCGACTATCTGCCGACGGGGTCATGGTTGTACCACAACCTGTTGATCTCGAACACCTGCGGAGGCTCCTCGTAGACTGACTCCACCTGTTGGGGTGCATGTTATTCCTGCTGAGTGTAGTGCTGATCCTCAACTCAACTACTCCGAGGCCCTTGTATCTGCTCCTGTATTAGATGAACTAGATGTACAGGTACAGGTGGTGCAGAAGGGGTAAGTAGTCGTTTCTTGGCTACCTTCTCAGTCAGTTCCTCCACTCGATTCAGCAATCCTGAAAGCGCCTCAATTATAGTGACCCTCTTTTGGATTTGTTCTACCATGGTGAGCTTATCAGCTATTATCCCCATGCTAGGGATCAGGTCATCTATCAGATCTGCTACAGTCCTCCTAGATGTCTTATTAGATAGGCTTGAGGGAGACACCTAATAGGCCCTGTTGGCTTGAGATCTGCATGTTTCCACCATCTGCTCTAGGTTCTTCCATACGGCATCTTCATTCTTATTTAGATAGCTACCTCCACAGGCTGCACTCACTAACTCCTACATTTTTGGGGTCATACCACAGAACAAGGTCTGGACTAAAATCGCCTTGATAATGCCATGGCGGGGGCACTTTTATGTCAAGTCATTGAATCTATCCTAGACTTCCTAGAATGGTTCGTGGGGCCCTGGGAAAAACTAGCGATCTTCATCCTTATCTGGTTAGTCCTACTGAGTGGGTAGAACTTATTCAAAAATAAATCTTTGAATTGCCTCCAGGTTATGTATCTAACTCCGAGATTCTTCAGCCAATGGAAACCTTATCTCCTAAGGCAAACGAGAGTCATTAGCCTGATGTAATCTTGTCCAACCCTAGGATGACTAAGGTTGTTACACACCAACTCGAAGTCTCTCAAGAAAGCATATGATTCTTCTATAATATTTCCATTGAACTTCGGTAGCAGACTAAGGAAATGGGGCTTCAGCTCAAATGCCTTTGGGGTACCTCAGGTACGAGCAAACTATGCATCTCATTATTAGATGGGTTATAGGAATCTACCATCGGTCTATCTATTCCACCTGCCTCAATCACATGTCCCATCCCAGCCATAAGATCTGCATTCAGCTGCTTGGCTCTAGCAAAATGGGCAAGGACTTGTTGCATAGGATCATCTCTGTGTTTGTCTTCATCTGGATTTTTCTTAGTCATCTTGGTTTCGGGTTCGTCCTCATCACCTGGATAAAGAATTTGGTCTAGGTTAGAGGACGTAGTAATGAAGACATTCTCACCGAGGTGAAGGTTTTCCTCTGTAAGATGAAAGGAGAGAAAAGTAATGGTTTGAGGGTAACCATCCTGAGAGTGGGGGATCCCAAACTTAAGAGGGTCATGAGCTCGGGTTGGCCCAAGTTGCGCTTGGGTTGATGAATACGAACTTTGTGAGGGGTTCAATGAGAGATTTGTGAAGCTTGAGTAAATATCCCCTTAGTCAGTCATCTTTGATGGCAGAAAGAAGAATCGGGAGCACAAGTGTGTAAAGATAGGATTTGAATCCTACAGAAAGGCAAATGAATCACAAACCCTGAGTTCACACTCAACACGGTGAAGGACTCAAAGTTGGGTCCATAATCTGCTTGATTTTAAGTGTGATTTTTCAAGCAAATAGCAAGGATTACGCAGCCTATAGGGAAGTCGACTCAAAGTCGGATGCATCTCCTTGTTTAACCTTTCGCCTAAGATATCAACGCCTTCCTTTCTTCGCACCTATCACCAACTGAGAAGTTCAAGGACCTGCCCCTATCTACCTATTGTTGACACGAGATTCTCGAGAATCGAAAATTCTTGATGGTAAATAGGTCGTTGCTATTCCCAAAAATCCCGCGACAATTTTTTTTTATTTTGCTACTTATTAACCTATATAGCGGATAGTCAAACTTAGGGAGGCTATAAATCCCGAGGGTTATTCAGTTAATCAAAAATCAATTAAGACAAAAACATGAATCTCAAAGGACAATTGTCCTTGGTTTATGAAATTTTTTATCTTTTTATTTTTTTATTAATTTTTTTCTATTTTTAATTTTTTATATTTTCTGATTTTTAACTTTTTAGTGGGTTTTAGTTTTGCTATTTTTTATTTCAAAAAAATGGAAAAAATGCACGATATATGAAACACACGCACCGATTCTTTTTGTATTTTTTTATCAAAAAATGCTCAGAAAAATCCAGAGAAAATATTTTTGTGTTTAAAAAGTTTTGAAATTTTTTGGGGAATTTTTGTGAAATTTTTAGATATTCTTGTATTTTTAAAAAATAAAATAGTGAGAAAATACGAAAATATGCATAGCTTGGAGTAATTTGCAACTTAAAAATATTTTAAGTGCCCAAAACTCTTGGTAATTAATTATTATGACAAACTACAAGAAAATATCTACAATCAGAAACTGAAATCATAATTTTTTATTTTTGTAAAATTTATTATTTTTTTTTAAGAATTTTCATTTTTCGAACTTTTTTTGGTTTTTATAAAGAGTTAATGCATGAAAATTGGTCAGAAATTAGAAGACACAAAATTCACTTAAAGTATTTTTTTGGAATGTTTAGGTTAATTTTCAAATTTTTATGAATTTTCTAATTTAAGAAAAGCAAAATATCATTGTTTTTAATTTTTTTTAAAAAATATCAAATGTCAACCAAAAATTCATGAAAAAATATACAATGATGAGAACTACAACAGGAACATACACCATTTTTTTTGATAATTTTTTATAAAATAAAAACATTTATTCCATCAAAAAGAACAAGCAAAGTTTTTGTCTGAAATGCAGGGACTTAATTGCAAATATGCAAAGTTTTTACATGAAATGAGTAACAGAAAAAAATGCAGGAGAAAAAAATGAAATTTACCTAACAAGCGTGTGTGTCGCATGTGAGTTTGCTGCCAGGAGGGGACTTCTCTGCAATTCGAGGAAGTTTTGGGGGATTTAATGCAATTTTCCTCTTTTTTACGAAATCAAAACCCCTGTATAGTTATTGTTCCTTTCTCTTCTTTGAAACTCAAAGGGGTCGAGACAGGATCCATCCGCCTCCCACACACGCGAGGTCGGCGGGGATGGCGGTGCGAGGCACGTGTTCAGGAGCGGGCAGAGGTCGAGCGGGGAGCCCGAGAATGGAGAGCTGGCGGAGGACAACGCGCGATGGCGTCGTGCGAGGTGCGGCTGAAGGGGGCACGCGGCGGAGGCGGACAGATCACGTGGTTGGAGGCAGCGTCAAGAATGGAGGGTGCGGGCAGCAGGGCCGCATGCGTTCCTGGAGTGGAGGGGCGGCCGAAGGCGGAGGCCGGGTGGATGTGCTGCAGGAAGGCCTCCAGGCGGTGATGGCGGAGTCGGGTGCGACTCAACCGCGAGAGCGGCTGCATGCAGACGGGCTGTCGGAGAACATCACCGAGGATGGCGGCAGGGGTCGGCGGACTGGAGCGGGAACGGCCCGCGCGGGGAGTACGGCGTGGAGGTGCTGCTTGGACGTGGCGGGAGGCGACGGATGGCGGCGGGGGGTGACGACCCCGCTTCCTGTTGCTATATTTTTTATTTTTTCGTACATGTAAAAATGAAAGAATAATAAAGAAAAAATGTTTTTTTATTTTTATTTTAAATTTTTTAATAGGAAATGTAAACAGAAATATTTTTTTTTAATTTTTTAACTATCCCACAAAACAAATGTGAGAGATAAAGAAAACAAATGGTTTTTTTATTTATTTAAAACTCAGAAAAATGAACGAGGATCCGACGGAAATGAGAGATTCGAATCTGATCTCCGGCCACCGTACGTGGCCGGAGTTGAGACATCGTGGACGATAGAAACAGAACGTGGAGAGGTCGAGAGAATGAGATGAAAACTCGAGATCGATGTCGAATCAAAAAACGTGATGGATTTTGAGATCTAGATTAAAAAAAGATGACAACAAGATAAAAGTGTGAGAAATAAAACTACGATTAACCTAGATAAAAAATAAGAAAAATGTAGATCTCGCCTTAGGAGCGGAAATTGACCGTGATGGCCTCGACAAGGCCGACTCGCTGTCACCGGACGGCTTGGAGACTAGGCAACTTTCTCGATGAAATTTTCTCTTGGAGATCGGGCTCCTCTCTCTAAAGATTAATCAAGTTGGAATGAGGGAGAAGGAGCCA